>JAUMHR010000050.1:7018421-7032032 GCA_032361145.1 Enteromius fasciolatus
CAATTGAATCAAATCGAGATTGCGATCTTTTAACGATTAATTGCACAGCTCTATCTAATATCATACAGATTTGAAAGCAAATTTTATAGTCTCTCCACTGAGACTCAAGCCCAGTGATGGATTTGACAATCTTGAACTATAAAGTAGTTTTTTTCCATTTTGTCTGGTCAATATGTTCAGGGCAGGACTTTTATTTTGACAGCGTCAAGAAAGGATATGAGCTAAATTTAATCCAGATGAAAACCTGATGAGACCATGAATTATAACAACAAAAAAAGTGTACATAAGCTTGGGGTGGAAAACAGGCAGTAGACGATCTGAACATGCCCTTATTCAGTCTAAATTAAATGATATTAGACTATGAACAAATTTCATACCACATAAAACAGGCAGCAAAAACATACTTTTTCTTATGCTTTTTTTTTTTTACCTCAAGGCCAGAGTCAACTGCTGAATAAAGGAAACTTCAAAACTGACACAGACAACACCACATACAGAACAAACGTGGATCCCACCTCAAAAGCAAAAAGGCTTGGCCACCATAAGAGAATCACTTTCATAAGGCAAGGGGGAAGGGCTGAAGTGGAGGTAAAGTTTACCTTTCTGTGCCAACAATAAAATCAAAAACATATCATGCTTAAGAACTACCTGCTGCTGTAGCTCAAATATTTCTCTGCAACAAATGTTCCTTCAGTGAGGGTATTTAGTGCCAGGGACACATTCCTTCACCTCAATAATGCTCAAACCAGAGATGGTAAACATGCTTACATTTTTGCATTCATTTAAAATATGCCAGTCCAAAAGATGTTCTAATTCTTTTTTTTTTGGTAGGTTTTTACAAATAATCAAACATTTAAACTATTCACAATTGAAATGTTTATTTGAATTACAAAACATTGACTGGCAGTTAAAGCTCATTCACACCAAGGATGAAACCTATAACTACAAAAATAGTTTTAAATACCAGCCTTAAATAACTTAAATAACTACCACCTACCATTGATAATACCAAGATAAACAAAGTTAAAAACGTACTGTGAGATAAATTAGACGCATTCCTACACTGAAAATCAAATAGGAAAGAGTGAATTGCCACTGGGGCTATCTATATGTGGACAAACTACAGACCCAGGGCTATATGGGTCAACAAGACCATTCAGGCTTGTAGCCATAACAGTGAGTTCCACTGGCCGGTAAAGGATACACAGTTGATTAAACTCTAGTTTCAGTGTTGGGCCAGAGAGACGACTCAGTTTGATTATAGCAGCCTCATAAAAACCTCAGCGATTACACTCTACACTGACTTTGGTCTCTTAATTAAAAGTCTTTTCCCAGATTTGTTGTGTTTGTGGTCAAACCAACACCTTAGATACTTAGGATTCACAACTACATTTTGGTGAACCAATAATGTGTGAACATACTGTACTACATAAAGCACAACAGACAACTATTATTTTGTAATGTTGTTGTACATAACAAGATTGCTTCACGTAATGTATTACTGGATATTCAGCATCCATAAATGGTAGAAAGGAGAATAGTGTGGTCTAAGAGAGAGACTAAACTTTTATCAAAGGGTCAAGAGTTTACAAGCTGAGTCAAGTTGTTCACACCTCAGATTTGGCTCAAGGCTCAAGAAATGTGCAAAGAAAGCTGTGGAAAGGTGGGAGGAGAGAGAGGGGAAATCAACCACAACACAAAGACCAAAAGCACTCATTAATGTGATGATTGAAGATTAAAATGGGAGTGGAGACAAAGACAAAGGAGCTGGGGCACTTCAATGAATCACTCAAAGGACAAATGCATAAACATGTGACAGGCCAATAAAACTTGTAAACTGGATTGGACAATTGGGTCAGATTCGAGAATGTCACTTGCAACATTCAGAACAAAATGTAAAAACAGGACTGGGACATAAAAAAAAAAAAAACATCTCAATTATTGATAGAGTATGTTTTAACATTTCAGTATACTAAACTATTAGCAGGAAAAACTTTAAGTCAACCTCCTTATTACTACATCTATACATTCTTCTTTGAATTTTCAGTTTTCATCTTTACATTGTTTGTACTTGAACAATCCATTGTGTTATTGCATTAATCAGCATGAATCATGCTGCTGTTATTTCCATAAATAGACCCACTGTTCAATTAGGAAAAAAAAGCCAATGGAATGTGAGTGAATATATGGTGCTGGTTCAGGTTTAAAGCACTAGACTATATCCACAGAAAGCTTAAACTAGCTAGGAATGCTTTACTGGAATTGTCTTAATGCATAATTTACTAGTATGTTTTAAACAGTTAAAACTTCACATAACTTAACACATACCTTTCCATATGAGGCTCTTTAATGTTTTACAATTGCTTTCAATAAAGGAGAAATATGCTACAAAAACTGTATGTACAACATCCACTGGATTCTTTTAAATTAATTGTGTTGGTTGTTTTGTTTTCCATGTCCAAACATGCTTGGACTCTTATTATTGATGAATGCAGCTGTATTTCACTTTATTGTACTCAATTGTTGCACACCCTGTTTACCCAAGGCACACCCTAAACCTTGTCCCTGGCTCCTGCTTTAATAATTTTTTTTTTTCAGAAGTTTAGCAATCTGTGATTACTGTATGCTTTCAATAATTTACAAAGAGCAATGTGAACTTTTTAAAACAATATTTTTTGCTGAATGAATAAGGGTGAGGAAATGAATGACATGTTAAAGCCAATTATTCTTTTAGGATTTCTGTAAGATTAATCTTCTTTAATCATTTCATAAGTATTGAATGATATCATAATCCAAAGGAAAGGGCGAAAAAGTAAAACTGTATCAATCGTTGTGCATATTCTTACATTACTAAAAATAAATGTAAATCCTAAAATATTTTATGACATTGATATAATCGTTTTATCAAGTTTTTGTATCAAAGAGCAGCAGAAATTATGCACACCAACAGGTCTCTCTTATCCATTTCTCTCTCAGTATACTGTTTCTCTATGCAGTTCAGCAGCAGCAGAGAAGTGCTTTGCTTTCCTTTATTTATGCCATTCCTCAACCAGTATTGTGGCAGGGAATGTTTGATGACACAATCACATACTATAGATAATGTGCTTTGAACAAATGAGACAAGTTGAATTGTTTATTCATAAAACTAAAAATAGACTTTGATTAAAGGGAGATCCAAACAGTGCAGTGCAGTAGAAATGGAAGCATTATGGTTTGAGGCCAGACAGGCCCTGTGGAAATTATAGACTCAACCAAGCATTCCACAATGTACCAAAGTATTTGAGAATATAAGGCCATCTAAGAGGATCTTGTACAAACACCAAAACAAGTCCACAAAAGAATGTCTAAAGCAACATGAAATGGTCATTTCATAACCCTCAAAAAGCAAGGCCCACTTTTAAAACACAGTTTGTGTTATATGCAACAAATGTATCCTTATGTAACAGCTACGTTTCAAGAGAGAGAGAAATAGAAAGAGAAAGAGAGAGAGAGGCATAGCGTGTGGAGGTGGGTGGGGGTTTGTTCCCACTAATTCAGCAAGGGGAAAAAAAAAAGAAAAGCGGGGTAGTTCCCAGGACAACCAGAGACCCACCAGAGCTTTCCAACAAGAGGCAAAGGATTGCCAAGAAACTTCAGTAACTGTCAAAAGAGTTCTTCACACATATGCCTTAATGTACAGTTGTTTACACGTTTCTACTTCTAAATAAACAATAAACAATGCATCTTTTTTTGCCTCTATAACATCAAAGGGGCTATTTTTGTATGGATCTACTATTCCCTAGAATAAAAGTAAGAAATTGCTTATCTGCAACGAGCCAACAAAACTACAATTTTAACAGATCAAGAAGGCTTTTCCTAGCACTGCATCAAGGAATAAAAAGTAGAACGACCTTTATTAAAACCCTAAAAAGGCAAGAAGGTCTGGTCCAACATTCATGCTCTCTTCACCATGGCAACTCCTTTTCCCAGGATAGAGACAATCTCAAGGGCAGGAATGTTTATGAGTGTCCCAGGAAGAGTTTTGAGTTGTGTGTGACTGCATAAGTGGAACAAAGGAAGAGTAACAGAGTGCAGAAAAGATCGAAATTACCAATTGGTTTAGAGTTACTGCATAGAGTTACTGAATTACTGCCATTAAGATCAGAGTCTCCCTGCAATACATACTGAATGATAAATTGTCCTAAATTAATATGCTGTCACATAACTACGCATTACACAATTATTATTATCTATATACAAATAATTTTGGTTTTTATTCAAATACTTATGCACACCTTACAAACTTGGACATAGTGAGCCCATGCACTCATTCACATATTCAACAGTTACTCACTCACCCCTCCCCTCTATCTGCAATTCTCCCTCATTCTCCAATTCCCCCTCTTTTCACTGACCTTTTAAATCTCCACTTCAACAAAAGAGACAAAGGGAGCTGGACGGCTTTCTCTCTTTCCCCCCTGCTGAAGGGGAACAAACACACATACACAAGACTACAGTCCGTCACTCCACAGACACAGGCCCGAAGTACATGTACAGATCTGCACCACTATATCACTGTGCATCTCTGATTTTCTTGATATCTCTGTTATTAGTAAGTAATAACATATAAATAAAGAGTCAATTTCTCATCATTTAGGTGCAACTTTAACATGCTTTATAAAAACAACTCTAAGTCTATATTAAATTTCATAATTATACATTTGTAATTGTCATATAAAAAGTACTTCTAAATCTTCTTAAGTAAATCAGTTCAGCATATAAGCAATTGTGACTCTTTAAAAGACTTAGGGATTACCTTCACAACGTCTTTATGTAAAAATAGTTTGATTGGCTAAAGAAAGAAGTGGTCTGTGAAAAGTTTTGGATTTACTGTTTACAGAGCTTTGGGCTGCCAAAGAGATTGTGTTATATTTCTCGACATTTATTTCCATGTTGTGTTTTAAGGAAGTAAGGTAATATTGTACACAATAAAGACTTAGCAACCCTAACAACACCTAGTTGGCCAGGTATTCTGGTACCACATTCAGTTAACCAGCTAGAACACCCTAGTGATGATCAGCACCCACCCAAAACAGCCTAGCAACCAACTATAACACACTGAAAACCAAATAGCAAAACACTTCAGCCATTTAAGCAAAAATTACGCATTGTATTTTCATCCAATGCTGTCTCAAAATATGAAGGCACTCTACAAGGAATTAATCTCAAGAGATGCTCGGAAAGTTGAATTCACAAACATTTCACTAGTTCATTAAAATTAAATATCATTATAAACAAAGGTCTTCAAGTCTTTCCGTCACCGATTCACTTGAAATTTGTAAAAAAAAAAAAAAAAAAATTGCAGTTAAATGTACGTCACATATAAGTAAAAGACAATTGGGGAAACAAAATTTAATTCTGTAGCGCCCTAAAAATGTGATTTTTAAATCGATTTTAAATGATTACATTTTAAATTATTAGACATGCTGTTTGATTAATAAAATCTTCAATTTAAAAAGGAATTTAGAAATGTTCAAATGGAATCCAGAAAAGTCTTTCAAGACCCCATCCTATGAACCACAATATCACAGAAAAATACAGACAAGCTCTTTTGGCTTGAAACAAAGCTAGAGTTAGTATGTGTATGGAGAATGTAAAAGGGCCTTGGGCAACTCTTTTGATCCTGGTGTGATGGTATCATGTACTTCACTGTCAATAACCGAACCAGAGAACTTTACTGATACTGATATATATTATATTATATTAACATGGTCTTCCACTTTAATGAAAAAGCACCACAAGCACCTATATTTAAGGTCTTCTAATTACATTAGACAGTGTATTTGGCTGGAATTCCTATTTGAAAACTTCTACTCCTCCACTCAGCATTGAAACATTGAAACATGTTGGAGGGAGTTTTATATGCTGAGTGTCAGAAATAATTGCGACAGTATTCCCTTGTGCATAATTTGAACCTAAATGTCTGTGTGTTTTATTTAAAATGACTGCATCAGTGTGATCAAATTTCATATCAAATTGCTTCTTTTTATCTCTTTACCTCTTTTGAAATAGAAGTCTACATCCAATCCAATGAAGAGAGTATGTTATTACTTTTGATGAAATTTGTCATTAGATCCACCCACACAGAACAGCATGAGCACGTAATTACTAAAACAATGCTCCTCCTGTAGCTTTAATGTTTAGTCAGTATAATTGTTTTCATTGCATGTATCATGTATGATGATAGTAAACAAAACATTGTTAATGGAAGGTATATATTTTTTTAGTAGTTATTTTTGTATCAAAAAGTAACCTATTTTTATTTTACAATATAATTTGTTACATTAAATATAATTTATGCAATATCTTATGTACTTTTATGTTTTCTCTTTATTTATAATGGAGCAGTGTGTATATAGAAAGTTAATAAGGTAAAGATATACTAAACTGGGCAGAAAAAATTATCTGTATCAGCAGACAAGGTAACCATGTGTGTATCATAGATGAAAAAGTTTAAATCAAGCCACATTTTGTTACTGGCATTAATAAAAGCTACGCAAATCTCTACAGCATATACATTTTAAGTATCATTTGTTAAAGTCGATATGACATCTTTCATTTAACTTACTTTGTTTAACAGTTTGCACAATACATTAAAGCTTACACCTGTATTTTAGTTAAACATTATTAGGTCATATTTATTTCAAGAACAACAACATGACACTAAAGTGAATTTTCATAATTTATTAATATGATATAACACTCTGTTTTGGTATACATCTACGCCCACCACAAAACTGCAAATAGTGCACCCGTTCAAGTACAACAATTTTGTACTTTACACACCCTTATGTTGTTCCAAAGAATTTCTATTCCGGGGAACAATTTATAGTAATATTTTATAATAAATTAAAACCACAATAAAGATGTCATAAAAGGGGTCCATATGACACTTGCTCTATATTCCAAGACTTTTGTTTGACTAAACAGACTTTTTTTCAGAAATGGCTACAACCTGGGATCACAATAAACAAAACAATGAAAGAAAATTTGGACTCTATTTACAACTGTATTTAACAGATGAATATTAGTGCAAAACGTAAAGAGGATATGACCCCCTGTGGTAAAAAAGAAGAGTTATGACATCAGCTGGATGTAGAGGTGTGAAACAATTTAAACTATTTTTTTGTTTTGTTTTAGCACCACCAAATAGACTACTGTGTAGCAGCAAATATGTCCAACACTGGATATAAAAAATAAATCCTTATTGCCCTGATAAAAAAAAAAAAAAAAAAAAATTAAAATGTCATGAGCCTGTTCTGTCATTAGACAAATTTTCTCTCTTTTTTCTTTTCTTTTAGCTTGTGATAAATATGTTTTAATTTGTTGGTAGATATGCCTTATATTCAATGCTAGTGTTTACAACAAAATAAATGCATTTAAAATAAATTTTATTCATATTGTGTATAGCCTATGATCAACAACCCAGATAACTTAAAATATAGTATATCCTTGTATAACACTTCAAGTCGAAATTGCATCTTCAATAACAACGGTGTTTAGCTAGATAGAAGATAAATTATAACGTTTTTTATTCTACCAATTGGTAAATGCATGGACGTCCTTAAATACATTTTAGGAAGAGGGCAACATAACGTTACTATACTTTAATTCACGATTCGCATAACTTAAACAAAATGTAAATCATCCCCGATTTAAAGTCCTTGAAGAGTCTCATGGGTTTTGGGTCCCGTAGCTACTTTGTTCAAAGCCAATTCACAACCGGAACGAGTAACTCTAAAACAAATTACCTTGACTTCAACATGAATATAACAACACGGTGTACGAATTTCTACACTAATCTACAGGGTAAAACATTTACGTAACAATTACCACAGCGCACACATGTGTTAGGAACACTTACCTTCTATCCGCGTTACTCTGCTTTTGTGTTTGGAAAAAGTTTATCCAACTTTGACGATTTTTGAACAACGCAAATTCGCACGCTGACCAAAATGTCCACTGTGAGATTTACTCGATTCAAGGTACAAAAAATAATAATAAAAAAATAAATAAAATAAAAAACCAATATTGATGATTAAGTCATTCCGATTATTTTTGATTGCAAAGGTCGGTCGCTTGGCTTGTAGTTAAAATTACGTCCATTTAAAAATGAGTGCGTTGCGATTTACTGGCCCTTTTCACAGTCGGCATATCGCGCTGCAACAGCTTTTCAAAGGGAAAAGGTTTCGTATACAGAAATGAATCGTTAGAAGGGACTCTAGAGAAAAGAGTCGGTTCCACTGATCTATATGGTCAGTTCCATGAGAGGCGACCCGGAAGTAGTTTCTAATTGGTCAGATACGTTGAGGACGCCATTCTTTTTATTTCTTTCTATTTCTATTTTTTGTGATTTAAATCACCCAAGAGATTATGCTGTTTTTTGTTGTACAATTTTGTGATTTTTATTTTTTGGTCTGGTCCTAGTGTTCAGAATAATGACAACTCTATTCACTGACCAATGTCTATTCAACAAATCTTGAATAGAACTCGGATCTCTTTACCTGCTTCTATATTTGTAATTTCTAATTTGTAATATAATAAATGCATAAAAAATGGAACATAAACTGGACATATAATGGTATGAATTCTTAAAAAAAAAAAAAATCTGCAAAGTTAAAAGAATTTAAAATAATTTGTTGTTGTTGATTGAACTTTACAGGAAGGTAGATCGTCAGAAACAGGAGTAAAAATGAAAGAAAAAGAAATGGCATTCTTTTTAAAATCATTGGTTGATTGATACCCAACTGCACATTCTGCACTTCTCATCCCAATTTATATAAAAATTTTATCAAAGTGCATTTTATGTCAGAATTCTGCCTATACAGATATATATAGCAAATATCCTAATGTGTGTGAGGTTAATTATTTAGAGCCAGGAGTTTTTTTTCATACTGAAAGCCTTCATCTTCAATACAGCATAAAACAGACCAGTTGTCCAACAAGGAAGAATCAAGGTCCGCTATCCTTCCGAAAAAATGGTTTAAATTTTCATGCATATTTGATTTGGGATTGAGCTAAATGTCTAAATGTCTGATCAGTAGTCCTTCTGTAACCGACCACACAGCCTAGTAATTGTAGTGCTTCTAATTAAGTGATCAAAGCAGTTGTAAACATTTAACATTAATATACTAATCTCTGCACCACTAAAAACTACAAATGTATATGCAGAACCACTAAAAACTACAAATTTACCTTGTACTGTAATTTGTGATTAAAATGTCACTTTTTAAAAAAAAACAAAAAACATTTGTATACCTAAGTAAATTGGAAACTTGAGAGAGGAGACAATGAAAGCAACAATTAACATTATTAAATATTGTTAATCTAGTAAGCACATTCAAACTAAATGAACTGGGCATCTGTTCCTAAACAACAATAATTTGTTCAGGTTGGCATGCAAGTCAAAGTGTGGATGAATTATGAATATATAACAATGACTGATGACAGTTCAGTTCCACTTCTAATTTTTATGCCCTTCCCTCATCAACTTCTTCTTTTCTTTTGTTCTTTTGTTGAAAATTAAGCACATAAAGGTGATGTAAACCACTGGGAGACCAGTGTTGTGTTCATTCAGTTTTTATATATTTATTAATTTATTTTATTAAAATACTATAGTTATAATTTAACATATATTATAGCATTATAGTTGTAATGGCAGTAATACAAAAATAAGATCAGTATTACAGAAATAATACAGTTATAATACTGTAATACTATAAATAATACTGTACTTTTAAGTATTACATTATAGAGCAATTGTACCATAATCGTAACTGTAGAGACATAATCAAACAGGTTAACTAGACTGTCTCATTCTAAAATTCAGTGTTGAGAATTGGTCTACTTTGGACCACTAATCATTGCTTAAGTTGCATGAGTGCCCACTACTGGTGGAACACAAGCAATGATTTTAAAAGGAACACCCTTGGATTTTCCCTCCTGTTCCTGGAGATCTACCTTCTTGCAAAGTTCAGCTCTAACCCTTGTCAAATACACCTGAACCAGCTAATTAAGAGTTTCAGGAGTGCTTGATAATTATAGACAGGTGTGTTAAGCATGTTTGGAATTGAACTCTGCAGGAAGGCATGAATTAGCTGAATTATTATTTATCATCTGCTATTATTTGTTATCTGATTTTTCTTTTGGTTTAGTTTTATGCACCATTGAAGTGTAGGTTAATTGCAAGTGAGTTCCCAATCAAACTGTATTATGGGAGATTGAACTGACAAAAGCATTTGAGTCAATTCATGCCACCCTCACTGATATAGTGCTTTATGCAGAACTGATTGTGTCGAAGCATCTTTACAGTGTCAACAGGAATATAGTAAATCATGCAAGACAATGATAAAGTCTTCTATTTTTTTCAACAATTCATTGATGATTCAGTAATGTCATCATCCAGTTTAGTTCTTTTCCAATAGTGTCTGTGCAATCAGTCAAGTCTCCCTAACTAAGCACGCCAAAGGCAACAGTGGCAAGGAACCAAAACTCCATTGGTGACAGAATGCAGAACAAACCTTGGGAGTAACCAGGCTCAGTTGAGAGGTCAGTTCCGCTTGGGCCAGATGAAACCAACATGGTGTGGTTAAATTCCAGGTTGATACACAAGTCAGATTAAGGAAATTACTCGTCTGGTTTGCTGGTTCTCATGGTCTCATGATGATAGTTGTTGAGGTGACAAGGTATTTTCTGGAGATCTGTCTCTGAGGTGCATCTAGGATGGTCTCCGCTGACATTGAGGGCTGTAGAGGTCATCTCTAGATACTGATCCCCTATCTGATCTAAGTACAGACTGTCATGATCAGCTGGATGTGCCAGTCTGCGCATGGCAATCCAGGTCCCTGCAAACTGTGTGTGTGCGTTTTATGTCTTTTTCACTCTTGGACTCCCATTAATGAACTCGTTCTTTTTACATCCTGGACTTTCATTCATGTCTCTGTGTCATCACATGTGTTCACTCTTGTCTCCGCTTCGCCCATCAGTCACCACAGCAACACATTGTCAAACTCCTCCCACTGACCTAGATTTGTGTGTATAAAACCCGGAAGTGTCTGCTTGTTGGTTACGGTTCGTTGATAGTTGTTACATTCATTCGTGTTCCTAGTATCTCGCTGTTCTATTGGATTATCTGTTTACGTTTTCTGCCTGGACCCGGACTTCCCCTCTGCTTTTCCACAAGGACCCTGTTTAACGGTATTTCGACATTTTTGCTTGTTTACGACTCTGTCTCTGCCTGTGCCTCTTCTACTGTGTCTGCCGGCGATTGACTGTTGTTATCCTGACTCTGAATCACTGTTGCACTTGAGCTCACACGCCTCGCGTCCTCATTCATAACAGAACGAACCGTCGACCAAGAGTTCAGCACGGTATTTTTTAGAGGCTCACTCGGTTTTGTGGATCTGTTTACTATGACATTCACAGAGGAGCTATTTGCACTGGTGTACCAAGACCCACCGTTTGAGGATTTTGTTTCCGCCTTTATTCCGATCGCGGATCGGTCGGGACTAAATGACACCATAATCACCGGATCTGTTCTTTTGAGTTGCCCGACATCACCGCGCTCAAATGGCGTTCGGGGGTATTTCTCTGCCTCGTGACAGCGCGAGTACAGGAGAGCATCCACAGCCAAGCCGCACATTCCCCTCGCGAGCCGCGGCTTAAGATGGCGGGCGATTGCGAGGAGCCGCGCAAGATGGCGGACAATCGCGAGGAGGATTCCCCCCGCCTGCAGTTTCAAGATCCCGTTCAGCCAAGCCCCGTGTTACAGTATGGCAAGCCATTGAAGCCATTCAAAGCTCTGTTGGTTTCGGTTTCCCAGCCTGAAAGACTGTTTCTGGTCCGATCAGTCCCAGTTACACAGCCAGGGGTGCTGTGTCGAACCCAGTCTGTTCTAATCACTATGTCTGTCACCGAGCGACCGCTAGGGAAGCTGTCTGCTACGCCGGTGACACCCCAGCCTGCCAAAGTGGAGGCTATCACACTCACTCAGCGAGAGGGGCTGAGTGAGGCTCTGTAAGCTAATGGAGGACTGTCTGCCAGCCCGATGAGGTCCACTCCTCTTGCAGAGGGTGTCGGGTCTGCACCATGGCCCGAGAAATCGTGTGCAGACCAGTCTCCTTCGATAACAAACTCTGACGAGTCGCCGAAGGCCCTCATGATTCCCGTTGCATGGTACGAGGGACCATGCTCAGCCCAGTCTGCTCCGATCGCGCAGCCTGAGAAGCTGCTGAAGGCCCTCACCAGTTCTGATCAGTCGGGTTCCACTCTTGAAACACGATACGAGGGATTGTGTCAAAGCCAGTCTGTTCTGGTCACCCAGCCTATCGAGCTCGTTGAGGCTTGTGACTCTAACTTGTGGTGGCCGGATCCGCCAGACGCTGTCTGTGATCCGGAACCAGAGTGGCCGGATCTGCCAGACGCCGTCTGTGATCCGGAACCAGAGTGGGCGGATCCGCCAGACCCGGTCTGTGATCCGGAACCAGCATGGCCGGATCCGCCAGACCTGGTCTGTGATCCGGACCTCTGGTGGCCAGAGGCGTCCGCACCAGCATATGGGCTGTTAGAGATCCACGCGGTTCCCAATGCGCATTTATCGGGTCCCAGTCCCGAGTCACGGTCCGAGGAGCCGTGCATTCCCCTGTCGGTTTCAGACTTCAGATGGGTTGTCTGACTGTCCGGTCACGGAAGGTCCATCAGTGACTGCACGAACCCCGGGAATGTCGACTTCAGTCGTAGATCTCCCAGGGAATCCGCTGAAGGGTGCACTACCACCATGTCGGGCCGGTCAAACTACTGACTTCTCTTTTCTCTTCTGCGCAGTCTGGTTCATGGAACAACCTAAAGGGGTCTCCCCGACGCCTGATCCTCCCTGGTGGACATCCCCCTCGCCTGGTCTGCCCAGAGGGGTATCTCCTAGATCTGGTCTCTCCTGGTGGGTAGCCTCCCTACCGTCTGCTCCGCCCCGTTGGGCCACTCCGCCGTCTGGTCGGCTCAAGTGGGCGTCTCCGCTGTCTGAGCTGCCCGAGTGGATGTCTCCACCCCCCGCTCTGCCCTGGGGGGCATTGTCCTCGCCATCCACGCCATCCAGACGGATGTCCCTGCCGCCGGCGCCACCCTGGTGGAAGTTACCACTACCGGTTCCGCCCAGATGGATAGCTCTGCCGTCTGCACTACCCTGGTGGGCTTCTCCACCGCTTGCGCTGCCCAGAAAGAGGTCTCTGTCGCCTGCTCCGCCCCGGTGGGCCTCTCCGCCACCTGCTCCGCCCAGAAGGAGTTCTCCGCCGCCTGTTCCGTCCCGGTGGGCCTCACCATCACCTGCTCCGCCCTGGTGGGCGCCTCCAACGCCCA
Organism: Enteromius fasciolatus; assembly: GCA_032361145.1. Lineage (NCBI taxonomy): Eukaryota > Metazoa > Chordata > Actinopteri > Cypriniformes > Cyprinidae > Enteromius > Enteromius fasciolatus. The sequence continues at coordinate 7,031,811 of JAUMHR010000050.1, forward strand.
CGTCACTTAAGTGGGCTTCACCGCCGCCTGCTCCGCCCTGGTGGGCGCCTCCACCGCCCACGTCACTCAAGTTTGCTTCTCCGCCGTCTGCCCCGTCCTGGAGGTCATGGCAATCCAGTGTCATCACGTGTTCACTCTTGTCTCCTCAGTCACCACAGCAACACATTGTCAAACTCCTCCCACTGACCTAGATTTGTGTGTATAAAACCCGGAAGTGTCTGC
>JAUMHR010000050.1:7046976-7065747 GCA_032361145.1 Enteromius fasciolatus
GTTTCCAGAAAAGTGTACCATATGCATCAGACGTTTAGCCAACGTTCGGTGGGCGTGACGTCTGAGGCTGAGACTATATACACACAAAACATTTCAGTTAGTTTTCGGGGTATTTTTAACTCTCGTTTTTATTTTTATTTCAGTTAACGAAAATGCTTTTTCAATTCTAGTTTTAGTCTTTTTGTTTGTTTACGTTAACTATAATAACCTTGATCTGCATAACAGTGAAATTCTATGCCATATTTCCTGCAAATAATGGAAGCATATTTAATATAAGAACAACAGGATAGGTGCAAGAATGAATCCTTGAGGGACCCCACACTAGAGAGAGGAGGAAACAAAATCCTCATGGTAGACAGATAAGATTGAAACATTAACTTTAATGCTAATTAAAATTTAAATTAATACATTGCAATTAAACAGAAATCAAAATTATATGGTCAATGGTATCATGAAGTCAGCATAATTGTCTATGTCAGAGGCTAACAGATCATTAAAAAGCTTTACCAGTGCTGTTTCAGTGCTGTTAAGGAATTAAAAACCATACTGGAACACTTTTTGAAAATTATGTAGATCAAGAAAAGGTTACAATTATCAACTTTACTGGTTCCACTATTGCATAGGCTATTTAAAATTCCATTGGACCAATGTATATTGTAAATGAGGGGTTATGTAAGATCACAAATTACAGATCAAAGAAGAAGGTCAACTTTTTTATTCGTGTACCTCTACACTCTACTGATTGTTGTTTAATTATTTGGTGACTGATGAATTACTGATGAATAGGTTAATACAACAGTGCAGGTACTTGAATGTGATGTTTTACTTCACCTGGTAATGAACTGAATCTACTATGTGGATTGGGAAAATTTACTTTGGGTTTTTGCTGAATCATTCACGTCTGCAGAATAAGGGTCAATAGACATTTCAGACATCAATCATTAACTTTAATATGATAATGATTCTAGGTTGACTAAGGTCCAGTAACTTGATTAAACCATGGCCATAAAAAAATATATTTTATTCATTTTCACAGTATAATCTTAAAAACTTTTACATTTTTTTATTTTTGCAGTATGGATAACAATAAAATAGATTTTTGTAATGTTATGTGAGCATTGCTGCTTTGTCATGGCTGAAATTTTAACTTATAATGTCCACATTTTAGTTTTTTATGTGCTGTATGAGTTTGTAGTATTTGTCTTATACTTACTGTGTTTTTGAAATTGTATACTGGTAATATCATGGGTTTTAGACATGGTAACATTATGTGGTATTCTTTAAACTATGGTTTATTTGGTTATACAGTATTCAAATACAGTAATTACTTAATATACATTTTTATGTTATTACAATCTGTTACTAAATATGCACCATGTCACCATTATAGACTCAAAAAGTGTGAGAATGATCAAAATGATCAAAAAGTGTGAGAAAAAATTTATCTGTGTGTCTGAATGTGAAGAAAGTCTGTGTGAGTGAGCAAAAGTATTGGCTCTGTGAGATCAAGATTGAAGGTTTAGAGAGAGATCCTACTTTGCATACTAACTCACATGGGTAACTACCTGTCACACATAATTGCAATTTAGAAATAGAGCTTTATAAAAAGTTTTTTAGTTTTTTATCTCCCTCCATATTCTCTGTTCTTCAATCCTATTGAGGAGTTTTCTTCTGCCTGGGCTTACAGGCTTACAGTAAGTCATTATGATGAATGGAGAAGAAGTGGTCATAGTGTTTTACAGTAAGCACATCAGTGATCATCTGGTTCTTATAAATGTCTTTTCTTGTGGTGGTTTGTGTTTGTCATTTGAAAGCTAAATAGCATTTTGAGAAGAAATTACATTGTCTTGAAAGTAAAGTTTCATTTTGCAGGAGAATTGAAGGGCTTTGCCCATTGTGTGTGTGTTTTTTGATTTGTGTGACAATACGAGGCATGCAATTGGGAAAAACTGTAATTGTAGACGCACCATTTAGGTTTACTGTAAGCACTATAAAAAGGCAACAGGCAAGTTCACCTGTCTTCAACAAAAAAGTATGGTGTCAGAAGAAGAGGAAGAGTATGGATGAGAGGGGAAATCTGGAGATTTAGGATATTTAGCTGTATTTCAGAGAGTTTTGCAAATGGATGCCGAAGAAGTCCCACATGAGTTTATATACATTTATAAAGCTGGATTTAACCTGACAACATTGAGAAAAAGTGGAACGTGGGAGTAACATTACCCTTCGTGCTGCCATTACACAGAATGGGGTCCTCCACCACCATGCCAACTTGGGTCCTTATAAAACTGACCTAATTCTTACATTTTTAGACAGATTACACTGTATTATCACAGCAGCAAACCAAAGGGACCAGATGTAATACATTGTCATCTGGAACAATGTAGCTTTCCATCGTTCTGCTCTAGTCCAAAACTGGTTTCATCAACACCCACAATTTACAGTTCATTACCTTCACCATACTCCCCCTTCTTAAACCCCTTTGAGGAGTTCTTTTTAGCATGGCGGTGGAACGTTTATGATCTCCGGCCCTATGTCCAGATGGCCCTCATTCAAGCTATGGAGGAAGCATGTGATCAAATTGAAGCAGCATTCATATAAAGGTAGATTCGTCACTCCAAAAAGTTCTTTCCACATTGCCTTGCAAATAAAAATATAGCCTGTGATGTTGACGAGGCCCTGTGGCTAGATCCAGCTAGGCGGAGAGATGTTTAGGTTTTTATTTTTAATTTTTATTCTGTATATGTACTGGATATGTAATTTGTGTTTGTAATTATTGTAAGCTTACAGTACAAATTCAGTAATACCGTATGGAAACTGGAAAACTGTTTTGTTACGTAGAAATGTTTCATTCAAATGCTCAGTATTGACTGACTTGAGCACAAGAAATAAATAAAATAAATAAATATTTTCATCCAGGTGCAGTACTTGTCTTGTGTAGTACGTGTGTTGTGTTTGGTCAGTATATTCATGTTCTTTAACAATATCTGAAAAAAGAGAAAAATCTAACTGTATCATTAGAAAGGTAGAAATGTTACAAGTGTTTACGATTGAGCACAGCAGTGTGTAAGTGGTTCAAACTAAATCCGACTGTATTGTGTGCAATATGATACCAAAATTATACCAAAATGGGTTTTTGGTAAATTTTTGTACTTTTGAATTAAGTGTTTCATATTGCAAAAGTTCTGCTGCTTGTGTGTGTAGATGTGTGAATTGTGTGTAGGGTTTTGACAAAATGAGCCTTGTTTTTAAAATGGTGCCTAATCAATTGTAAAAAACTGTCTTTCAAACTGTCTTCACTTTGTGCCATACATCCAAGTTGCCCTATACAACCTGAAAAAGCAGGCTATATTGCAGCTATATTTTTGTAAAATTACATTACTAGCATGTTGCCATTAAAAATGTCAATGTGTCTTTTTTATAAAAGTGTATAAAGTGTATTCAGTCTCGGTTACGTATGTAACCCTTGTTCCCTGAAGAAGGGAACGGAGACGTCACGTCAGATATGACGAATTGGGATCTCGCTTCGAAAGGACCAATCTACTTTGCATGTATAAAAAACACGCCAATGAACATTGGCATACACTGATTGCATCCAGCTGCAGCTAATCACTGCGTGAGTATAAACAGGCAATTGATGCTGTGCATCTTTAGATTTTCGCTGAGGAGCCAAGCCTGTGACGCGGAGGTACAGCACCATTGGCGACGGGACGTGACGTCTCCGTTTCCTTCTTCAGGGAGCGAAGGTTACATACAAACGAGACATTCCCTTTCAGTGGAGTCATGTCTGACCCGTCCAGTGTCCTGTTGGGATTCTCCTAAGCCCCTTCTGTCTGGCATAGGCCGGGACTCGCCACAGCTACTGTAGGCCAGCTACTGTTCTCAAAGCACTACCCATTCGGCAACTGGAGCACTGGGAACACCCCTGTTCATTGTACAGAGACGTACGGAAGTCCAGCCTTCCCAGGATGAATATGGAATATTGGAGGTTATTGAACCCTCTTAAAAAGGCAGATGTCTCCCGGGGAAACTGGCGCTCTAGGTCTTAACCATGGAGTACACACATGCGGTCTAGAGGATGGATACCCACTACTTCAGACAGATATTTAGAAAGGATGCTCGGGCTCGGTCACATCAGCGCGAATGTGCGCCTGTATAATAACAGTGCTTTTTGCCCCATGTGCATTGATGCTCTCATCTGTTGACATTTCCGAACGCCTTTCTACAGTTGCTTAATAACAGCGGGCTTTCCACACAAAAAAGTGCATGTGTCATTAGTATCAGAAAAAAATTTGATCGGGCTGGGATCGGGCTCGGACATGAATATTTCAATGCCTGTCGGGCTCGGGTGGGTTCGGTTAATGCTCTGTCGGACGCAGGCCGGGCTCAGACAGAAAAATGCGGCCCGATCCGCACTCTAGTGGGGTCCTCTTTGGGTACCCCACAGACATGTCCTTTTAGGGATTCAACGTGAGGGCCTGGCGCCAGATGCTCTGCCACATCAGGCTGCCCAAGAAGATGGAGGAACTCAACAGGGTCTACATGGATAATCTGCAGAAGTTAACAAGCCGACCTGAACTTTGCCTCTCAGTGCTTCTACTCGTTTGAGGTGAGAACACAGGAGGATACCGGTTTCACATGAAGGCTATAGAATCTAGCAAATGTAGCAAAAGGACCTGCAGCCTTGTGTCTGGTCAAGGTAGCATCTTAGTGCTCAAACGGGACAGAGCAAAGCTAGGGCTGGGTCTGCCTCCTCCGAGGGCAGCGCTTGAAGGTTCACCACCTGATCTCAGCAACCCCTGCTGCAGAAATGAAAGCACGACTCTGATCAGGCATCTCCGGGGTTTTCCCATTGAGAAGAACACCATTCGACTTCTTGCTGAAGAAATGGTGTCCTACTACCCCTTGGGGTAGGTCACATAGAACCTCCGCTTCCCGTCCAGGGACCAGACATGGAGTTTCCAGAGGTCTGGACGCGGGTGCCAAAGTCTCTGAGTCAGAAGTTTCTTCCTCCAAGGAATCAGGGCTGTTACGAGGAGCATGAGTTCTGGGAACCAGGTCCGGGTGACCACTTTAATGTGTCACAGCTAATACTTTGGGGTATATATTATATAATCTTTTAGTGTTGCACATATTACTGTTAACAAATAGGTAGTGTAGGTAGAATTAACCCATTATTATATATTTTACTTGCTAACTAATATAGTTAAATATATAGTAAAGGATATAGTAAAATATAACTGATGATGGGTTATTGTTACGAGGCGATCCTCTGTGGCTCTGTCCGACCATCATCAGCGGGAACCCTCCCCAAAATACTAGTTCCCATCCGGACCGCTTTCCACCGACTCACGGACAGCTATTAAACGCGAAGGTTTGATCGTCATAGTAAACACTGAGCGTTTGTTGGATACCTTAAGGACTGCCTTTTGTTACTCACTTGGATTGTTTATCTCGACTCTGATTCCTGCTTGTTGCCCCGATACTCTGCCTGGACCTGGACTTTGATTATTGCTTGTTGCCCTGAACCTTGCCTGGACCCTGTATACTGATTCTAGCCTGATACCCCGACCATCTCGCCTGTCTAACTGTACTGTTTTTGCTCTGCCTTTGTCAGTATGTCTGCCCCCGATGACCACAGCATGTTTGACTATGAATGTGATAATAAATCGTTACAAATGGATCAACCGTCTGCCGGCCAATCATTACACATGGGTTATTTTTAACACTCCCCAGAGTAATATTTGCAGTGTATTGTAGCCTACTAAAAAGATTTCTTCTTTGGCAGTGGATACAAAATATATTTATAAACTTATATAACTTATGCAAGAACATAATCAAAATTGGAAGCATGCACCATGTCACTGGCACTGCATCATCTGCTTACCGATTTAAATATGATTGCATATGCAGTATTGTAATTTCTTGTATGTATATTTTTGGTTCTTTAAATTCAGTTTAATTGCCTATTTTTAGTTGTGTCAAAAATTGTCCTCTGTGCCCTTAAATAGGGTACTAGACATTTGCAGTCTCATAATGCACCTAACTGATTTACACTCAATGGGTAAAGAATACCCAAAATGCACTGTGAGAGACATGCCGAATAAATTCATGCATTTTGCCTTAGGATGATCCCTTTAATTTTCCAATCCAATGTGAACACAATATAATACAATAGAGGTATAAAATTATAATGAATCATTTTTGAACAGTTTAATGGCGCTTTATACATGCTATATTCCATCATCAGAGATTAAGATAAATCCATCTATCATTACTAGAACTGTGAATTTAAGTTTTCCAAATGATTATCAAATAGCAAGCACAAACTTTTTAAATGTGGCATAGTGTTTGGTGGGAGGGATTATGGTGTTTTTTCACTGTTACTCATTGGTTAATTAATTAGTCCCACATTTGCCTTGATTTATCCCACATTTAGCCATCCTTGCCTGAACTCTTTTCTTCCGACAAAGCCCTGAGAAATTCCGTACACTAATTTTGGACAGTGTTGCCAATTTAGCGACTTTCCCACTACTTTTGAGACTTTAATGGTTTTGGGACAAATATAGCAAGTTCTTGGAGAAACCTTATCTTGCCTGTTGATCTATGTTCATCTATATATAGATCAGTGAATTTCCCATTATGATGTCATCTAGTGACTTTTAGCTAGTCTCAGTTGCTGCCACTGAAAATGTCACACTAGGTAAATATGAGCAAACTAATCTGTAGAAAAATGCTCTTTCACTCAAAAATCTGAACTTTAATTCCAAATAAAAAAACTGCAATAAGTTATGGTCATAAAAGTTTCTCCTTGATTAACTTTTGTTTAATTTTTGTTTTTTGTTTCTATTAAGTTCTGAGATCATTTCCACATGCAGAGTTTTACAAATGCTTCATATTCTGTGGTCCAAGCTTGTGTACCTCTCCTATTCAGCTCATATTGGTTTTATATGGAGTTTAGGTCAGGACCCTATTTTTCTTTGAAAGACTGGGGAACTGGAATGGCCCAGGCAAGACCTTGATTATACGGTAAGTGAAACCGTTTTCTTGTTTCTGATATTTCCTTTGGATCGTTGTCCTGCTTGAATTTCAACAGCTATAAATAAACTTCACGGCAGAGGCAGCAGGGCTTTTATTTAATTTTCTTGTCCTTGAAAGAAAATAGCCCCACAACATCTCCACCTCCGCACTCTACAAAAGGGATTTGTTTTTACCAAAATTATTTTTAAACTAAAGAACCTAGTCCCAGTGAAACGTCTAGAAATGTTTGGCAAATAGTAAGCTTGTTTTATAGCAGCAAAGCCATGCTTATGTCACATGACCACAGTTTTGGAGACTTTCAGATGCAAGATTGTAATATCAGACTGCAGCTGTAAATTTATTGTTTGGGCACTCAACTATGGGGCCAATAGACAAACATCCTCCATGTCAATTCTGAACATCTTCATTTTATATACATAAATACTGAATGCAAATCATTTTAACCAACTTCTAGGAAATCATGTTATCACACATTATGCAATATTTAACTAAAATACAACAGAATCAACAATTCCTTTATTCAAGGCTTGTTTAATTGGCATGTCTGAATTACTGCCCAAACAAACACAGCCAGGTCAATACACTCTTTTGATCGATAACTTGCAAGCCAGTCACACAGTTAAATAACTGTAAAATCTGGTCATCTATCCTGGTACAATGACCTAAATCTGGCCTTGATTGATGAGCACAAGTCAGGGTTTGTGAATGGTTGCCACATATTCCAAAATGTTCAACATATTCCCCCTTTCCTGTTAATTTGGCTATTTTCTTTTATTTATACACAGATGTTTGAACTTTTTTTTTAATGTTTGGCCTTTTGTTTGGTGTGTTTTGTTTGTTTGTTTGTTTTTATATGTATATATTTTTTATTTTCTGTTGTTCTGTACACTTGTACACTGTACACAATTCCAGGTCAATATGCACGTATTCATTTTTTAAGTAAATATAAAAAAGATCAATACACTTTAAACAATACACGTTGAATTTTATAATCTTCTAGACTACTCTTACAAAAACTCAATGGTAGCAACAACGAATAACATTATACATCCTTGCGCATTTGTCACGTTTTTACCCTATTTTCAACATATGCTTCTAAACCTGTGGAAACGGAAACTTTCGGATCCACCCCCTTGTGTTTGTAATAACGCTATTGGTAGTCTGATCGCTGGCCTGCAATACAGTTGTGCTGGAATAAATAGCAACAGTGTCTGCTGAATCCTTCTTTTCTGCAGAAGAACAGCTCTGGACGTGCAAAGGTATGATATCTAGATATGCTACATGCTGATTGCCTAAAATGCAAGCGAAATAGCAAATAGTCGCATAGCCTGTGTGCAATGAAATTCCTTTTGACAAAGGACACATCCTTGTTTCGTGTCATAGCCTACATAAGTACATTTGTCTTAAAAAATAAACAAACGTGCATAAAAGAATGTCGCCTAGTTCATGTAAAGTTCGTGTAATATATGATTTGACTAATGTGTTGGCGTCATTATAGTAGTCTAACTTCTGTTACATACTACATGTTGCTGTAACGTATGAAATCGTCCCATGTTATTTGCAGTAAATGTCAGGTTAAATATTGAGATTGTTGTGGGCGTCTCTGGTTGATCGAACTTTGTGTGACCCTGCAGTGCACTTTGCAGCTTGATCAGCTATTGACGAGCCTTGTCTTTGGTGGATTTCACTACTTTTTGATACTTATTCATTTTTGCAGACGCGCTTAATAAAAACGCTTTTTTTGTTGCCCGACTTGGTTCCTTACTAACGTAAGCGGTATCTGGTTCGTGAACGAACCGAATCGTTCTTTTGAACCGGTTCTTTTCGGTAAACCAGTTGAACCGGTTCGCCAAATCGAACTGAGTCCTTTAGGGCAGTTCGTGTCCGTTTCAAACACTTAAACTCAGATAACGTGTCAGACGTGTCCGACATTCCAACTGAAAATCAGCCAATGTCCGAGAGAAGCTATGGTCCGAGAACCAGGTCATGTCTCTACAAACTTTTTTTTTTTTTTTGCAATTCAGATTTTTAAACATGCTGTTTTTAATGCCGCAGTGAAAGCGGTGATACACTACAAAAGTGGGACAAAAATTGGTTGTGCCTTTAGCACTACTGTAGCCTGCTGTATTATACTGGTGATCTTATTAAACATATTTTACAGTAAAATACAAGTACATATGTTAATTGTTTCCTATAGTTTTTTGCATGTTCTTAGCAAAAAGTTAAAGATGATCAAACACGCACACACACATATAAGCTATACAGCTAGCATGCTAACGTAATCTAGCATGCTAAGCAGGTAAAAAAACAATAATTTTATACCACTAACTTATAAGTAACATTATAGAAACGTCCACTTTTGGCATTGCAAAATGTCTTAAAATGTATTTCTTTTTCTAACATTTTAACTTAGACCACATTATTTTTAGCAACTAAAAATAGGAGAACTGGCTCCCACTAAGCCAGGTTTCTCTCAAGGTTTTTAGCAACTGGTTTAGCAATATTAAAAGATTATAAAATATTATTTTACAATTTTAGTCCGTTACAGAAAGATAATGAAAATGCATTAAATAGGGGGATTGTTTTTTTTAATATGAAAAAAACAAACAGTAGCTACAGTAACACAGCACAGTAACACCAGCGACACAGTGAATCACCTCAATGAAGACCTGATGTACTGATCTTCACTGGTGTTATCCATAAGGTAAAACGAAAAATGCATTTTTCAAAACTGTCAGTCATGGTATTCTCACTTAAGTAGTTTAATCATTTTGTATTATAGTTTTTTGTAGAATTCCAAAAACAATAAATAGCTTCATATGAAATTGTGAGATAAATGGGAAAATTTCTGTTAACTAAAACTGTAAACTTAAATGGTCTTTCTTTATAGATCTTTACAAAATAGAAAGGAGGAAGTCATCATGTGATGTCAGTAGTGTTTTTTTTTTTTTTATTTAATTTTTTTCAAAATTATAGAATCTTGTTAAACGGTAACACCAGTGACACAATGTCAGGGAGCCACTGTTTTAATTATTTTATAATAGTTATTCAGCATTTAGTTTTATTATGCCATTTATATTGTATATTTGATATATTTGACTCAGTTGTGCAGAAGGATAAAAGTGGGCCAAAAGTCTTGTAGGCCATGAACTGTAAAAACCTACTCAAATGAACATGATAACAATACAATAAAGTGTGTGTTCAAGTCAGCTCATGGTATTGTGCTCTTGAATCAATACAACCAATTTCTCTAAAGGCATCCATTTTGGTAATGCACTCAGGCAGCTGTTTTCAGTCACAGAACTACAGCCCGTCTAATTGAACAGGGATTGATTGTCAAATTGATTCACAAACATCACCTGCCAAAATCACATTTTAATATTTCAAATCAGCAATAAAATCATAAAATAGAATCATCACTGCTTCTTACCCTTATGTTCATTGACCCTTTTTCAAGGTTACTTCATTACGTAAGCGATGACCTCTTTGCGATGATGTCTTTTACATTATTGGATTAATCATTAACTCAACAAACTCATTTGAAAATGCAGTTGTTTGTGGCATAAGCAGTTTACAAAAGCATAAGAATTATAACAGATGTATTCCCCTATTTCTGACAACTGGTCTTTATAGAGAAAGTTATTGGAAAAGACAACAGTAAAAGTCTTAATGAAATTGATTATGGGCTTCAGTAACATTCTTTTATCAATTAAATAGTATATGCCAGTCATTAGTGTTTTTACACATTAAAAGTTCTTCTGCCCCTCTTTCACGCCACTCCTGAACTGAATGACCCCTTCATCTAGTTACTATGTCAGTCAACAGGTTCTCGTTCACAAATTTGTTTACCCTATAATGGTCTATGTAGGCAGGAAAAAGCCACACAGAATCAATAAGATCTTTTCCTGGCTGTGCTATCTGCTGTGTGTGGGACTTTGGAAATAAATTATTGACCTTTAATTGCATAATAAACTGCAATGCTGATGAACAAAATTTGTCTACAAAAAATGTCTACTACAAATCTTTTTAGAAGAAGTATGTTTTTAAACACCACAAATGATGACAGCGGAGACAAAAGCAGAGTATGTTTGGTGGTTTCTGGTTTAAATCTGTTCTGTTTGATTTGGCTAATAGTAAAGAAGAAGATAAATGAAAGCAAAACAGACAATTTTGTTTAAATGATGTTTCTTCAACTAATTTTGGGAGGAGTACGTGCGAATGATTGACCAGCCTTTCCCAATCTTTCTATTTTATAATTACCCTTTCAGAGCTTAAGACTTCCCCTTTAATAGCGCCAACATCCTCTCCCCTGCATCTTCGTTCTTTGCATTGTTGAAAAGAAACTTGTTGAACGAGTTTAACTTGCATGTCTGTCTGAATTAACAACTTCTCAAGTTTATTCGAAAATGACTTAATGTCTAAAACATTTAGTTCATCACCGGGTCTTCACACCAGATAATATTTAGGATCTAGCCCTGAATGCCTGATCCCGCCAGAAAATATAAGTTAGTCCAGTAAAAGGACAACTAGTCAGCAGAGCTGTTGATACCCATAATGAGTGTTTAACAGTCTTTTGTCAGTCAAGAGTTTGACTGAGAAAAGCCAGAGAAGACCAGAAGCAGGAGACAAAGTGTAACTGTTTATTGTTTACTATCTTAGTAGCGTATTTGTCTCAATGTTCAAACTTCACCTGAACAGTACAAATTCAACATGTACTGTAACACCAAAACTGCTTTACAGCAACATAAACCTTGGGCTTCCATAAACTTTTCCCCTTATCTATTTCTATTCATACAGACAAAACTGTTCATGAAACCCCACAAGCATGAGATTGAACAACAATGAAAAAACACAAGGAACGTTTAATAAGAAATATACAAAATTATAAATAATAAATGAATGAATAAATAAATAAACCATAAAAAATACTTAATAAAAATATAATAATAAATAATTCAAATAATTAAATGATAAAAATGATCAAATAATAAATCATTCTAATCACATGATTCTAAAACGATTAATATTAATACTGTAAATAAATTATTATTATACTGTAAATAGATTAAAAAACATAAATGTAAAAACACAACATACACAATTTGCATTTGAGGATCTAAGGATCCTTCATACCCTACAAAATATATGAGTTAGTGCATGGAAGTGAACAAGAATGATTTATTTGTTTACTGTTTGGTGTCCCCTGTCTCATTTTTTTTTATGCCTACAGGAGGAGTTTAAAAATAAAAGCTTCATCCTGGTTTACAGAAAAACTAAACACTTAATCTCTGCCTTTGCCAATTGTATAAAACATTTTTAGCAGAACACAACACACAAATATTTATGTAATATAACACACAAAAATATAACAGGAATTAATTATAAGGGCACATTTTTTTGCACATGTTTGTTAATTTTGTGAAAGCTAGTAACTGCCTAAAAATCTAAAATAAATGTTTAAATTTGCAAGGCATGAAACAGATGTACATAACCATCATTGAGTTGTAAGAATGTGCAAAAAGGGCAGTTGACAGTTCTGGCTTGAAATGCTCACATTGGCCTTGTTTTCCAGTCCATCTTTATTACTTAGTTAAGTGTGTATGCTCAAGGGCTCAATCATAATAGAGGTTGCTAAGTGAATTCCCTATTCACACTTTGCACATGCTTACCAGTAAAAACACAGATTCACTGAGCAACAGTTTTTTAGGGTCAGTCAGTTAGAGTCGGTGGTAGGCTAGACTACCTGAATTTTCCTTGACCATGGTCTTGAATACCAAGCAAAGGCTTGTGAATTCATTTTAAAGCAACTTGACAAGCAGTTTATCATAAGATCCAACAATATCTGCTGTACAAATTTCTCAATTTTAATTTTTAGGAGAGTTAGTAAATAATAGGTTTCTTAACCTGTACTCATTCCTTTCATTTCAGATGAAGATTGCTGTGATTGGACAGAGTCTCTTTGGACAGGAAGTGTACAAAGAACTGAAGAAGGATGGCCACATGATTGTTGGTGTATTCACCATCCCTGACAAAGATGGAAAAGTGGATCCACTTGGTAAGTCTCTTGTTTCTTTTAGGATCATTGATGTTACTCCTAAACAGATAACACTCTCAAAATCTACCCACGCTATTCCAGGTTTATATGTCTTCCTTTCTTCTGTGGAACACAAACAGAATTTTAAAAATATATATAAGTCACCTTTGTGGGTCAATTTAATGTTAAATTCCTTTCCGTAGTCTTGTGAAGCGAGAGGAAAAAAGTGTAAAAAAAGTGATAATATTTTAATATTACTTATGAAAAATTATTGTAAACAAAAGCATCTGATGTGCAATAAAATTATTTGTGAAAAGTGTGCTTGAAAATAGTCCTCTGTGCTTTTGTAAAAAAATGTTTGTAAAATGTAAGTGTTTTTTCTCATTGTTTTGTTTCTGAAGACAATTATTCATCAGCTTTCTTATGCCTTACCATCAATGTTTCCATCATACAATGTGTTTTCCATCATACAAATTCACTCTCTGACATAAACAACAGCAGCTCTGCTCTTGCACCAAACATTCATCTTGGTCTGAATTTTTTTCAAAAATACTTTAAAAATAAAATTCTTACATGAAAGTATTTGAATACAAATTTTTTACTGGTATTAAAATATCATGGTGATACAACGGTTCTGTTAATTGCTGAATGTTTCATCGTTCATTAAATTCATTAAAATTTGAATATTTATATAAAATCGAAATAATTAAATATATACATGTAATATCCATTAAAGATTAGTTATGTGATGCCACAAACATTTAGAAACATGCAAAAGAAAACTATTTGTTAAAGTCAACAAGTCTCTTGAAAATATGACAAGACAAGATTAGTTCAGGTTGTTAAATGGCAAGACAAATTGATCCAGGTTATTATTTGTCTTCTTGTGATACTCCCCGAAATGTAATGAATTATGAATTAGCTGCAATATGAAACTTTGGCCTATATAAAATATAAAATTTGAAATATACAATTGCATGTTATTTGCAGAATTCTTTTTAATGGCATGTGTGCTTCACCACTGCTCCTTTTTGCATGTGGATCTTAACAAAAAACAAATGTTGCTCAAACTGAAACAAACCTTTAAATTGTACACAGCGACTGAGGCAGAGAAAGATGGTGTGCCAGTGTTCAAGTTTCCCCGCTGGAGGCTGAAGGGAAAGGCCATCACAGAAGTTGTGGATCAGTATAAGGCAGTTGGGGCTGAGCTGAATGTTCTACCTTTCTGCTCCCAATTTATCCCTATGGAAGTGATAGATCACCCAACGCATGGGTCCATCATTTATCATCCTTCCTTGCTGCCCAGACACAGAGGTGCCTCTGCCATTAACTGGTATGTCTGTGTGGTCTTTTTTGTGTTTTATTAATGATTATGTGTGTATATGTGTGGTAATTAGAAATAATAGAAATAGTATTTAAATGCTTTGATCCCAGTATTTGGCCAACATCAATCTATAAAACATTGGAGGATGCAGATTGAACTGCTGTGAAAAAAAGTGCATGAACAGTGTTATTGTAAACATGAATTGCTTTATATTTATTGGTTCAAAAAAAGCGATCTCATTTAAGAGAGCATGCTATCAAGTGCTTTGATGGATACATGTTCTCTTGAATGCATCGGAGACATGTTTTCTCCAGGAAATACAATTTAATTTTGTAGTTTTATCATTATCTGCAGTTGTTATTAAGCATAATATGTGTTTTAAAAGTATCATATTTTATCTTTTGGATCTTGGCACAGTATTTTATTCACTGACAGAAGCACCATGAGCAAATGATAACACAATTCTTCAGTGTGTAAATGATGTAAAATTGCATTGTTATAACATGATTTATGTTTTTCTATTTTGTGTCCTCTAAGGACTCTGATCCATGGTGATAAGAAAGGTGGGTTTACTATATTTTGGGCAGATGATGGACTGGACACAGGACCAATGCTTTTACAAAGAGAATGTGATGTGGAGCCAAACGACAACGTAAACAGTATCTACAAACGCTTCCTGTTCCCAGAGGGAGTCAAAGGCATGGTGTGGATCAGTGCAGAAACGTCTACAGCTACATCATATTACATCATATAAACTATAGGATACTATGCATTAACTTTAAAACAGAATTAATTTTATTTTTAATTTAGGATTAGTAGGTTTCGAAGTCTGATGTTTTTTTGAGAGCACCCTTTAATTCTTGTGTGTGTGTGTGTGTGTGTGTGTTTGTTTTTGTTTTAGGTGGAGGCAGTCAGGTTAATTGCAGCAGGTAAAGCTCCGAGAATCAAACAACCAGAGGAAGGAGCCACATATGAGTGTATTCAGAAAAAAGAAAACTCAAAGGTGGAGTTCTCTAGCAAAGCATATATATATATATATATATATATATATATATAACTTTAACCTTGTTGTTGTAAACAACATTTAAACAATAATTATCTATGGTTGATTGACTAGATTGACTGGAACCAGCCGGCAGAAGCCATTCATAACTGGATCAGAGGAAATGACAGAGTACCTGGAGCCTGGGCAGAGATTGATGGCAAAGTGAGTGTTTAAATTAACAAACACAGCAGTACAGGAAACATGACTCTTAGTAAAATGCATTAAATTATGTGCAAAACTTTTTTGTTTTATTTTTTATTTTTTTGGTAGAATGTTTCATTTTATGGATCAACACTGTTGGAAAATGATCATTCTTCAAGTAATGGTCAATCCCTGGAAATCGCTGGAGCAAGTCAACCAGGTCTGGTTACCAAAAATGGCCTTGTTCTTTTTGGGAATGATGGAAAGACGGTAAGGACATGCCGAAATATTTATGAAATTTATGTTGTTAAAATTGCCAAACTTGAAAAAGATGAAACTTGATAAAACATAGTTTACAAAACATAGTTAATAAAGTACAACCTACTTTAGGCTCCATTTGTGCTAGCCTGTGACAATGCCAACCAAATTTAGAGGGATAGTTTACCCAAAAATTGTCTTAAACCTGTATGTTTATTTCTTCTGAAAAACTTCAACTGAACTGAAAACTTAAAAAAATTTTATTGGTTTGTATGGTCATAAAAGAGGAGAAAAAGTTGGCGCAAACCATTCCTGCCCCCTACCCCTCTCCCAATTCACTTTTTGCCAGTGCTGGTCTGTCCTAGTATAATTAAAGGCAAAAAACGCCAAAAAGAGGAGAAAAAACTAGAGAACAAAGAAAGTGATACACTTTGGGAATGAAATGAGGGTGAGTAAATGACTTTTGTGTGAACTATCCTTTTAAGTGCAAGCTGCAATCATCACAACCCAAGCACGTGTGAAGAGACCATGACCAAAATAGACAAATTTGAAAGAATGGATGATGCTATGGATACAATTGCTTTGGAGTCAAATGTCAGCTTCTTCACTCACAGATAGCACAATTAAGTTTTTCTTAAGTTATAACCCATAGCAACAGAAGCTTTTTTAGTGCAAGCATGCTAAACAGAAGTCTTACTGCTTTAGTGTGTCCGTATGCGCCACAGCTCAAAAATCAATTAGATCACATATTAGAAATGATGTACTGAATCAAAATGTTTTTGTCATGAGGATCTCTAGATGATCAGTAACATATTTTGTGTGAACTGGACAAACAGCCTGTGTATTACTTTAAAAAGTGTAACATGTATAGACATACTGCTATTTTAAAGTAGTGTAAATATAATCTATAGCTATTTGCACTTAGTATAACTAGCATATCACTAAAAATTCTGCTATTTTCACTTTTTGTTAATAGAATCCATTGCTATTTGCATTTAGTGCAAATAGCCTCTGTCTAGAAAAAATCATACAGGTTTAGCATGACATAAGAATGAGTTTAAATTGAATTTTCATTTACTTATTTACCCAACAAAATGCGCAATAAAAGACTGTAGATAAGCATGTGTCTGTGTATTTAGGTACATAAAGTTTGTTTGTACTTGTGTGTAGTTACTTGTGAAGAATCTGCAGTTTGAGGATGGGAAGATGATTGCTGCATCCCAGTATTTTAAAGCTGCTGTCAGTTCCACTGTGGATCTCTCTGAGGATGAAAAACAATTTGCTGAGCAGATGAGGGTAAAAATACATCACTCATTTCAACTCAATCTTCTTGGTGTTATTGATATTCTTTGTATGCATGCTACAAAACTGTTAGTAGTATATACTACTTTTCTGCATTCTGAAAGATAATTTGTTTTGAAGATGGAACGTTAGAATAATTATTGCTTTTTTTGTCCAGGTGGTGTGGAAGAGTATTTTGACTAATGTAGAGAAGATTGAAGACAGTACTGACTTTTTTAAGTCTGGTGCTGCTTCCATGGATGTAGTCAGGTAATGTGTGCACGTATAATTGTCATCATGTACATTCTTTGTTTTGCTCATTTTTACCTTTATCTTCATTCTTATTTTTGTACTATAGATTGGTGGAAGAAGTAAAGTTGAGGGCGACACAGTTGCAGTTGCAGAATGAGGATGTTTACATGGCAACAAGCTTTGAAGACTTCATTCAAATGTGTGTGAGGAAGCTGAGAGGAGAGGACGAGGAAGAAGCGTTCACTGTAGACTATGTTAGTATTACATCTGTTAAATGTGAAGTATTGTATATTACTATTATTTTGGGTAGTTTATTTTGAAAAATCATGTTTTTTATTTATGTTATCATGTATGATTTTATTGTGTTAATTAGCTATATATTTTAGTTATTTTTAACCTAATCAAAATAACCCAACTGCAGTTTGATTCAGATCAGTTGGAATGCACAATAAAAAAACATGTTTTTTTGAAAACTGTTAAAAACATAGTTTGATGACTGCAGTAGTTGGGGATGAAGAATGATGTACATTATAAACTTGTTGATGTGCTTGTGATAGTAATTTTTTCACATTATTTTAATTTTTTTTAATCTGAGATACTATAAATCTAGACTTCATACACAGTGGTAAACACCAAATTTTGGAACGTATTGCAGGTATCAAACTTAGAATTACTGACTGTTTATAAAAAAGAAAGCTGATTAGGTAAATACGCTTTTATGCTGGGTTGTTTTGTGTGTGTGTTTATGAAATTGTAATTTTGTAATTATGTGTCTCAATTTCTGTAGGTAGAAAAGAATCTGAACAACATGACAATTCAAATCCCACACCAGCTTTTCATAAATGGGGAGTTTGTAGATGCTGAAGGGGGAAAGACCTATAAGACTATTAACCCCACTGATGGACAGGTACACACTATTTCCTTTTTCACTCTCAGTTTTTCTACATTATCTGTCTTCTTGTTTTTCACATTTCAGCTTTTGTTTGTGTAGGCAATCTGTGATGTGTCCTTAGCTCAGATCTCGGATGTGGAAAAAGCAGTGGCTGCAGCTAAAGAAGCATTTGAGGAGGGAGAGTGGGGCAAAATGAACCCCAGAGACAGAGGCAAACTACTCTACAAGTACCTGCATTTTAAATTTAAACACTGCAGTTTAAAACACAGAGGTTTTTTTTCTTTCTTATATTTATGCTCTGAACTGGTAGTAGTTGGAATAACATACTTACTAAATTTGGCTCTGGATTATCTTTACTCAATACCAACATTGCAAAAATATTATGATAATATGAGCTTTTTGATTGACCGAACTGTTCTCTCATTAAGTATCAAGTCAAGTCAAGTCAAGTCAAGTCACTTTTATTTATATAGCGCTTTTAACAATACAGATTGTAGCAAAGCACT
>JAUMHR010000050.1:7075498-7085542 GCA_032361145.1 Enteromius fasciolatus
GCACATTGTTCAGTTGCGCTCCCCCCCCCCCCCCATTTTCTGTTCTGTTTAGTGTCTGGTGTTGGCACCAACGCGTGAATTAGCCCAGCAGGTGCAGCAAGTGGCTTATGACTATGGCAAATCATCTCGGATCAAGAGTACCTGTGTGTATGGAGGAGCCCCTAAGGGTCCCCAGATCAGAGATTTAGAAAGAGGTATGGGAACCTACCTGCATCTACAGCTCATAAAAAAAGAAAAAAGATTATTTTTATTTTTTTTATTTTATTTCAGACTATAAATGTACTTAATTAAAGCCTTAAAAATAGCAGTAGTAAAAATAGCACACAGTTGCCCCGGCCAGTTTGACCAAATGACCTGTAAATTGTCTGTCCTTTTCTATTTTTAGTATTTTCTAGTCTGCTCTCCCAATTTAATAAATTATATCCTATTAAAAAGTTACTGGAATGCACTAAATATAGACTTAAATATATTACTACAATATTATTTAAGACATCTGTAATGCTGCTTTAGAAAGACTGTTTTGAGCTTTGGGGATTCATCTTTATCTGCTTTTGTTTTTTTCATTTTTAATGATAGAGGTGTGAGGAGAAGAGCATCACCTCATAGTAATCTGTTTTAGAAAATTATATTATTGAAATTTTAAGTCTGTTATTTTTATAAAAAAAAAAATAAACCATTAAACAAGTTCATTTGCAGTTTCTGAGTGTCAACTTTTTAATGGAGTTTACTCCCATATGTTGTGCAAAGTGTCATGAGACAGAGGTGGACGGGGCTGGGGTTCTCACCCCTCCTCCTGAAGTGTAATAGTAACTGTGATCATTAATTGAAAAGGAATACTTAAGGGCTTTTCTTTAAATAAAACTTTGTTTGACTTCTTAAAGGTGTTGAAATCTGCATTGCCACACCTGGCCGTCTGATCGATTTCCTGGAGGCAGGAAAAACCAACCTGCGTCGTTGCACCTACCTAGTGCTGGATGAGGCTGATCGTATGTTGGATATGGGATTTGAACCCCAAATCCGCAAAATTGTTGACCAGATTAGAGTAAGTACAGTACAGCTTTTGAAAGTTCAATTAAAATTAAATTAACATTTTTTTGCCCACTTTTGTTTTTAATATTTTTATTACATGTATATATTTGTACTTGTTTGTTTATTTATATAATGGCTATATAGTTGTTATACATGTATAATTGAATTGTGAACTTTGAGATGTTTTATGTTTGCCATGAGTATAGCCATCGTTTCTGGTATGGCTTTAAATCATAAATAAATAATAATACTCTGTCTATCTATCTATGCTACCTTTAAAATTTTTGGGATCAGTAAGACTTATAATGTTTTTTAAAGAAGTCTCTTATGTTCATTACATCTGCATTTATTTGATCAAAAATACAGAAAAAAACAGTAATCTTGCAGAATGTAATTACAATATTAAATATTGGTTTCTGTTTTTAAGTGAGTTAGTGAGTGAAGTGACTTGTGGCCAGGCATGGTGACCCATTCTTGGAATTAGTACTCTGCATTTAACCCATCCAAAGTGCACACACAAACACACACACACAGCAGTGAACACATACACACTGTACACACACACCCGGAGCAGTGGGCAGACATTGCTACAGCACCCGGGGAGCAGGTGGGGGTTCGGTGCATTGCTCAAATGTCTCAACACAGTCGTGGTATTGAAGAGAGCACTGTTATTCACTCCACCTACAACCCATGCCGGACCTGGGACTCAAACGCATTTCCTTCGGGTTACAGTGTCCAGCTCCTTAACCGCTTCTATTCAAATATATACCTCAAAATATAATTTATTTCTGAATTTCCATTAGCAGTCTAAAGTGCTACACAGTCCTTCAGAAATGATTCTATTATGGTAATTTATTATTAGAATGATCAATGTTGGCAACAGTTTTACGTTTTTATTTATTTATTTTTGAAACGGCAATACTTTTCTTTTTAGGATTCTTTAAAGAATAAGAATTTACATTGAATTTATTTAAAATATAACAGCATTTGTTTAAAATCTTTTTAAATCTTAAATCACTATTCTTGACACAACCATGCTGAAAATTTTTAATTTCTAAGAAGAATTCATTTCTTAAAAGAATAGAAATTTACAGACCCCAAACCTTTGAATGGTAGTGTATATTATTAGAAAAGATTACGGTTAGGGTTAGAATTGCTGGTTAGAATTTTCTTTTTAACCTTTTAATTGATCAAAGAATCTGTAAAATAAGTATCACAGGTTCCAAAAAAAACCATTAAGCAGTACAACAGTTTCCAGAATTGATAATAAATCACCATATTAGAATAATTTCTAAAGAATCACGTGACTGTGAAGACTGATAAATTAGTATATTAACATTTTCCTGTATTTTTGATCAAATAAATTCTGCCTTGATGAGCATAAGAAACTCCTTTTAAAAAAAAATTCTAATCCCAAACATTTGAACAGTACTTTATATAATCAGTGTGCACACACAAATTATATAAACACGCATTTTGCATTTGGTTTTCTATTCCTGTTTCCTTCAGCCTGACAGACAGACTCTCATGTGGAGTGCTACCTGGCCTAAAGAAGTTCGTCAGCTGGCTGAAGATTTTCTCCATGACTATGTCCAAATTAATATAGGAGCTCTAGAATTGAGCGCAAACCACAACATCCTGCAGATAGTGGATGTCTGTATGGAGAATGAAAAAGACAACAAGTAAGCTAATATACCAGTCAAGTATCTAATAAAGTATTGGATATGACATATTGCGCTTATTATTAATTTATTTGGCTTATATATCGTAATTTGTATTGGTTTCCTGCTTATCTGTACAAAGATGAAAAATTTCAGAAAAATGTTTTTGGTCTTTAAGGCTGATTCAGCTGATGGAGGAAATCATGGCTGAAAAGGAGAACAAAACCATCATCTTTGTCGAGACAAAGAAACGTTGTGATGAACTTACCCGGAGAATGCGAAGAGATGGGTGAGACAGATCTTTACAATCCCTTATATTTACTTAAAAAAAAAAATGTTTCTATAAAAATTTAATAAAATGCTGATGTATGTTTTGTTTTTATCTAGGTGGCCTGCAATGTGTATTCATGGTGACAAAAGCCAACCAGAGAGGGACTGGGTACTGTCAGGTAAAGCTAAGCTTAATATGTTATTAAAGAAGGCTATCACAATTTGGCCTACCTGTTCTCATTTTGTTGCACTGTGTATTTTTAGAGTTTCGCAGTGGAAAAGCTCCAATTTTGATTGCTACTGACGTTGCTTCTCGGGGTCTGGGTATGTTCTAATACTTCATACTTAATCAGAACCATTTCTTCTTTTGAGTCCAGAATGTGTTTTAATATTCACTAAATAATTCAGATAATGTATAGAGAACCCACTGACAACTATAAACATATTTTAAATTTTAAAATTGTAGTTCACGACATCTCAATTTTATGTGCCAACAGAGAAACTTACTGGTTAGTTCACCCCAAAATCTTGTCTTTAATTACTCACCCTCATGTTGTTCCTAACCCATAAGAACTTTGTTCATCTTCGCAACACAAATTAAGATATTTTTGATGATATCAGAGAGCCATCTGACCCTCTATAGACAGCAATACAACTGAAGCGATCCCAGATCCTGAAACGTAGGAACGACATTGGTAAAACAGTCCATGTAACATCAGTGGCTCAAATTAAGCTTTGCGACGCTATGGGAATATATTTTTGCGCAAATAAAACAAAAATAACAGAATTTACTCTTCTCCTGTGACTTAAATCTCTACCATGCTCAACGCAACGTATGCGCAAGCTTTAATGTATTTGACGGAATCAGCGTTGTTTACATCAGGATGAAAGCACGCGCATGTGCGTAATCTGCAGCTGTTTGCTGTCTACTTCAACTTCATAAAAATGTTGTGAAGCTGTGAATCCTCTTTCAAAATTAGCTGTGATCCACGACCAGATACAGTTGGATTAGTCAAGTAGGAACACTCACTAGCACCCAACAGACCATAGACTCAGAGACAGCCTGTATCTTGTGATTTAATTGAATACCCCTTTTACTTTTTTTTTTTTTTTTTGAAGCTCTGGCTTTATGAACAGAGTGAGAAAAATACATGAGACTTAAACACTCTCTTATACTTAATTTTCCACATTCACAGTTGAGCGTGCATGCCTTCCACTAATGAATCTTTCTTTTTATAACTAAAATAATTTGTATATTGGCCATTGTAAACACATGACTGCACAAATGCAGGCAGTATGCACAGACTTCAGTGGGTGGTTTTGAGGACAAAATTTGTCACAGAGACTTATCACTATATGGTGCAAAGTACAGACAAGTGAAGTATACTTGGGCTTGAGAATTTTCAGACTTTAGTTGGTCTGTTTGTTTACTTTTTTATATATGATAGTATGTACAAGATAATGATTGGTGCTTAAATGTAAAATGATCACCTGAATTTTAATTCCCGTTGTTTTGCATTCTTTTGGTATGGACTTTCTAATGCTTTCTTTCACTTACAGTTGGATAAACCTTCACGTACAGTACATTTTGTAATCATTTGGTTGGATATTTTTACCTTCATCTACTTTTCTTTTTTCCCTCCTCTCTCTTCACTTCATCCCAACCATTTACTCTCTTGGCTTTTCTTCCATGCTTTTTCTTTTTTCTTTTTTTTTTGAGCAATATACATATTTATTTAGGAATTGTCGGGTTAACATTTAATTAGAAAAAATGACTCTGGGCTGAAGGTGACTGACTGGAGGACTGCTTTGTCAGTTTCCACATCCACAAGCTGTTCCAAAGATGTTAAAGGTGTGCTGTCTGTTTCTTGTTACTGATGTAAAAACCCTCACACACGTGGGGCTCACCGGCTCGCTGTTGACCCTAGCACGGATCTGGGGGAGCTGCTATCCTTCCCTCCTCTTCCCTGGGTCCTAATGCCAGTCTCCTTCCTGAACAAATGTGTACACATGTCCAGTTATTAGCAAGAATGTTAATCAGTAGTTATGGTCATAATACAGTTGCTCAGAATTTTTATTGATTTTTTTTCCCCTTCAGAAATATTTTGTTTAATTTGTGCAGTTTTTTTTTTTTTTTTTTTTTTTTTTTTGTTTTGTTTTTGAGATCATTGTTAACCCAGATATTAGAAATTGATATTTTGTTTTGTTTGGGTTATGCCAGAGGGTCTTACACTATTATTGTTCTTTTTCCCCTTCAGGATTTTTGACTTCCTAACTGGCAGCCCTGGCATGCTGTGCTAATTTGACACAGTGGCCTCCCTCTACCATGTAACAAGAGCTCTGTCAGACACTTACACTGGTTTTGATATGGATAGACTCCCTCAGCTGCTCCCCTATTTACCTGTAGTCTTAAGGGCTAGTGGCATCAACAAGCTTACTTTTTTTCTTTTTTTTTTTTTTTTTTAAAACCTCAAACTCTGGATTGACCGTTAAAAAAGTCTCAGAGGATACTATGATCAACAGAGCTCTGTTAGATTCCAGAAAAACTGCCCCTAAGATAGATCTGGGGCCGAATGGCCACGGAGTGATTGAGAGAGGGAGAGAGAAAGTTAAGAGTGCTGGATACAGTCCGGTCCGGTTTGTGGAGGCCCTGCAACCCAGCGAGAGAGAGAGAACTGGGGCAGAGCCGGTTCTGCTCCCGCCTGGCGTTGCTGGGACAGGGCCGAGGGTGAAGGGGGGGCAGCTCAGCACGTGAGCCCACATTAACCTCTTCCTCTTGGGCCGCTCCACGGGACCCAGGACTGATCCCAGCCAAGAGTAACCTATCCTAGGGTAAGTACCTGATCATGCCCTAGTTACTGCCCTGTTCATGAGAACTGTTTCCATAGTGTGGAAAATGTCCTTTTAAGTATGTTTAAACGTGTGTGGTAAGTGTCATGGTATATTAGGCCATTATTGTACTGTATATGACTATATTTGGGAAATTGCTTTTTTTTAGATATCTAAAATAATATTATCTATCACTTACTAAAAGGAGACTGTTTTCTTTTAGGGTCAATAGCAGTGTTGTTAGAGCCCCTTTTGAACTGTAATGAGAAACAGACTTTTAAGATGTGTCCAGAAAAAAGAAAAATCACCTTTGTTTAACAAACTCCTGACATTTCTCATCTTTAATACCAGCTCGGGTATTCCTTGACACAATTAATTTTGAAAAAATCTTTATTGGTGTATTGATAGTTAATATAATACTTGAGATCAAAATAAGCTGTTTATCAAGGGAATAGGTAAGTAGCAAGTCCAAGTTCAGAACTTTTGTCATTTATGTTACTCTATAGTGTCTGTCTGCTTAAGACTGAGTCTCATTAGCCGACTGAAAACAGATTTTGGTCTCTTCTGTTGCATTTGGATGATGTAAACTGTGTTTTCAATGCCAAGTAGCAGGATTAAACAGCTGAGGCTGTTGAGGATAAAGTTTGGATTAGATCCTAGCAGGACTGTTGCTTGTCAGTTCATCAGAAACTCTATACGCTCTAAACTCTAAACGCTATATTGACAAGCATCTCCAACCACAGACTGAATGATAATATTAAACAAGAGTAAAATTGTATTCTATTCATTAAGTCACAGCAAATACTTAATATTTATCACAGAGTTTCAAGTGGAAAATGAGAAAAAAATCGGCCAGTGAGAAACTGTCTTTAAAGGTAGACTTTTTTTTGATTGATTAATAAAGTAGTGATGCGCCAATATTTTCTTTTATTGACCAATTATTTATCAAAAGAGTGACATTTAAGTAGCACCTCTTTGATGCCGCATATTGACTGTCAGTCAACATATTTAAGATTTTTTAGTTCTTTATTTTATTTTAGTTTTCATTTTGATGAACCAGGATCTTTTAATATATGTTTTTAAATTCTATTTGTAGTGTACCTGTTATCTAGAGTTCACAATAAGACATTTGATTAAAAAAAAAAACCAAAGACTGGCTTTCAGATTTTGTCAATTTTGTAATGAAATTTAGATAATATGTTGTCTGACTGCTGTTGCCATCTCAGTTCAACTAGCAGCTCAGTGTAGGTGAACCAACCAGCTCTTCCTGTTTACTAGTTATAGCATCAGAAATTATGTTTAAAGAAACAGTATAACTTACTGAAATGCATCATGTCTTATGATTTGCTCATTCAGTGTTTCAAATAGCTTACTTTTTTTTTTTTTTTTTACCTCAAATTCAGGATTGGCCTTCACATAGTAACTAACCTTTAACTCAAAAAATCATTCAATATTCATTCAATATCCATAGCTCATCTGGAAAAAAACAACTGCTATTTCAGTGTTTATATACAGTACAATAAAATGAAGCTAGCTTATTAAAAACCTTTGGTGCATCACTATTTATTATACAATAAAGAACTGCATATTTTTTTTACTGCTGATGAGACCGCATACAAAATGTTTTAAAGTGTATGCATGCCATTGGATAACTAAGAGACAATTCAGAGCTCCCAAAGAGAATCCAAACCCAGATGACTGAATACTACTGTTGCTGTCGCAGTGAACTAGGCAATGGTCCATTTCTTCCATTTACTACCACACTTTCTAATTAGAATTTTTTCTTCCTCCATAAATTTCTTAATCTTGGTCCCATGAAGATGTGGAGGATGTTAAATTTGTCATCAACTATGACTATCCAAATTCTTCGGAGGATTATGTTCATCGCATTGGGCGGACAGCCCGCAGCACCAACAAAGGAACAGCCTATACCTTCTTCACCCCTGGGAACCTTCGGCAGGCTCGTGATTTGGTCCGGGTTCTTGAGGAGGCTAGACAGGCCATCAATCCCAAACTTCTGCAGCTGGTGGACACAGGCCGTGGAGGAGGTGGAGGTGAGCGTTTTGAAATGAGCTACAGTTGGGCATGCATCAGTTTGTATCATATCCTTTGAGTTAAAAAACTATGCTAGTCTGACATGTTTTGGAGGTACGTTTTTTTTTTTTTTTTTTACATTTCAAAATTTCATATCACAAGCCTAAGCCATGGACTCTCACTGGTTACTTCTGTAGGTGGAAGGATGCGCTATCGTGGCAACAACTCTGGCTCAAATAACCCCAACCTGATGTACCAGGATGAATGCGATCGCCGCATGCGCTCTGTAACTGGAAGTAACAAGGGCAGCCGCAGCAACAACATGAACCGTGATGCAAGGTCAGGTGGCAGCAGCCGCGATGACCGTATGTCCTCTTCTTACAGAGATCGAAGCAGGGATGGACGAAACAACTACAACTCAGGACCCTCCTACAACAGTGGAGGAGGTGACCAATACCAGAGCTGTGGGGTTGGAGGAGGGGGGCAGTATGGCTCCAGAGGGGGAGGCTCACATCCAGGTGGGGGCGGTGCTGGGGGTACAGGAGTGCAAGATCAGGCTGGACCTCCACAAGGTCTGTTTGGAGCGCCTCCACCAACTCCTCCTCAGCCTGGGCCAGGTCCACAGCCACTCATGGCACAGCAGTTCCCTCCTCTACCACAGCCTATGATGGGGTTCATGGGTCCTGGGCCATACCCATTTGGCTCGCCACCACCACCTCTTCCTCTTCCTCCACCTAGAAAGTAGCATCTAGAGGTTTTGATATTTTTTTCCTTGTATTAGTAACCTGCCCTGTTTCCAGTTTGAATTTTTGAATATAGCTGTGTAGTATGTTGTGTACTCTTTTTCTTTGTGTTGTTGTAGAAAAGGATGGGTTTAATCTAGTGTTCTAGAATCTTGAGTGAAGGGCTTCTCGTCCAATACAATGTTGTTTTTTTGTTGTTTTCAAATCTGGTCCCTAAGTGAAACCAGTTAGGACCAATCTTTAGATCTCTTGACTTTTTGTATTTTTTTTTTCCCAAAATAAATGGCTCATGTTATGTTCATGTCAGTGTTTATTAATGATTTTTGATGTTTAAGTACTTAAATTTCGACCTTTCAGTGTCATCAGTCTCAGACTAGGAGAATGGATTTATTTTATTTTTTTGTAGATAACTTACAGAAAATAACTTCTCACTAGCCACTTAATATGCTACATCACAATCAAATTTAACACCACCTCCTCTGATTTGAAGGGACCTGGAAATAATTCAGTTCTTTTTGTATAATCACCGTTTTACAGATTTTAATAAAAGAGTTAAATCCAGATCGGTGTCATTAATGGCTTTATTACCTCATTCAGCTGTTAAAAAAAATCTAAGCAGGATGAAAACATTTTAAACCCCAGAGAAAAAGAATAACTTTATTTCCCTTAAATACATATTTGCACTACATTCACTTCTCCATATGTTTAGTCTCTGTATTCATTTTTGGCAAATGTACATAATAGCAATACCGATATTATTTACACTTCATGTTGGAAAGAAAATTAATGATCTGGAATGCAACTGACTTCATCACAGACCTTTTAACTGTAAGGATTGACACAAACTTTAAATATTTTTCATTTGGGAACACAGTGATTTCAATTCCTGTCTACAGATGCAGGAGCATCCTGATTCCACTTCCATATAACCAAAGTACAGTTAATTAAATTACCATTATCATTGTTATCATTTTGAGTACAGTGTTCTTCAATCATCTCATATAGGAACGGTAAAGGTGAAAATATTCATTAAACCACTGTATTAGGAGAGCCCAGATTACATGTGGAACCATTAGGGAATCACACAAACAAAAAACAATCTCAACAAACAAAAGAGGGAAAACTTCTGCCAATTAAAAGCAAGCATCAAAATGTCTATTCACATTAGCATGAAAAAAAAATCTGATTAGGCACGTACGGTAAATATAAACAAGACATCAGCATGATGTTCAAGAGCAGTACAGTGCACAAGGGGCAATTTTAGGACAATCATAAATTACAATGATTGACAAGCAGGGCTGAATGATTTGTAATATATAATTTGAAATTGAAGTATTTCTTGCCAAGAGATTGATTTTTTAGTTGCCATTAAAACCACATGCAGCCTGACAATACAACCAAACACACACACACACACACAAAATAAGATCAAGAATGTGTGCAAGTGAAAACCTATTAATCAACAATATGAAAATTAA
>JAUMHR010000050.1:7156922-7171462 GCA_032361145.1 Enteromius fasciolatus
CCTCTTATGTAAAGCACCTTGAATTACCACTGTGTATGAAATGTGCTATATAAATAAACTTGCCTTGCCTTGCCTTTAGTGAAATATTGTCCCACTTTAGGGCAATTCACACAGGTTATTTCATATATGAATATATACATTATAACTGTAGGCTACTATTTCATTTTTTTATCATAACTTCAAATTTAAAAAAAATGCAAAGCTTTATTTACTCGACTAAAATAAAGTTTTACATTTAATAACAAAAAAGTGACGTCATGATATAAATAACATTATTCTTTAATTCATTCACTCTTGTCGATCTGTGTATTTTTATTGTGGTTTTCTGATTTAATCTTGCTGTTTCGACAAAAAAAAACACTAGGGGGCGTGATGGACCAGTGCTTGGTTTTATTTTTGCCCGTTTTCCTTGAAATCGACAGTCGCTATAATGTACAGCGTCTTGTCAGTACATGAACCTATGTGTTCAACTCATTATTAAAAGATGATTATTCACCTAAAAGGTAAAATTCTTTATCTCAACAAACTATTTGACGTCCTTTGTCTAACAAAGGCTCATCCTGAGACGCGTGCGGATAAACGGCCTGTTTTCCATGGTGTCCAATGAAATGCTTCCTTTAACATGACGACATCTAGCCACGCGTAAATCTCGTTTTACTCCATCCAATCAGGAACGGAATGGTCTGAACCCCTCTTTAAAAGTTCGGCTTAAGCAAACGCTGTTTGTGAAGAGGATGAGAGACAAACAGGCAGGATTATTTTCTAAAACTCTCTGGAAACATTGGCACTTCTATAGTGACTATTCTTTTCGTTGATAGGTATGTATATCCATGATTAATTAAAACATTTGCGTTTGTAATAATAATATTAGTAGCACACGTTATGATTAATGTTATATTTGTTTCAAGTAACGTTATCGGCTTGTTTTCATCTGAAAAGGGTTTAAGTGAGTTAAGTGAGAAAATTAAATTACTATTTAATTTTGTGTTGTCCTTAACTGCTGTGTTTGTCACTGATGTCATCCCAACAATATGTTACATCAGTATGTTGTATTAAATGGCCTAACGTTAGTAGAATGGTGTAACACTTCCACTACGGTTTTATGAGTTCATTCTTAACGTTTTTTTGTGTGGTACGAGGTAATGACGTTGGTTTTCGTTAAATTCGTACTCGATGATCATTTCAACTTGAAATTGAAACTCATTGTTACTGCGTAATGGACCTGAGCGTCTCTCCGGCCACGTTGTTTCTGATAATAGGAGACTTCCTTGATCTATAACATGACGTTATACCTTTTTTTATTATTGTTTTTTTGAACGTTATGAGATTTACAACGATGTCTACTCTTAGGTTTGATATAGCACCACCATGGCCACTTCAGCCAGTTCCAGTCTGAGCAAAACTGTGAAACAGCAGTACATGGACCTCCCTCAGGGAGACCAGGTTCAAGCTATGTACATTTGGATTGATGGAACCGGAGAGGGATTGAGATGCAAGACCAGGACTCTAGACTCAGAACCTAAGACCATTGAAGGTAGTTAATGTGTTCAGGTTATCAAATCTGGCTCTCATATTAAAATAAAGCTGTTAAACGAACAATTGTCGGTGTAGTAAACGTTTATTTGTTTTTTGCTTTTTGTGTCTCTCTAGATCTTCCTGAATGGAACTTTGACGGCTCCAGCACATATCAGTCTGAGGGGTCCAACAGTGACATGTACTTGATCCCACAAGCCATGTTCAGAGACCCCTTCAGGAAGGACCCCAACAAACTGGTTCTGTGTGATGTCCTCAAATACAACCACAAACCTGCAGGTGAGTAGATGTAAAATACCATAATTGTTACCAGATGATGATGATTTTACCATAGCACATTGAATATACTTTATTGACCCATTTCTGGGAAATTCATGTTGGACTCCATGACATGACTAGTACACGATACAACGCAACACTGTACAAACTAACAATAATTGACAAATATTTTAACAAGCTACAGTGTACCGAACAATTCACAATTCACCACAGCTTTTTGAAGTGATGAGATTTACATATTGAACGTTGCATTAATGTTTGTGTCTCCTTAAGAAACCAACCTCCGTCAGATGTGTAACAAGGTCATGAGTATGGTGCAGAACCAACATCCTTGGTTTGGAATGGAACAAGAGTATACTCTTCTTGGTACAGATGGTCATCCATTTGGTTGGCCCTCCAATGGCTTCCCTGGACCTCAAGGTAGAAGTCACCTATGAATACAAGGTTTTTAAATGGCTGTAAAACTTCTGATTAAGGAAGCTAATCGGATTTGCTTGATTAGGTCCATACTACTGTGGTGTGGGAGCTGATAAGGCATATGGACGAGATGTTGTAGAAGCCCATTATAGAGCCTGTCTGTATGCTGGAGTAAAAATCTGTGGCACCAATGCTGAAGTCATGCCTGCACAGGTAAAGTCTTCTGATTGGGAACTTTTATGAGAGGAGTTTATTTGTGTTTTTAGCTTGTATGTGTATATGCACTGTACGGTACAATATAGTGTAATCAACTTTCAAAAAAACTAGTTGCTGAAGTTGTATTGTCCTTTAGTGGGAATTCCAAGTTGGCCCTTGTGAGGGAATTGAAATGGGAGACCATTTGTGGGTTGCCCGCTTCCTGCTGCATCGGGTTTGTGAGGACTTCGGCATTGTGGCCTCTTTCGACCCCAAGCCCATTCCAGGGAACTGGAATGGAGCTGGCTGCCATACCAACTTCAGCACGAAGGAGATGCGTGAGGAAGGGGGTTTAAAGTAAGTGTATTAAAGGAAGCTTGGAGAGTTGTCCTTAAACTGTAGCACTGACATTAAATGGTTATTGATTATGAAAATCAATTTGATTTTTCATTTTAGATACATTGAGGAGTCGATTGAGAGGCTGGCTAAGAGACACCAATACCATATTCGTGCTTATGATCCTAAAGGAGGGTTGGACAATGCCAGGCGACTGACCGGCCATCACGAGACCTCTAACATCAATGAGTTCTCTGCTGGAGTGGCTAACCGTGGTGCTAGTATCCGAATCCCACGATCTGTGGGCCAGGAAATGAAGGGCTACTTTGAAGACC
The DNA here is from genome assembly GCA_032361145.1 of Enteromius fasciolatus. Lineage (NCBI taxonomy): Eukaryota > Metazoa > Chordata > Actinopteri > Cypriniformes > Cyprinidae > Enteromius > Enteromius fasciolatus. The sequence goes on from JAUMHR010000050.1 coordinate 7,160,018, forward strand.
GTCGGCCCTCGGCCAACTGCGATCCGTACGCAGTCACTGAAGCTCTTGTACGCACATGTCTGCTCGGTGAAGAGGGTGAAGAGCCAGTGAAATACAAGTGAAATATTGGACTGAAATGTTTTTCATAATGAAATGTTTTAGTGATGCCTTGTATTTTGAGTTTACTAGTCTAAAATGTGGGAAAACACTAAATGGGTCGCTTCCTGTTTGTTGGTTTTAGAAATGCACAATTGGTCAGTTTATGCTACCAATCACTGCCCTTTTTTTTTCTCTAAATCATCAGGTTTGTGGATATAATGATACCAGATTCTGACAGAAATACTAGTTTTGATAGAGATGTAACTTTGCAGCTATGATTACTACTACTTGGCCTTTGTGTCTGAATTATCAAATGTAATTTTTTTTTTTTTTTTTTTTTTTTTTTTTTTTTTTTTTTTTAATAACTAACTGTAGATATATTATTGTTTTTATAGTCCGTTCTAGATTTTATTCACCAGGTTGTAAATTACGGTACTGTTTCTCACAGGGACCAAATTGCATTGTTTATACTGATATGGCTCTCACTGTCAATGTTGTGCATTTTTATATTTGCAGTATCATGGTTCAAAAAATGTCCCTTTACATTAAAAAAAATCAAGAATTTTACTAAAATGTTTCTTCCTTTTTTTTTTGGGGGGATTCTTGCAAGGCTCTGTGAACAACTTGGAAGTCAAGCTTATGATGATTTTTGCAAAAAAGAATCCTAGTCCGATGATGACCATCTCAAAAGAACACAAAAATAAAATAAAACATTATTTGTGTAGTCAATTGAAACAAAAATAATTTTGAGGCACTTAACTTAACCAAAAACCTACTTTCTTGCTTATGTTAGAGAAAAAAATGCTGTGATCCAAAGAGTACTTGCGCATGCACCACTATTTATTTGAAAACTGAAACGTGCATTTAATTTGCTCTTTTATTTTGAATGTGGGGAATCCTGAAAGCTAATTGCTGTTTCTGGTGCTTTATGCAGAAAAGACTAGCTTGGCACCTTGATTCAAATGTTTGTTTCGTTAGCAATCCGTTCACAAGTGCTCGTTATTCTTCAGCCTCCATGTTTTCGGAGAATCATACGGCTGTGTAGTTCTTTTATAAATCTGATAAAACTGACATCTCTTTTGAGATACAAGGATGAAATACTATAGGTACTCAAGATTAACATGAGATTTAAAATTATACTTTGGGGTTTAAAAATTGGGCTAAATGAAGTCTGAATTTGGAACTGGAGCAACATGTATTGGACTGACATCAATAAATATTTTTGGTTTACCTAAAGTTTTCACGCTAAAAGAGTTCAGCGAAGAGCATATTGCATATTTAGTTTTTTTGTGAAGCCTGTTTACTGTGTCTTGAGAAAGGCATTTATAGGGTCAAAGAAATCTTTATTTTATTATGTTGTGTTTCTGCTGTCATTCTATTTAGGCTGCAGGGAAATATTAAGGGAAGTCAGATGTTTTTGTGTACCTCCAACTGTGTATGTTTTAATACCTTTAACCTAATTCTTTGAAATTACGCTTATTTGATATCAAACTAAAAGCATATGGTTTGTTATGGAAACGTGTTGTCTGTATTTACAGTAGCAGCTATGTGAAGTGCTAAACAAGAGGTCTGCTCTCCCTAACCTTCACATGTTGCAGTTATACTGAAATGACTATGATTTGTCAGAAAGAATAAATGCTCTGGCTCTGGATGACATGTGTTCAAGTACTACTATGCGGTCCAAAACACATGGGCCTGTTTTGAATTCCAAATCATGGTAAACTGGACATAATCCTTTCACCCAGATTTACTGGAACTGGACTTTAATGCAATTTGAAGAAAACATTTTTGTAATACTGTTGTTCCACTAAACAAACAAAATTGGAAGAAGGTGACCCAAACCAAGTGTTCCAATGAAAGGGCCATATTTGTGAATGTACACAGCTGCACAACACTCAAGTTCTAACCAAATAAAGTTATTTCACACAAACATAGCAACATTCTGGGAACACAATGTTTCAACAGAATTCAAACAATTCCATTAGCTGCATGTTTTACTCAAAACTTTATTTTTTAGCCTGCTAAATATTATACTACTCCATTTTATTGCACCTTGTCTATTTTGCCTTCAGATTCTATTGAACAAGGTGCTCACAGATTTGATCCACATCCACATCCGAGTGCTCTATTGGATCTGTCACGTTCAGGGAACCAGTTTGAGATGATTTGAGCTTTGTAACATGCTGGTAATACTGCTGGAAGACAATGTTGTTACTAAGATGCCCAAAGTTTGCCAAGAGATATTCCCCTCACGGAACCATCACTAACTGTTTATACAATGCAGGATGGATCTGGTTTTTTTCATATTGTCATACTATTTGTGCCAAATTCAGACCCTACCGTCTGACTCTCACAGCAGAAATTGCTGACAATATGTTAACAAACAAGTGTGATTATTATAATATTGTTGGTGAGTGTATATTCAGTTCATATATGGGGATATGGGATGGGATAATGGAAGTAGAATGGGAGAAAATGGAGTATGTAATATGATTGTGCCAGTTCAAGGAAGTCCTGCCTTCCACAGAAATGATGCAACTTTTATTCAGCAAGCTATCGCTTGTCATCATGCCATCAACCACTTCTACAATGGTTACTGCTGTTGGCAAGCACTTTCAAAATGTTAGTATTTCTCAATTCAGTCAGATAGGAACTGTACTTGCATGACAGAACATAGCTGAAAATAATGTAATGACATTTCCAAGATGACTTTTTTCAGGGCACATGGTGTCATTTTAACTGGGGTAATTGTTATGTGTTAAAATGTAATAATTTTGTACAGTTTATTAATCATTTATCATTGTACAATTTCAAATAAATGTACTGTTTCAGTTTTGCTGTTAATTAGTTGTTTAATGTCACATTCAATTATGACAACTTAACCTATCAAGAGTTTTTGTAACCAAGACTTTGGGGTTATTCTACCCCAAAATGAAAATTTCGTTAATTACTCACCCTCATATCATTCCAAACCCATTGATGCATTCTGACCTTTCATTTTGGGGTGGCGTGACTTTAATAATTGTACACAGAAATGAACTTTTAAAAATTCCAGAGAAAACAGTGTTATATTAAAAACTGTCATTTGTGGAAATCTGAAAAGTATATATTTAGTGACACAAAAGTATAATTAATCTCTCTTCTATTATACTTACTCATAACTGCAGCAGTAACTACTATAGTGTTATATATATATTGATATTATATAACAGCTCTAGAAGTGTGACTCAGTTCAGCACGAGCAGCAGAACAAGCACGGGCCTCAAGCCTAGATCAGAACAATCTCACCAATCAGTGTTCAGTGTGTTTCATGCTCTGAATGAATATCAGCACAGATTAGGCTTATTAGAATTCTGAGCTCAGTCAGCGAAAGAAGTACTGACCCATTTGAATTCATCCTCTACCCTGCAGGATCTTCTGAGTCTTAGTTAGATATCACTAATAGGTAGTTGGTGGCTGTGGGTTGATGTGCACATCCACATCCCCTCTTGTGCGAATACATAAAGGCACGCAAAAGAGACAGTGGCAGGGCATGGCTGATTGGCGGCATGTGAAAATCACATGCAGAATCAGTGAGAGCCATGTGGCGGAAATGCAATTACACTCTTCACCCTTCAACCACGAATGCCATTTACTTGAACACACACAAACAAAAAAAAGCAGGACACATGGCTGGAACTGGGCTTTCAAGAGACAGTAAACATCATAAACTAATAAAACTGTGAAAATAATAAAGCATAAAGTAAGAGTTTGTGATTTGAGGTGGTTAAAACAGAAAACGTGTGTGCTCAGTTGCCATGGCAGCCATAGAGCAAAGACAATGTGTGTTTTGTGCAGCTTAGGTGGAGGATGGGGGTGGAGCATTGGTAGTTATGTAACAAATCTGGGTCAAACATACCCCTACTAACAAAGATATGGTCATCTGCTTGATTGAACAGCCTAAATAAAAATTAGCAAAGGAATTATTTAGAAATACTGCTGCAAACTGGTTATGCAAAAGCAGAGTCCATTACCAGTCTACAGGTCACCTCAAATACTTATAACGTGATCTTTATTGGATCCTAGGAATGTCCTTGTGCATACAAATGAATCACCATGCTTAACCTGTTGAGACCTGTTAGCCTAGTCAGACAGCACACAATACAATGGATGTCCGTGCATTGACTAAATGTCTGCTCATTGCATGAAAAGAGGATCTAATGAAAGCTGATAAAATGTATAATAAAAAATATTAAATATTTTTATGTTGTCTGACCTTTCGGTATCCTCACCAGTGTTTGTTTGGGTAAAAATGCTGATATGATGCCAAGGACAGGGCTGCTCGCAGCTGTAAATACAGTGTGTTGTTAAAATAAAACAGGACAAAGTGTCCATAAGATCTAGTAACGTCAGTCCACTGCAGCTGTGTACCAATAATTAGCATGTACTTTGAAGAAAAGAGTCTCTCATCCCACGACAGAGCCATGGCGGTCCAACAATGGTTACAGTAAACAGGTTTAAAATGGCTACATTAACAAATGCATGTTGTGTTTTATGTTATACTATGATTTGGTTGATCTGTTGAAAAATAAAATGCAGTTATGTGCAGCAGTGTTTGTTAGTACAGTAGGGTGATGCATTGTTATTACAGCTGTATTGCTTCCAGAGAGTCTATGTGAGATCAGACCGTCTGGGAGAAACACCAGGAAGAGTAATAAAGCTTGGTCCTTAAAAAGATATTATATACAAACAATGTCTTTGTAACTTATCAATTAAGTTTTAAGTTGTGTACAGTTATAATATCTGTTGTGAATCCTTGCTGAATTTAGGTAAACGTTTGGGTGTTCAGCCATTGTACTTCGAACTCTTCATGAGCCCCAGCATTCCATCTTGCCACATGAGAACAAAGAAAGTGCTGACATTAGAGGTCAAGGCCCAGTAAAATGGCCATGTGTGATTAAGGAAGCATCACAAGCTTAGCATTTGCATCAGAATAGCAGAGTTTTCTATTGTGTGACTCTTGTACTAAAGGTGATTTCAGTAGTTCACACCAGGAGCAAGACCATATATTTAAAGGGGAGTGGACACCGGTGAAATAAGGTGAACTTTAGTGCCTACCCTCAAACTAAACTGTTTAAATTTCAACAGCCGAAGACACAGCATTACTGGGGTTTGGTTGAACAGGACAATTTCATTGTGAAATTTCATTTGGAAATTCCAGTTAAACTTGTATTCAAATAACTGTTACTAATTTCCTGTATGTGAAGACTCAACTATGTGTGTACTGCGTTTGGCTAAAAACTGAAAAAGTTGTAAAAGATTGGCACAAAATCAAATATGTTTCACTGCAGAGTCTGCGGTGCATAAAAGCTGCTGGTTGAGACGTTATAAACACAGGGGGTGGGAAGTCTCACCTGTTTCCCCTCAGAGTCCCAGCACCCACCATAGTTGTTTCCTGCATTTAAAATCTTCTCCATGCCGGTGTCAAATAGCACTAACTCTGAACAAAATGTTCTTCACAAACACCACCTCTGCACACTCAGCCCAAAGGGAGAAAAATGTTGGCTGCACTTGTGTAACTCTATGACACAGCACTGGCTTGGCACGTTTTAACTGGCAGGAGCTCATATTAGAGTGATTCCGCGTGATATGAATGTCTTTTAGCAGACATAGTTAAGTCTAATATGTCTAGTATGCAGGGCTGAGAATCTGTCGCCATCTCCTGCTTGTGCACAAATGTTTAAAGATGTTGAAATAAAAGAATAAAGCAATTTAATAAATGGTAATTCATGCAACATTCTTCACAGATTTTGGTGTGAGACTGCATTTTAATATTTTTGCATATCTCCATTTAAAATAACTTTCCATTAAGAATTGATGCCAGGTGATTTTGCATGATAATTTGAATTTGTCAAAGAAAAGCAATACAAATCCCTGGCGTCTTATGTGTCTTTCTTAACATTAGTTTAAGAATATGAGTAGGCCTAAATCATATAAAATATAATACTATATGCTCAAACTATTGACTTTAATTATTATAGCCAATACTGTGTGTAAAACAGTATTTTAACTTTGTTAACAATTTTCTGTATGTTTTGAATATCAGCACGGTTGTAATTGGCAAGCAGTCTCATGCCGACAAAAAAAAGTGCTTTTTAATTTGTCTGTTATTGATTTAACTTGTCCTTATTATTTTGATATACTAAACACTTCCTGTATCCTTTTTCCAGCCTAAACTTGCCCTTAACATAAACCTCTTTCCTTTATTTTTTCTAGCCACAGAAATGTCTAGAAAACCCTGAACTACTGAGTGTTGCAAATGTACAAAGGCTAGGAGCCCCTTGCAGAAAACTGAGTAGACAAACAATGGAGATCACAGAGCAAAGAAAACGTCTTGAACACAATGAGCTCCAATTCAGAAGACAAAAACACTGTTAGGTTCTCAAGTCTAAGATAGCTATAAATGCAAAGAGGTTGCTTTGGGGGCTCCATATTGTTAAGTGGAGTAGGATTTTCCTGGTCTAATTCATAAATCAAACAAAAACTATGTAGCCGATCTTTTTAAGCAAACCTGAAAATTCTAAAGTAAAAAAAAGCCACTTTAATTGTATGTAGTGTTTAATTTGCTCCTGTTTACATATTGCATATTTACATTATATACCATTAGAATTACTCTGCAAATGCATTTTTTTTTTCTTGAGCCCCTGGTCTCAAGGAACTCTCTGCATGTCCATGTCTATGAGTCTATGAAGTCAAGTCTGTGAAGAATAATAATAGCTATGAATAAGAATTACATTTTCAACCGCATAGTAGAGACAATTCATAGTCTGCTCAGTGTTCAGTGGTTGCAAATCTGATCCAGGATACAAAAATGTGAATCCCTATATTAAGTCTGCTAAAAATACATTGACAGGGCTGCTGTTTTCAATAAATAATAAAATATTACAAACTTCACATATCCGCGTGCATACAAATGAATAGACTAGATCACAAAGTCTGGCATTAAAACTCTAGTTCCATTAAAATACGCTGAAAACGTGGCAAAGACAAACATGTTAAGACCAAGACAGGTGATCTTCTGTGTTCTTGTTGAACTGATGCTATCTAGACAGGCAGGAAGGGTCATTGTTTTCTCATTGGCACCGAAGCCAGCCAAAGAGCTATCCAAGAGACAAATGCATCTTTGTGCTTGCTCATATCCACTCAGACTGAAGACTGCTTGTTTGTTAATGAAAAACCTTGGGAAGACAAACATTACCTTAAGCCAAGTTTACCAATACCAAAATCTTAGGAAACCTGAAGATAAATTAAACTCTCAGACACATGTCTAATATGTTTGCTCAAGCCCAGCTGGATGCAGAACATGATCACAACAAACTAGCCTTTTACAATTCTATTCTCAGTGAAAAGATATCTTATATACTTCAGCAATTGGGCCAGTTAGAGACTAAAAATAAAGCTGCTTAGTTTCATTATAGCCTGATGTGCATAGGGACAAGAGGTCACTGCTGTGTTCTAGATATAGTAATGCCGGGTTATCTACTTCTTGGCTCACAACACAATTTCCAATCACATGTATCCCTTAGATAAGGCAATTGTTTTTTTCACACCTCTTCAATTTCACTGTACATAAACAATTGATCTCCAGTATGACGTAAAAGCAGTTTGTCTGTTACGCACTGACTGGAGGAACTTAATACTTCCTTATAATATAATATATATAATATAGTACTATATAATATAATATAATACTTAATACTTAGTACTAAAGGACAAGCAGTACTAAACTCATCAACATCTGTTAAACAGGTCACACAACAAATTTCATGCTGGAACTCAGTGATAAAACAATACATTTATGCCTTCCCAGGTAAAAGGAATGTTATTCAGCTTTTGAAGTCTCTGTTTTGACTCAAAAGAGGCAGAGAAGAGAGAACGAGAGACGTATTTACTGTTAATAAATAGAAGTCTCAGGTTACGTATGTTGCCATGGTTCCCTTAAAAGGAAGCGAGATACTGCGTACTCTAGTGCTTACAATGGGGAATGCATACACAGCCTAATGACAGCCTATCATGCTACCGATGCCACCACAGTATAAAAGGTGCTCTGGGAGAACATGTGATCTGCTTCTTCATTTGAAGCTTGCCTTGGAAGCTTGGTGAGGCTTCTAGAGAACACCATTCCATTCTAAGAGAACCATGGTTACATACATGCTAAGCAACAAGTCTAAAAAGCTATGGGACCTGCCCCAAGGATGCCTTGACAGCTGTCAGTGACATTATCCCCTTCGGCCAAAGGCCTGAGCTGCATACCCCAAGAACTTACCTGTTAAGGGTAAAGTGGACCCAGAATAGAGTTTGAATGCTTGGGATCAGAATTAAGGAGTTTCCTTTAAGGGGATATGGCCAAGTGTTTAGGATAATAGACTGTAAGTAAACAGAGGCTTAGTGTGTGCACTTGTCATAATGTGGCTTTGAAGAATACTGTTCATAAGGGGTCAACAAGGTAGTCTCCTAGACAGGCCTAGAAATCCTGTGTGACTATGGCACTTAAAGGGAGCAATCCATTCAGTGAAGGCCTACATACTTAAAGCACATGTAGATGGAAATGGTCACAAGACTGGTTTGGAGCACTACGTTCATACTTAACTTGAAGGAGCGCAGTACCCAACTCTCAAACAAGAGGGGGACCCAATCGCATGACTTGCAGCATGCCTGTAGAGTAAGGGGAGCAAGTTCATAAAAGCAACATATTCAAAGAAAGGACCGGACAGCCTGATGTAGCTTATTTACAGAGCTCTGGGAGTGGAGAACTTAACCCTCAGGGTGAGAGGGGACAAAAGGCCTGTTCCAGGGAGGCAGAAGGAGGCTTAGGAATCTGGCATGTTTGTTAATTGGAGATCTAGAGAGTGGAGAACCAACTCTTGAAATAGGACAAGGACTTGGATGCTCAGCTTAGGAGTGACTTGCTCATAGGAGACCCTCAGTATGAGGGGAGCACTGCTAAGCTCATCCAGTACTGCTAGGCTCAAGACAAAAGGAGGCAGCAATTGACCGACCATCTGTGAAGGGAGGAAAGGGAGAACCTTCAGAAAGTGAGCAAGGGGCAAGTTCCTAGATCTCAGTAAAGGGGAGGACTCAACTAATCTGCCCAAGAACGGCAAGTTCAGACTCACTCTCAAAGCTACCACTTAGAGAATCCGTATGACGAATGAGTGGATAACCTGAATTTCAGGAAGCCCTTCAAGGTGACGCTAGGGATGTGTGTCCTGGTCGGGCAACTCTTAAAAATAAACTGCCAGCCCATACGCCATAGAGCATATCACAAAGCATATACTCTGAAGCTCAGCCTGAGTGTAGAACCCACAGACCCTGAGTTTGCAGTGATATACTGGGGACCTGATGACCAAGGAGGCTTCCGCAGAAACCTACTGACTTGGCTGCATGATCCAAAATGCAGGGCTATTATCCAGTCTGGATCCAGTACCAGTGAATGAAACCATCACCGCAATCAGTCGACAGTGAAAGGTTTTGACCTCAGAAGGGGGTGTAAGGGGCATATTCTCATAGTCACTTTCATGCATCCCCTCTATATTGGCAAAACTGGTATGCTAGAACCTATGGATGCAAGAGTAATACAGATTTTTCCTTGCATTTTTCCATGCCTCTATATAGAGATCGTGAAGAAATGGAAGGCTCACTTGAGCTGGTGGGCTATATTCAGACAGATAACACTCATCAAGATGACACTGTGGTGCCACCTTTTTAGCTCGCTTCCATGTCCATTCCATAACCTCCACCAGCTCAGCATATTCAGAGCAATATGACTGAGAGGACTCAGTCTCGGCTTCTTCACCCTCCTCTGACATCACCTGTTCTTCCTGGGTGGAAGCCAGCAGAGCGCTTCACCCAAACAAAGGACACAAAAATCATGTGTCATCAGATGTCAAATAATGAGGGTACATTCCCGCACACTTCTTAACTGCCTTACTTACTTAGTGCTCACCATGTTAGAAGAAAAGAATGATCATTCTTACTGGAATGCACGCTTTGCTTAACGATAAAGAAGACGTGTGAACACCCCCAAATGTTTACACAAAGAAAGCAGACGTAGTGTAGTGTTGCTGCAACGCCATGTTCAAGAGACACTGTGTCACTGTGTAAGTGAAACTACGTTGTTTGTGATTCTAAAAATATAAATAAATGAAAATCAGTGGTCAAGTTGTATTCACAACATCGTTCCAGAACAGTTCGACCCAAATATTAGAGTGTGTTCAGCGTGTTTACAGAAGACTAACTCCTAAAACCTGCAGAGAAAACTATGCTGGCTGTGCACAGACTACAAAGTTGAGCAATTCCATTTCTGCAAGGGAAGTCTGGCGCTTCTGACTCACAACCTTTAATAATTTACTTTTTCTTATTAAAAGAACCTGCTATTTAATATTCAAACATGAGTTTTGAGAAGTGAAGAGTAACGTAAGTGCTCATTGTTGTTTTATCATGTTATATTTACAAGGTACGATACAACACAACGTGTAAAAAGACAGTACTAAGTCATGATAATCAGTAATTATGTCCCCACTGTATGCAACAAATGCCAGTTTGTAATGTGTTGTATTGTTTTGGTGTGATAGCGCATCACGTTATGGTAAGGGGAGTAACATTTCTGCCACATGCCTATGGTCATTGGTCACTCACAACGCACTGGATAGCTGGCTATTTAGAGCACATCTCACTTTGTACAAATCGACCCGTTTCAGGAGGCAGGGCTTATGTACAAATGTACAATGTACAATATATGGAAAATAAATGTTTTTTTTAATGCGTGCACCTTAAACGGCATAAAACCAAAAAAATAAAAAATAAAAATTAATTAAAAAATAATTAATTTTTTAGCAACATTGTATGATATGACCCCTTTAAATATGCTAAGTGTTCTAATAATTTTGACCACCACTGTATATTGCGTACAGTAATAAACAGATATAAAAAGAGCATACATCTTAAAAAAACTAAAAGTCTTTTATGTCCACCAAGGTTGCATTTATTTGATCAAAAATACATTGCAAAAAAACGTAAGGATGTGATTTCTAATTTAAATTTTCAATAATACTTATGGAGGCCTGCTTCTGCCTCTGAATAAAAAATTTAAAAAGGTTATTGCTTTTATCTCACAATTGTGCCTTTTTTTCTCACAGAATTGATTGTGAGATATAAACTCGCAATTGCAAGTTATAGTCTATTCAATTTTTTCAATTCAAATTTATTTGTATAGCGCCTTTCATGATACATATCATTGCAAAGCAGCTTAACACCAAAGTAATGTTTACATTAAATGTAGTAGTAGTTTGTACATGTACAGATGTGAGATAAAGATCAATTTGACAT
>JAUMHR010000050.1:7199261-7211052 GCA_032361145.1 Enteromius fasciolatus
TATCTTTTAAATACAAGTGATAAAAACATCTGTTATAATTACTACAGTCTTTGCTGATTTAGATAGAAATTAGTTACTTGTTTTAAATCTTATCACAGTAATTAATATAAATTGGGTCCTCAAAACGTGGTGTGACTTTGATACGAAAAATAAACTGCAATTTTTTAAGTTATTTTTTTATTTTTTGTAGTAGTAGTAAATAAACAGACTTTAGCCTTAAATAAACATTATCACATAATCAACTTTCAAACAACTCACAGGTGTTTATTTGAGATGTTTTCCATACACACGCGCGCTGTTGACTGGGTGTTGTGTCCTGTCATAGTTTCAAAGTGCACATGCCACATCATTTCAGAGCACAACACAAACAAAACTGAACCATGAACCCGCTTTACTGTAGTCTCAAAGTCTCTCCATATGTTTTATTTTTTTTGCCTTTCTACCTCTAAAAGGGAATGCAGAACTCAAGGAACTAAAAATACATCTTATATTTAATGAACCTCTTCGTGGCTGTTCTAAACTGCTGTCATCAGCCCTATGCAACAGCTGGACATCGGCTTTTTATAATTGTGTACTCTAAAATATAACCGAAACCATACATTTGTGTAAAAACACTTATACGTGTCTAAACATTAAAAAATAAGTTATTTTACAAATAAATAACGGTAAATTTGAAATAAATCAAAGCAGAACTTACAGTGTGTTTGCATACAGAGGTTTGACAGGCGCCTGGAGCTTTCTGAACTCACTCCCATATTTGGAATATTCAAAGTTGCCACGTCGAGCGGAATCATTGCGCAGAGTTGCTGGAGCTGCACGGACACACATCGGAGGAACACAACTCTTACTCATGGGAGGAGATCGCTGCCATGCAAAGAAGGGCACTGTGCAAAAATGTGCTGTATGCATTCAGATCATTAAAGAAAAAACGAGCACTTCATACTGGCTATGATTTAGACATTTGATTTAAGCAAAAAAAAAGTGTAAACATTACTTTGATCAGTAATACTAACGGTAATCAACAAAATTGCTATGTCAGTGCAAAATCTCTCAGTATTGTATTCTGTGGGCATAATACGTTCACTCAATATTTTACGGTTCGATGTTTTATATTTATATATTATATATGTTACAAATCTCTTTATTCGCAAAACCATTAAAAAAAAGATACAAATGTATTAACTATTAATTATTTGTATTCGACATAGGCTGCATAATCTAGCTTAGTTTTACTGCGATACATTGGCTAATGCTTGAATTTTAAATCTACAAATGCAGTAACTAACAAGCATTTTACTTAAAACTAGTTATTTACTTTAAAACTACGCAAGCTTTCTATATTTACATTCCAGTTTATTTAACCTTTATTCTGCTGATGTGTATCATACAATACGAGGTTTGGTTTTCCCTTAAAAGTCTCACTAATCCTCCACCAGATCCCAATTTATAACTAGTTGTGTACTTTAAAACTACGCTAACTTTCCATATTTATATTCCAGTTTAGTAAACTTTTATTCTGCTTATGTGTGTACTATTAATACTAGTTTTTTTTTTTTTTTAATGAAAACTCCCTAATCCGCCACCAGATGTCACTTTAATCACGTTGATCATTGAAATGTCGTCGTTTAGGAAGATTACGGCTGATCTGAAGCAACGTTTTTTTTATTATATTCTGTGCAGTATATTCTTGTGTGATTGCCTACAAATTATGGTGCATGCAAAATATTTATAAAACATATAAGATACATAAGAAACTGCACTGATACTTGTTCTTATCTGCGCCTCCGCGTTGGCTAACCAATCAGCGACGGTATGTAAATGAGGCTGGAGTGAGTACTGTCTGCTGACACGAGCGTCGTTTTATCACTCCACTCAGCGTGAGCAGTACACTCGTGCTCCTGGAACGCAGGATTACATGCTGACTGAGAACAGTGCGCGACACATACTAAGGATATCCGTTTCTAATGTGCAATATGACTTTTGAAGAACCGTGTGGAGACAACGCAACGGAAAGGTATGTTTTCCTGTAAAACTTACTGGTGTTGCAGTTAACGTTACTGGTGTTTGTTTGAGCCGGGCATCACGCGTTTGTTATCTGTCCGTTAAAATATCACGAGGTGCACAAATCAGTTCTCGAAATTTTAATACAGATTTCCTCTTGGCGACTTGTGCTTATAAATTACATAAACGGTGCGCATGGTCTACAGTTCCTTGCTTAAAATGCCTTGCTGCATCGCGTGCAGAAGACAGCTGTCGTGACATTGATTTAAATGTCCTCTTCAGCTGCAAGTCGCGTTAATGCAGAACGATTCCCTACATATTATGCTTTAAGAACTTGGTCATTTTGTGTGTAAATGAAATCTAATGTTTATTTTTTTTAGAATGGACTCTGTTGAGAAGGCATTGGAAGAGGTCCTGACTGCTGCATTACCTCAGGGTTGCATCACTGTCGGAGTTTATGAGGCAGCCAAGTCACTTAACGTGTAAGTGGCCATTGCAGATCCCTTCTAACATGCACCATAAAAGGGTAATCCCACGTTTTAAAAATGCTGGGATATAGTCAACAGGTTAACTTTTCTTTCATGTTGTCATCACTAGTCTTATGGTCAAGACACTACAAATGGACAACTACTACTAACAAAACACAAGATACAGATATAGAAGGACTGATTCGCAGACTTAACATTTGTTTTTATTAGATCTTTTTCTGTTTTGCACATTTTTAAATGTACTTTTTGTCATTTCCGCAGGGACCCAGACAACGTGGTTTTATGTCTGCTGGCCACAGATGAAGAGGATGTGAAAGACGTCGCGCTTCAGATTCATTTTACCTTGATTCAAGCGTTCTGCTGCGAGAATGACATCAATATCTTACGAGTGAACAACATGAGACGTCTGGCGGAGATCCTGGAGGGCGTGAAACCGGGAGGAGAGTCGATTGACCTCCACTGCGTATTAGTCACCGTACGTGTCATTCAACTCTCCCAGTATCAGTTTATTGCTTGCACGCAAGGTAGCTCCAAGCGCACAGATCGATCACAGCTGCAAGTGGCAGAATTGTTCATGCATATTCCTATTAACTGCCAGGAAGGTTTTGTTAAACTCTTTGAGGGCGGCCTGACTGAAGTAGTTCGGTGATCCATTAGAGCGTCTGTGATGTGGAATTCCAGCCGGTCTGGGGCTGCAGTAAACTGGCAGCTCTTCAGTGAGGTCTAATAGCAGTGCTGAACTTCTGTGGCTGCCGTTAGTGTTCACAGAACTTCCTGTGCAACACTGGGGCATTTCTGCAAACACAGTTTCCTGGAAGAAAAGCTCTGTGAAGTGACCATCTTTAACAAATTAGAGAGAGGCCCTTTGAAAACAAGTGCTTGTCCGTTTACCAGCAGCTGTTAAAACCGCTCAGCGCCAGACTCTTGCTGTGGACCTTCTGAATTGTCATTTACAGTTTTTCTCTTTTCTCTCGCAGAATCCTCAGTCATCCACGTGGAAGGATCCAGCCCTCAGCAAACTGAATCGATTCTGCAGAGACAGTCGGGGATTGGACCAGTGGGTGCCGGTTATCAATCTGCCCGAACGATGAACAAAAGCAGAACAAAAGCAACAATGTCAGAGCTTTTTATGGGCTCCTGCACTAGATTTGTGTTCTGCTTTGGAATAAGCCTAATGCCACTGAGAATGAGACACGAGGGGGATTAACAAAATGCAATGGATGATATATGTTTTCCAGCAAACCCAATGATCAGAAGTGTGGGTTTTGCTTGTCCGGTTGGACAGGCGATTCATGGTTTCACCTCAGAGCAGGAAGAATGACTCGGCACTGCGTTCAGCGCAGCGCTGCCAGGGAGCAACAAGTTTGCCGGGAACTGTACAGGAAACTGATTCACACATGCTGGATTAGAGTACTACTAAGTGAGCTGAGCGACTGGAATCTACTCAATGAAATGTGATCAGACAGTCAGAGGTCAGATGGACTGTTGCATATTGCAATTTAAAGAGTGTAACTTATGGTGTTAATGCTGTCCTGTATTATAATTATTTAAAAGGGAATATACTACAGTCTTTGCTGATTTAGATAGAAATGAGTTACTGTTTTAATTCAAGCATTCTGGAATATGTTTCGTATTTTAAACATTTAATTTATTATTTGTATTTATATTGCTGCGTTCATTTTCAGAAATGTAAAAATAAAATGTCTGAACCATGTGCATCAGTGTTTCTGTCTGTGAAATGCATAGGTTTATTTATATTCATGCATATGTTCAGTGTTTCTAAACGCTATATGAAAACACTGTGCATGATATATTGGTACCATATCTGTTATCAGCCGATATTAGAGGATATTGTACTCTCCCATTGCCCATATTTGTACATTTAGATTAGCTTTGCAATCATCTAATGTACTTACTGTATAGATGTTTAGATACATGTTTATTTTTATTTATAAAAAATGCAAAAAAATTAACCACCCTTAAAATTTAATCTTAAAATGCTAGTAAATCTATATATTATTGGGTTGTAGGAATCAGTTTTAATATCAGTGTCATGATCTGTCAGTGTTATTGGAATACACACCTAAAATTTGATTCTTGCAACTATTTATTTTGATAATATAAATGCACCGTGTGCAAAATGTTTCACGAGGCAGGCACATTCTGGGGGTAGAGGGCAGTATCATTGGGCTTTGTTTTGTCAACAGCATTTTGAAAACCGTCCAACAGCTTTCTTTACTTGTATTGCTAAAAAAAGCTATTTCCACTAGTAGGCGGGACCGAGAATTCCATTACGTTCACTACGGCAGCTGGGAGACGCATGACGTCGGGTCACCGTGGCCTTGTGTCTTTACACAAAACACAAGATAATCCGGGCCCCGACCAAGCCAGAAATAGAAACAATTCTGAGGCAGTGAATCATGCCTGACAGCATCAGAAGGGGTGGGGGACATGCCAAACGATAGCGGAGTTAAAAATGTGGACAAAAAGAAAAAAGATAGTGTGAGTCAAGGCCATTCGAGGCTGCAGCAAGAGAGCTGACAGCTAAAAATAGCCCTCTGTTCCCTTTGCTCGGTTTACTGAGACAGGACAAAGACAGAGAGGACTGGAAAGACCCTAATACACACTGAATACTACTGTAAACTGTTGTTTCTGAAGCAGCTGATGCTAGAAAGCAGAATGAAGGCTTTCAGTAGAAATTTTTATACTTCTTTTTTAATCCTTGCAGCAAATATTTGTTCTTCTATCTTTAGGATCATTATTTTTAGGAATCCTTCATTTTAAAATGTCGTGGGAGGAGGGGGGGAAATACAAAAGTTTAATTTTAGAAATATATTGTGTATACACTGGGATCTTTACGAACTCTATACACTAGCTGGGGTTCAAAAGTCCATTCAGAGAGCCAGACTGGGCCATTTTGGGAGGGGTATTTTTGTACTAAGCTGACTAAAAGTAAATAGAGATGACAATATGTCCTTGCTGCATTGACCTCTGATGTTTCAACTGCCCAGCCTGCCATTAACCTCATCCGGCTAAATACAGGTTTGCAGGTCACACAGTGGTACTTTCTCTGGGAAACTCCAGCTTCATTGGGTGCACGATTTTAGCTGTCGGCTGTTCCCATGCATGAGGAATGCAATTGCTTCGGAAAAGGCCAACTGCAGTGCCGTGGATCAAACCCTTGGAGTACAATTTAAAGGGATAGTTCCCTCAAAAATAAAAATTCATGTTCAAAGGTGCATAAAGATAGTACAAGTACACTATTAAAAAACGTCCATGTTACATCATTGTTTCAATTGTAATGGTGTGAAGCTACGAGAATACTTAACAAAACAACAAATTATTTTATTCAACAATTGCTGTGTCAGTCTTTGCCGCGCGTTCAGGAGAGTACCATGACACATGCGTGTGCATAGACACCTGTGGTCTCGCAAGGCTCTGGTACATAGCTTAATATTACAAATAAATAACAGGTAATGTACTCAAAGGCTCCTTGTTTCCCTCGTACAGGATTACGGGTTTATCCTGGAGCTTTTCCATAGAGCTGACAGGTAATTCTATCACTCAAAATGACACGATAACAAAGCCAGTTCAGCAATCATAGACAAGATGCTCTGCTGATTACATCGATGCAGGCCAGTAAATACTGCCTGACCTGTTTCTGAGTGTAGCAGGTATGAGAGGAGCTCTGCTGGGATCATTGCATAACAACAGGGCTTTGACCTGGAGCCCCAAATAAAACAATATCAGAGAAATTAGAGCAAGTGGGAACAGTGAGACCATGAACACCTGGCTGCTGAGAGAAAGCACGAGGCAGGCATTAAAAACACATTATCCTCTTCCGATAATAATGCAAAAATAAACTTGATATGCTGAAATACGCAAAAATCAAAACAGTACAAACATTTTTTTCCACAAGATCCTTCAGAAATCATTCTAATATGCTTATTTGGCACTTAGGAAGCATTGTGTTTATGGTAAACATAGCTGAAAACAGTTGTTCTGCTTAACATCTTTATGGAAAGCGTGATGCAATCTTTTTCCCAGGAGTTTCTGATTAACTAAAAGATCAAAAGAACAGCATTTATTTGAAATACATTTTTGGTTACACTTTCCATTAAGGTTTTTATCCAGTATGTTAGTTCCTCTTGTAAATAAATAAATGTAAATGTAAAAGACTGGGCTGACCATAGAACATACACAAACAAGACAACAAGATTGAGAATAAATCTATATTTAGTTGGAAAAAGACAACATCTACAACTCAGCACATTAGGACCCAGCTCTGGAATTTCAGCACAAAGGAAGATGGAAAAACTCACTTAAATACAGCAAAAAAGAATGCTCTTCATATTAAAAAACATTTTTTAAAGGCAAAAAGAGACAAGACGGCGGACTGAAGAGCTTGTGCATGTCATATTTTCATACAAAAGCACCTTCAAGTACACAACGGCCCAATTAACAACAGGCCACTGAGAGAACCCAATACTACAGTTGGAAAACATTGCAAAAATGTCACTTTAAAAGCATCACACAATAAGAAAGCAAGGCTGCAATTGCCATTCAAAGCATACTGTTTTTCAAACCAGATTAAGATTGTGGTTTAGAAGAATCTTAATGCATGTACAAGTTCAGTTGCATGATATATCCAGCATGAGACAGATGTGCAATGATGAAGACACACAGTGAAGATGTTCACAGTAGTTCAACTCTGGCTGTCGTCTGGAGACAGGAGCACGGCGGTGAACGAGTCAGAGCAGGAATACTTCATTAAGGCTGGTTCAGTTGGTCTGGTGAAGTTGTTTTCTACTAGCTGTGTCGGGAAGGCATTACACACTTTCACTAAATGCATGGCAATTCACAATAGTATTACAAAACAGGGTACAGGAGCTGTAAACATGGAATGATGTTAAAATGCATGATTATAACAGTCAAAAATAACTACAATCAGAGAGACCGTCATGTGTGCATGTAGAGAAAAATCATATGTGCCCCTATGTGTGTTTCTATTGCTGGTTAGATCCCAGAATGAGATGGCACAGTGACATTTAGATGTAAAAAAGACAATGATTATGAATCAAAACAATTCAAAGAATTAATATAAGGCATCTCGTAAATAATCATTAAAGGGTTATAATATATGATGTACCATGATTGGCAATAAAGTATTGCTACTGTTTTTAGGGCAATAACACAAGACAAAGTATTCTAATGCAAATTTAGAGGGACATCTCATCCTATTCACTGAAAGTAGGCTTTTAAAAAAATGAGAAATGGGAAAAACACACATTTAGGTAACATTTTGCAATAAGATAAAATATAAAGGTTTAAAAGTACTGATTATGAAAAATCTATTTTTTGAGTGAAACCTATAATAGCTAGTTAGGTTACTTCCATTCAAAAGTTTATTTTATTATTATTATTATTTTATTTTTGGTCTGTTTTTAATAAGCTTATTTATGATGTTTCCAAAAAATGAAGAATAGTTATTTAGAATTTCTCTTTGTTCAGCAAAATTATATTAAGTAAATATATTAAGAAACGCTTCCTTAGCACCAAATCAACATATGATTGATGGCATAATTGCTAAAAAGTCAGCTTTGTCACAACAGGAATAAATTACACTTTCAAAGATATGCAAGTCCAAAAAGATGAGCAAAATGTCTTCAACAGAAATACTCCTCTTTTAAAAATAAAAGAAAAAAAAGAACAAATCATACCGACCCCAAACTTTTGAATGGTAATGTATACTAATACATTTTTAACATGTTTTAAAAGGTTAAATTAATTCACTTTAAATGATTATCTATGAATTATTAATTAACACTGAACAAAAGTACAGCAAATTTATAAATTAACATCAATTTATTTTAATAAATGCTGTTAAAATGGTTAATAAATGGTTAATAAATTCAACCTTAAGTGTTTCCCAAATTATGTTTCACTAATTAAAAACCAAAAATATAGGAAATAAAGAACACTTCCATTCAAATGCATGAACACATCACCTTGTATTACTTGTAAAATGCTGATCTGAAGGTTTTGGCAGTTTTGGAACTTTTGAAACACGTTCACGTGGTTTGTGAGAAAATAAAAAGGGCACAGTCTAGCGTGTAATGATTTGACAGGAGAGGTTAGCTTTGTATCACTCCATTGTTCAGACACAGTGAGTTAATGAGGGAGGGCTGGAGCAGCATTGCGTCAATGTGACGCCTCCAAAAGACACCTGTTTCCTCCTCCACTGAGCACAAGCACCCTTCACACATTTGTGATGCTGACATTTCAACCCTCACATCAACACCCCCCCACAAACCTCCCTGCGACTGGACGCCTTTAAAAGCATCAGATGGGGTCATAGCACCGCTGATGAGGCTCTGCTTATCTGCAGATATAGCGCAGTCATTAAAAATGATCGTTTCCTGCGCTTCGTGATACTGCAAGCCGCCCACTCTGACCTCACCCTTTATTTGCAGAAGACACAACCACATCAGTGGACGCTATCACAAAGCAAATAACTCATCTGTGCTGTGCCCTAAAGCGAACAATTCACTCATGGGTTGGTTTTGTCTTTGCACCACAAATGATTTGTTTACTAGGAGCTTTGACTCTCTTTTTCAGGAACATTTCAACAGGATCATTTCTGGTGTGGATACAATCAAATAATAGCTTAGGGTTTAGCTCATTTTAAGGCGAATAGTGAATGAATGTTTGAAGATCTTTCTATTAAAAAAATAATAATAATAAAAGGGTACATCAAAGCAAGAGTTCAAGCATCGCACTACAATATAGTGCATGGCTTTTTATCTTTAAAAGGGTTTTCCGAAGCTGGGATACCCATAAGTAGAGGATCATACTTGGCATGTTCATTGCAGTAATGCATGAGGTCCGCAGAAGCTTTAGACACCTGAAAAGAAATACGAACAACAATTGTTAGATTTGTATAATTTATGAAATTAACAATTCATTAGTCATTAAAGGTGTAGTTTGTTCAAACTTCTGTCAATCCTGTGACTTCGGTTCTCATGCAAAACAGAATATTTCAAAGTTTTTAGCCATGCAATGAAAGTTAATAGCTATGTTCCCATCCAAAGCTGCGAATTCAACTTATAAGGAAATTAGTATAATGCATAAAACATTTGCGAATAAAGCATAACATCTCACGTTTCTGCAACTGGGGAAACCTGTGGCTCTTTTTTCTTACATAATATGTGATCTGTTGTGTTGTCTTTAGATCAAATTCAGATGCCTGATGTTTGCGACTGCAATCGTGTGATGCAGTTATGGGAGATGATCATACCAAATCATTTTAATGATGGAATTTGCAGCAGTAATTTCCAAATTATTAAAACAACATTTGAGATGGTTTGCGATGCATTGGGGTTCTGTTTAGTTTAGTCATCCTATTACAAGATCTGAGGTTTTTTTTCAGTAAGTGTGTTTCCATTTATTAGTCCTAGTTCAGATTTAAACAATTATTAGGGATGTGCATCTCATAACCGGCCGACACGGTACAAATCACATTGCATAGCCAATGATATCGATGCGATTCACCCCATTAAGATGCTGTGCGATAAGATTTTGATTCAGTACAGTGCGATTCAATGCAATAGAAACAATATAATCACTTTTTATTTTGGTTCAGACAGACAGCAAATCATAAATTAAGTGTCTTCTGACTTCTAATGCTTTGAGGACCGCTTCATAAAGCAAGATGACTAAATAAACCAGGCTTATTTCAGTTAGACTCACTGTCAAATGATTTGGTTCCATAACGCAAATTTAACATAGATCAAGCTCAGTCACTGTGGCAACTTATGATGGAAAACTAACCTTGTCCAGGGTTATAGTTTAGCACTAAGTAATAGTTTTTAGTACTAAGTGTTAGCTATATTCCAAAAATTCAGAATTCCGCTTCCTGTACGAAAGAGCCTTAACTCGTCGTGTGTGAGTCAATCACAGCTTGTGAACTGCAAATACAAATGAGTGCCGTGTCTGTCACATGATTCTGTTCCCCTTTTGGGCTTCAACTGATGGTAAAACTACTATGGACATTATTAACATGTCAAAACATTTATTTTGAAAGCTGAACTCGCGATTATGGTAAGGGGCGTTATATTTCCGAAGCGTGCTTGCGGATTCGTTCAATCACCATCCACCTTAAAAGCTGGTCAATCAGAGCTGACTGTGTTTGTCAGAAGAAGGGGCTTGGATGCATTTGAGAGAGGCTGGGCATAGAGGAGCTACAATAACGTAGGCAACAGTATATTTGAAAAAAAATTAAAGCATGTCAACATTAAATTAAGCCCTAAAAATAAGACAAATAGAAATACAGGAACTTACATTAAGCAAAAAAAATTATAAACATCCTATAATTTAGCTTCTGCAAGCCACCCATTTTCTAGATTTACTGCTCTGCATGCTCATTTTCTCAACTAAATTCATAAAGTGCCACTTTAGTATGCCGTTTCAACTGTCTTAAAGTACTCTAGGTATTTATTATCCATTTTCCTTCAACTTTCATTTTGAATTCCATATAGGATCATGAGAAACATACTTTTACAAGTGGTATTTACACATTAAATCCGTCTTGTATTTGACACTAATACCATGGTAAGTGAAATGAACATTTACCTTTATTCTCTCTATGTTAGCTTCTATCCGTAGCTGTTGTACAGTCCTTCTGGCCTGGGCTATATTATTAGAGCTTTGCATCTTAGATGACATCTTCGATTATCTTCACAGACCTGAAAAACAAATGAAAAGTTGATTTTGACTTTGAACAGAAGATCAAAGTTACACATCAGAATTCTCTTCAAAGCATGCAAAACAAGTAATTTGTCTGTATGCAGTGCTAAATTTGTGTCAGAACAAGCCGGATCCAAAGTTTTTGCTGACAATTTTTTAGGCTTGCTCCGATAGATGTTTAGCCGCATCACTGGTTATGTGACTTGCCCACTGGGTCAACATCGCTTAGACTTTTTTTTTAATAGTAATACAAGTTGGAGTTTTTCATCTTTTCCTTGCTTTCCTTCAGTTTTAATAGCCAGTAAGCACAGTGCTTGTTTTACTTTCACTTTTACATTAGCGGCAATTCCACATCAATTGCTTGAATTCAATTCAATTTAATTCAAGCAACAACAAAATACGTACATTGACTATAACTTTTATTAACAAAACCAATAAAAATACACCATGCTGTATGCCTAATATGAAATAACAAATAACTTAAAGTTTAAATAGGTCGCCTACAAATCAAAAAATCTGTAAAGAACAAATAATTATGAAAAATAACGATTTTCTTT
>JAUMHR010000050.1:7274373-7297610 GCA_032361145.1 Enteromius fasciolatus
TTATATAAATATGTATTTCAACAATAGTACTTACTATAGCTGGGCAATTAGAATGCATAATATGCATAAAATAATCAAAACTGTCCAGAGTTGATTCATCATGACTAAGCTGTGTGTGCTGAAGACAGATGGATAATCTTGGCCTAATGATTCACTCTGTATTCATAATTCTTGCACAAACAAATTCACATGCTGGACCCAAAAGCTGGTCAGTTATGTAAAACGGTGGGTAATTAAAACACGAGAGGATGTTTTCATTCCACATTTTAGTAATTTAGTATTTCTGAGTTTATATGTACATTCATGTCTTTAAATCTTTAAATTAGCAAAAGTATATACAGCGTTGGTAAGATTAAAAAAATATTTTAAAAGTAGTCTCTTATGCCCACCAAAGCTGCAATTATTTGATCAAAAACAGTAATATTATGATATTATTACTATTTAAAATAACTCTTTTTCTATTTTAATATATTTTAAAATGTAACTTATTCCTGTTATGGCAAAGGTGAATTTCTTATTATCTTGTGTGTAAACAATAAAATCCTAAAGACAAATTTATTTTCTTTTAGCTTTTTTTTGTGGTAACAATAAGCCTGTAGTGTCACTTTTGATCATTTCTTTTTGCATCTTTACTGAATAAAATATCAAATTTCTTTAAAAATGGTAGTGCATTGAGTCAAGCTCACCTTGAAATCATTGATGGAGAGCATTAGCTCTGGGAAATATGGCAACTGGAAAAAAAAGTAATAACTTGACTTGAGCAACTGACTGGGATGATGAAGGGCGTAATCTGGACAGAGAACAGAGAAAGCAAAAGAAAACTTAACCCAACACTGTACAGTAATAAACCCATTTGCTTCACCCTATTATGAGATTTTGGGAGTCCGAGTCCCCAACAACAGCTTGACAAGCATACAGGGTCAAAAACACTTTCATTTTCTTATAATATGTATTTATTTACTTTTTTACCTTCCTTTCTCAACGACTCGAAACAATACATTTTTCTAAACACCTTCAGCGAAGGGTGGTTTTCACTTTAGCTTTTCAGAACCCTCTCGAAAAGATAAACAAGTAGGCTGCAAATATGCTAATGTTTCATTTTGACGTCAACATAAAACGGCTTGGGACTCGTTTTAAAAACGAATCAAATACATTTTTTAATTTCAAATTTTGCAGGATGTTCTCATTCACTTACAGCTGTGTCACAAAAACCATAATAGGGGCACTTTAAGCACATGACTCTGGAGTGATTTTTTTTTAGCCATCAAAACATGATTCCCTTTTAAGTCAATAAACCCAACTGTAAAACATTTATAGTATTATACATTATCTTCATGTTAATAAATGTGTTTGTTGCCTATAAGAAAAAGTGGAACACTGGATAAAACATGATAGAGAATGTCTACTTTCCTGGTATTACTGTACTATACACGAAACAGGTTTTTCCCCTAATCTTAGTTTTATTATCAGTGTATGATTTTTTTTTCCCAGTGTTGTTTCTAGGCAACATACCTTTCTGATTTTAATAATGAGATCCATGTTATGTAAGAAAATGGAATCGTATCGTGTTTTATAACACGTGCAATAGAGGCTTAAAACCGAAGACAGCCCATTAAGCAGAGATAAAGATTTCAAAAGAACAAGAATAGCAAAAGGTGTAGTCGTGTACGTGTCACTCTCGTCAGGTACTGAGTGTTATTATAAGAGGGTCCCGTGTCTCTGCCAGAAGCCTGCCCGTAATTACCTCCTCCTCCGGGCTGGAGCGCAAGAGACAGATGGAGGGCAAAGCCCCATGATTCCCTGGGCCTAACCACAATATTTCATTGTGAATGATGCAGATCATACTAATGATCCCTAAAACCAAAACAGAGTCTCTGGGGCAGGCATGATAGAACAGGACGTCTGGTTGTCAGATGTTTAGGGCACTTACCAGTGAATACACAGGGGTGAGGGCTGTTCAGCACTATGAGTTTTGTCACCATTTCAGGGTAGTGAATTGCACAGAGCCATGCGATGATGCCACCCCAGTCATGCCCCACGAGAAAACATCTGTTGTATCCTGAGGAGAGGATCAGAAGGAAGAAGCTGGCATGTTTGTGTTTGTTGTGGTGTTTTGTTTATGTCACATAATTAATAAGGAGAAACACGACAGGAAATTGTAGCAAAATCAGTGGGAAAAGGATTGAGATATGAGACAAATTCATATTTTCCAAATAAGCACGGTAGCCGAATGTATCTAACAGTTCCAACTTCCTCTTTCCTCACCAACATTTGTTCATTATTTTGAGTTGCTGTCAAATGATTAAATACGATTAATTGCAACCAAAATAAACATTTCTATTTATAAAATATGTGTGTTGTGTATATTTAGTATGCATATAAATACACACTCATAGTATGTATTTTGAAAATATTTACATGTATATGTATATATATAGATTCTTTAATATATACATGCATACATTTGTATTCATATATACATAATAAATATACACAGCACACAAACACACACACGCATATTATGTAAACAGAAACTTTTATTTTATAATTGCTTGACTACACTAAATACTTTGCATATGGATTTGTTAATATATGCGATCATTTTTCCATTGTGTTTTGAACACAGTACGATGGAAAATTCTGTCAATGGCAGGAAAGAGACATTTTGACCTTTAATTTAAATAACATTTTTTCCACTTATTTCCACTTTTTATGAATTTGTTCCCTTGTAAGTAAGGCCATGCTTTAACAAAATTAAAATGAGGGATTGGAGTTCCATCCAATCAGCGGCGACTCCGCCGGTCACGCAAAATACCTACCTTTTCCGGTTTGACTGATTTGTCGTTGTGGTTTCTGACTTGCTATTTTGTTTCCGGAGTTGTTGTTTTGTTTTATGGTTTGCTGTTTTGTTTTTAGATTTGATATTGCGTTTTCTGATTTGTAATTTTGATTCTGGATTTGTTATTGGTTTTCAGATTTGTTTTTTTGTGTTGTGATTTGTTGTTGTGTTTTGCACTTCTCGGCCACCGTAGTGAGGCCATGCTTTAACAAAATTAAAATGAGGGAATTATTAAGTACAATGGCCACTATTTACCTAAAATAAACTATTAAAACACAAATCCCTTTTTTCCTGCATTTCATGTGTGAAATCTCCATAATGTTCTATATAAATGTGAAAAATGTTAATTTACGTTCAGCATTCAATTTAATTCATACTAGTTACACACATCTCGAAAATACGAGTCATTTTCCAATCCTATTAATAAACTAATTATTAATTCATGGCTACTTTATCTTGTCCCTGCGTGTCATGTGCCGGGCTCCTTACAAAATAATTAAAGTATTATAAAATACAGAAAGCCAATTAAGAAGATTTCTGTTTAATCCCAAGTATTAATGCACAATAACTACTGTTTACACTTTGGTTTGATTGTAAGACATCTTCTTTTGCAATAATAATATCATGCTGCAGTTCATTTAGTGTCATATCAAGGACTGACTCAGGTTGAATGGCACCCTTGCCGTGAGCCAGGGTGGAAGTTTCCACCGTCTGCAATAGAGCGATTGTCAATGTCAAGGAACTGAGACCCTGGAGCAAGACATCATCATGAATCCTAATAACGTGTCATTGACGGCCTGTCACAAAACACCGCCAGCCGCTTACACACATGCCACTCTGTGCAAGCAGACAGATGAGTTTAACTACAACATTACATCTACATTTGTCCTTGAGTCACATTGTAGCACAGCTCAACTAGTGATTGTGTCACATTTGAAATCTAGAGGCAGACGATTAGACTTCATTTTAAGCAGCCTAACCTGACAATACAAATCTAAAAATTCAAGGGCATCTGTGAACGGGTCACCTTCACATTCCACTATTGGGAAGAGTGCTACATTAGCATTCACCACTACAACAGCCTTATCAAAACCTCTAGACAGGCTGGAATGTGAAATGGAAATAGGGCTGAGATAATGGAGGCAGTCTGTTCTTACCCAGATACTCCACAATGTCCTTGATGTCAGTGACAAGGTAGTCCAGTCTGTAGCTCTCAGTGGAGGAGGGCAGGTCAGACTCCCCGTAGCCTCGCATATCCACAGCAACAACACGGAACTCGCTCTTAAATTCCCTCAGCTGGTGACGCCAGGAGAACCTGAAAAACAAGGGGTAGATCTTTAATAAACATTTAGTACCAATTATAAATTACGAGCACATTTTTGCTAAATTTAGATCAGCTGTGTCTGTTCTACATTGTAGAACTTTTTTTTGGTTACTCTTTATTTTAAGGTTTCCCTAATTATACATTGAAGTACTGAGTATTATTAATTAACTTTATATACTTAAAATATGGTTAGGGTTGGGATTTAGGGTTCATAATTTATTGTTAATAATGATAATAATTTTTTGTAGTAAGTAGGCCGACATGCATAAACACTGTATTATTAATTTAAGAGATTAAAAGATTTCATGCAGTGTGTAACAATAAAAAAACATCCTGCAAAGTTTTAAATCTGAAAGTGCACATTTATAAAGTTTATTTTATAAACTTATTGTCTCTCAAAAGAAAGAGTCGACTCAGTCGATCATTGAAACGAGTCCCAAGCCATTTTATGTTGACGTCATAATAAAACATAAGCATATTGCCTGGCTTCTTGTTGATCTTTTGGTTCTGAAGGAAAATGCTAATTCATTTGCCACTAGATGCTGCTTTTGCAGCGTTAAAAACTTAAATGAAATCCACTAATCGCTGGAGGGTTTTGGAAAAATTAATCATTGAAGGAATCGCTTATAAGCAGTGTTGGGGGTAACACATTACAAGTAGCGCGAGTTACGGAATAATATTACTTTTTCCAAGTAACTAGTAAAGTACTGCAGTTACACCAGTTACTTTGTTTTCTTATTTATTGACTGACAAGACTCCTGACCCCATGTTGGGAGATATCAGATATACAGAGGCATTGTGTAGTTCTAGACTAAATGTGCATTAATTCATCTCACTCTCAAAAAATGTATTTTGTATTTATCAATATGAATTAAAATAAACTCAGAAAATGATGCAAACCTGGAAAATTTATATTACATAAATGTATCTAACCAATGTCTTTGCTGCTGCCCTTTGATGATCCAGTTCAACCATACTTACAAGCAAAAATTCCTTTTGTGCTTCATTGTTTTTTTTATTGCTGAAGATTATTGAATTTTCTTCTCCTGTATTTTACTGTACATATGTGAATTGACTTTTTCTTCAGCCTGAGGTTTATTCATTACACTGGTGTGAAAGGGCTTTTACATTTGCTATAAACAGAACTTCTTAAATTAAAAACAAACACTCAAGCTCAGCCAATATTTAACATGAAAGTAACGCATGCATTACTTTCCATAAAAAGTAACTAAGTTACGTAATTAGTTACTTTTGGGGGGAGTAACACAATATTGTAATGCATTACTTTTAAAGGTAACTTTCCCCAATACTGCTTATGAGTAGTTGAGCATGCAAGGTAAAAATAAATGTATATTACAAGAAAATGTATGTGTTTTTTGACCTATGCATGTCAGCATGTTGGTGGTGACTCCCAAAACCAAAATATCAACCTTTCGTTACTTTTTTTTTGTATTCAAAAGAGAACAGAATCAATGGAAAAGTAAACAGAATGACGGAATCAACATTTTATTGAACTGACAGTCATAGTCATATTTCTTATACACTAAAAGTGTAGATTCAAAAGTTTGGGTTTAGTAATATTTTTTATTCCGGAGGAATGCACTAAATTGGGCAAAAGAGACAGTAATGATGTTTATAATGTAAACAAAAAACTCACCTAATAAATAACTTTCTATTTATTAGAAAATCATAAAATGCACCAAGGTCAAATATAAAATAATATTACCAGTATGTCTTTTCCATAGTAAAAATATTTCACGGGGTCCTGCAAGTTATGCCCAAAAGACCTGGTGGAAGGTAAGAATTCATTGGACTAACACTGAATTGGATGATTTTTGCCACACTTTTGTATCTGCAATAATCATACAAATTACAATGATTTGCACTGATATGTAATTAGTCAAAAATCTGATTGTGCCACTGATTAACGGCAAAACCATAGAGTACATGCAATAATGTCAAATTCAGTTAAACTGTATTGAAATGAACAGTGGAAGCATTAACTAGCACTATAGCACTAACTAGTTGAGGAAAAGCAGAAGGAAGCCTAACTATGATTCTGATGAGTCAGTGCAGAAAAGGCTCTAAGGACCCACAATATGTGAGAACATAGATGAGCGTTAAATTAGCACACACACACACACCATATTCTAACCTCAAGATTTCTCTATTGCACAGCAGTGAGAGAAATCTTTGACTTGCACTTTTTGAATGCACCAAACTAAAGTGGAGCAAAAGTCAGAAGAAAAGGGCGTCCTCTAGGTCTCCTCTACTCGTCCAAGAGTTCATCACCGATTCTGGAGCAGTAGATTGGCCAGTGAAGCAGAAAGGAGGCATGCCACATTAATTAGGCACAGTCCTGTCCTGATCGCATTTCTGCAGTCTGGCACTTCACTGAAACGACAGCTTCACCGGTCCCAAGACAGGCCGAATGTCACGACACTCCATATCACATTTCAGGACTATATAATACATTTTACCGCTCGTTTTACATTTCATAACAATAACACACACATATCTGACTCTGACTGAAGAGTTAAGTTGATAGGGAAGCTTTGAGTCTCAAATATTATCTCTAACTCCATGTGTATAATGTGGACTAATTCCACAAAAACATTTCCGATCTGCGCCTGGCAGCATCCCAGTAGAGAAGCGTTTCCCTTGTGTGTGTGTGTGTGTGTGTGTGTGCGAGTGCGTTTGAGTCTCACCAAAACTCTGGGAAGCCATGCAGAAACAGCATAAGTGGCTTTCCTCGTTCTCCAGCAGCAACATAGTGAAATCTGAGTCCAGACTCCTAAAACCATACAGAGACCAGAGGCAGTTATTCTTCAACATAAACGGAGGATATGATAAAAGCTGTCCGTTCTCTTTAATCACACGGGCCTATACATTCTGATACAAAATCCATTCTCACGTCACTCTCTGCTTGATAGAGCTATAAAATGCACCAGAGAGAGAGGAAGTAGTGTCCGCAGGCTTTAGCTAATATTAAAGCAATATCTTCCATTGACATTTATGGGAAAATTCATACCCTGTTAAATGACAGCATGCATAAAATTGCATGTGATAGTATCCTCGGGTTGTCTGGCTATTTCAAGAACATTGTTAGCAATGCAAAATTTTCCTTTTGAATACAAACAAGCTGGTGCGGAAAATGTCTAACCTCAGAAAATATCTGATAAAATGTCATGTTTTTCACTCTGCATGAAAAAATCAGCTTACTATATTTCTCAGTTGCAGAGACTATATTCTCAGGAACAAAATTTAAGTCTAAGACTTAAAGGATGCTACGTTTTTAGAAAAAGTGCAAATTTAGAGTACCTAATGTTTGAACGGTACGTTAACTTTTCAGGTATATACACATTACATATATCCTGAGACTGCCTAAGCTGATTTCAGCACCACTCGAGTGGACAGCGAAGTCCAGGCAATGACTGTGATTTTGTGGGAAACTGATCACTCTTCTGTCTGCTGCAGGACATTGCTCAGTTAATGCTCAGTGATGGAAAATGCTTGCTTCTGAGAGCAACCCCATGGAAAAGAAAAATCACAAATGAGATCTCTTTAAAGGGTTAGTTCTCTTAAGAAAAAAACATGAAAATCATGTCACACTCATGTTGTTTCAAATCTGTATGGCTTTCTTTCTTCTGCTGAACACAAAGGAAGAAATTGTAAAGAATGCTGGCATGCAGAAGGTGTGAGTTACTGTTGGCTTACATTAGACATTAAAGTAGACATTTCCTTTAATATCTTTTGGGCTTTCCTATAGAGCATTGTGCTATGCTACCAAGGTCATGGGTTCAATTCCCAGGGAATTGTTTATCCAAAACATGCCAAAAGCAGAAATTCTTTTTTTTCAGACCTTCTTTCACAAAAAAAAAAGAAAACCTATGGAATGAATTATGACAAGTTTCAATTTGGGTGATCTATCTATTTATTTATTTTTCACCAACAAGACCAAAAGTTCAAATTGATAGTAGTCTACTTCTGCTGCTTCTAGTAAAACACCATGTGATTTAATGCATCTCATAAACAATCTCAGAATTGTTCTCAACAATAGCTCAAACTGTGCTTAGGTTTGGCAAGATACCAGACTCTTTCAAGATGAAAATTCTTTCAAGATGAAATGATGTGTTTAGTCACTTAGCAATCGTATAATTTTAGACAAAGATCTGAGGCAAAGTTCATATTTCAAGAAAAATAAAATAAATAAATAAATAAATAAAGAGCAACATCTGAGCATTAAAACAGCAAAGTTATGTATACATGCTTTCATTTACTGTCAACCATCTTACCTTGATTCTAACATAACAGTGGGTTCCCAAGGACGTGTCATTCAGGCACGCAGGGGGTGTCTCACGAACCGTCCACTGAAAGGTTGTTGACGGTCGTAGGATGATATTCCAGCCAAGTTTGAGCAGCGCTAAACCCGTGCATAGCGCGCAATATCCATAAATGAGAGACCAATATCCCATAACTCTGATCTTCAGCGTCAGCCCGACTGTCAACAATAGCAAGTTATGAAGCAGTCTCGCCATCTTTACATTACTGCAGGAGTACGCTTGTTGATCACGGCTTTTATTGATTTGTTTTCAAAAACGACGCGCATGTTAATAGCCCAGTCGCGCAGTAAACGAGCGCATCCTGGCCGGGGAGGATCCCTGTGTAGACGCTACGGAGTTACGCTTGCGTATGACAGAAGAGATGCTCACTCCCAAAGGTGTTCGCACCTCGGACTGAACCATTAAACCCCGTCTACACTGACAAAACCAGAAGGCTCCCTCCCATTATAGTCCAGGCAGCTGTGTGTCTGGGCCCACCTCGTACTCACAGACCGTCCACGCGCAGAGTTCTGGACTCTCACGAACGCTGCCGGTAATAACGAACAGAAGCTTTGTCGATCACGGGAGAGCTCATGTTTCTGTCGCGCGCGCAGTGTAAGTGAGGTGTAGCCCTTAGTCAATATTTTATCATGGATACAACAATAAAATATACTGCGCCTCATGGTGTATTAAAATAATGATTTCCCGAGACCAGTCAGCCTTTAAGCTCCGCCTAGAGCGTATTCGATATTCATAATGTTACAGATTTATTAACAGATGGGAAACATAAATTATCGTTAAAGATGATGAAATGGAGATGAAATAACTTTTGGACGTAGGTATGTAAGTTTTATTCATTACAGTTCGATGATTTTTATAATGAGATGGATTGTAATATTATGAGGGTGCGTAGTTATTTGGAAGCGTCACATTAATTTAGACATTTCTCAATTATATAAAAAAATTAATACACCAACCTTTGTTTTGAATGCAAAAACCCCCCAACAATAACCACATTTAATGGCACAAAACGTCACAGAATGGAGGAAAACTTATGCTGCGTTCACGCCATCTCGTAATTACCATAATTTCGAGATGAAAACGACATTTTTACTCATAGCTTTCCATGCCGGACTCAAACGAAGCGCACAAGTAGCGCCAAAATGAACTTGACGGCGGTCACGCGGTACATCCGTTACTGGTCCAAGTCGTAACACTCCCGAGTTCACAGGTTACAATTACGAATTTAAGAGCACGTGAGGGCTTTAAAATTGTTGCCATAGAACCACATAATTGTCGCGTGTTGTAATCCCGGAATTATGACATGACGTGAAAGCTGCTTGAAATTTGAAAACATTTTTAATACACTATTTTACCAAGGCTGCATTTATTTTATTGAAGTGTAGTAAACACGGTAATATTTTGAAATATACAATTTACATAAATTACTTCTGTTGTACAACCTAAGATTTATTTGTGTAATGGCAAAGCTAACATTTTTAGTAACATTACTGTAGTATTCGGTCACATGATCCTTCGGAAATTAAAATACTGATTTGGTACAAAAGTACAACCTTTTGTTTTTGCAGAAACCATGATTTTTAACATGATAAATAAAAGGTCTGAAAAATAGAAATGTTTGTAAAGTACAGCAATGCCTCTAATAGCTATCATTTTTAAGTAAAAGTATTAATTCATCTTAAAAATAAAAGACCTTAAAGTTATAGTGTATGATGATATTCACATGTAACAAAAACCAAAAAAAGGT
Source organism: Enteromius fasciolatus (assembly GCA_032361145.1). Lineage (NCBI taxonomy): Eukaryota > Metazoa > Chordata > Actinopteri > Cypriniformes > Cyprinidae > Enteromius > Enteromius fasciolatus. The sequence goes on from JAUMHR010000050.1 coordinate 7,284,627, forward strand.
TACAACACACAAACCTTACTGAAAATACTTTATTTAACTTTTTAGAATGTGATTTCTTTGAAATAATATATTATTCTTCACCTCGACAGCATGTGACACCTCAGCATGGTGGTGTAATGAATAAAGTGCTTGTGATGAAAACTGCCACACAACCATTATAGTCAGAAACGTTTTTGAACATATCGTCAGTGCAGTACAATCACCAGATCACACCTTGGAATCAACACTGCTCTGGAGAACCCACAGACTTTAGGCACATAGAACTGCCTATAATCTCCAAGAGAGAAACTTTATGGCACTGCACTTCCAAATGGATGCAAATAGAAATACAGGAAGTGCAATAACTCCTCTAAGTAAGTCGGACACTTCATAGCTGGACACTTGGGAAAACATGGCTGTCCTGTGACAAAATGCTAAATGTTTGTACACGCATGCTTGGGTTACATTTCCGACACTACAGAAATATTTTTTATATACATTTATAAATTAAACAGGACAAATGTAATGCAGCCAGCATATTTTCTATTTAAATCGCTGCTTTACGTCAAATACATGAAATACCAGCTAGTAAGATAAACAGGGTTGAGGCCCTGCACAGGAATATCCCTTACAGTTCTGACAACAGCTAGCGCAATACGACCAGCTATGCAATATTCATACAGCAGAAGAGTCGATGGAATGTGTCAAAGAATTCGACTGCAATAATAATCAAGAGAAGTAAACATTCTTCAGTATTTAAAAAAAAACAAAACGTTAAGGAACACAAAAACTTGCGAAACAACATACATGTTTCTCCTTCCAAACTGCCACAGACAATCGGCAGCATTTCAGTGCAAGCGTTTCTGAATCCAAGCATCAAACGTATCAAAATAACAAAAATTCAATATACACTCAACACTATTGGTGCAAATATTGGTCTTACAACATCGTATGCTGTCTATGCCTTTTTTTTGTATTTTTTTTTTTACAAGAGCTAACTTTTTACAAATGTAAAGTGATGCAGCTGTATTGCAGTATTTTTGCCCGTCAATAGACTAAAGACCCGTTTCAGTCACCAGGACTCATGGAGCAAGGGAAGGGAAAAAAAAACGGCCTACACTGTTCACCGAACAGTAGCGAAATACACACAAGCAATTATTTCTTATTTGTTTGTTTGTCGATCTCAGTCCAAGTTCTTCTCAAAGGTTGCCATTATGTCACTCTGCATGGTCATATCAATGATTCCGGACATCTAAGAGAAATAACATAAAAAAAAAAAATTTAAAAAAAAAAAGTATTAACAACATCATGAAAACATTATTTTGATTAGGAGTAGTAATGATATATTTTTAACAACAGCAGCAGTAATATTTCTTGTTACCAACAAAACTAGAGTGTAATATTTGTTATGAACAATATAACATTTGTAATTACAATTGTAAACCTTCATTTCTAATCCTAATATCAATTATAATAATAAACTTAATTCGTAAATCATGCCAATAACAGTTACAGTTATAGTGGTTATTTATAAAACTATTAAGTATAACATTTGTTACAAAAGTTAATAAACACTATAATGTGTCATTATAATTGTTGTAATAATAAATATAGTATAATAACCTAATTAATAATTCATTTATATTGTTATAACAGCAGTAATGTTTTTTGTGATTATTATTTATAATAAAAAACAAAAACAAGGTATGTTATTACAGATTATAAACATAACTGTTCAAATAAAATCAACAATTACATGGTGAGAACAATAACAGTAACAATTAATATACATTGTAATTTTATCATATAGTTGTTAATTATGCTAATAAACAACACAACATATATTGGTTAGTAAACATTATAATAAACATTATATTATATATACCTCCGGTTTCGCAGACAAGGCTTAAGCATAGTCCTAGACTTGACTGCAAGTCTAAATTGTTTTAACTGAACAAAACTTGCACTGGCTGATCTTAAAATGTATAGTTGCCTTTGTTTAGCCTTAAGAGTTACTCAAGTAATGTTTTTTCTAAGGTACGTATATAAAATGTCCTAATTGAACTATGGCTTAATACTGGCTTAGGCTAAACTCTTTCTGTGAAACCGGGCCGTAATGTGTTAAAAAGTATATGTAATGTGTTATCTAGAAGAACATACCGGCCAGGATTTTTTTTTTTTTTTAAATGTATGGGGATAGTTCACCTCAATGGATAAAAATGAAAATTGTCTCAATTTCCTTATCGTTCTCCAAACATGTAACATTTTTGTTCATCTTCGGAAAACATTAAGATGTTTCTGATGAAATCCGTAAGCTTTCTGACCCTGCAAAGACAGCAACGGAACTACCATGTGCTTTTCAATGTGTGTTTGGAAGATAAACGAAGGTCTTACAGGCTTGGAATGACAAGAGGGTGAGTAATGACAGAATAAAAATTTTTGGTTGAATCCCTTTGAATATCAACATTTTAAAGTTGGTTCCTAAAACACTTAGTGCGCAATGTACTTACAGCCTCCCTCCTGCGACGCTCTTGCTCTCTCCTGCGGGCCATCTCTCGTTCTCTGTCGACGGAGTTCTGTGGAACAGAGGGCGGCTCCGGGGCTTTTGGGGTATCCAAGATGGCTGCCATCAGAGGCAGCTCTGCTGACTCCACTTCTGGCTTTGAAGGCGGGCAGTCCAGCTTGGTTTTTTGAAGCTGCTGCATCAGACTATAAATCATTAAAAAGCCACAGTTAGCTAGATCAGCGAAGACAGTCAAATAACAACTACATGGGGCCATGGGGATACGACTGCAAATTAATAATAGAACAGAAACTTGGAATGCATTTGTCAAACTCGTAGGTTTTGAAATGCAGCCATGGGAAGCTGTGGTCTGCTGGAATCATGTCACCAGCCATGCAGAGATTCAAAACTCAACTAACATAACACAGCTTTATTCACTGTAGCCTTAAAATAAGATTCTGTTTATACCCGCTTTTGTCTGTGCTGCTCTTCTCTCGACCAGCTTCCATCTGTAGTTTACGAGCTTTCTCTCGCTCCTCTTTCTCCATGGCAACTTTACGAAACTGCTGGAAACTTTCCTTGGATGATTTGATTGGGCAAGGCATTTGAGTAGCCATCTTCCCCAAGCTTGTCCAGGAATCAGCATGCTTTAGGACAATATCCTTAAACACACATGATCAAGTGCAGGTTACCGGAGAGAATACCAAAGAATGCATTTTTCAGTTGCTGTTCATATAAAAGGGTCTGAACCTTTTTAGGCAGGTTGGATCTGGCATCTTGAATGGGCTTGCATAGTTCACTGCCATCGTTCTTAACACCTAGAAAATGTGAAGACGACCCATTTAAAAAAAAAAAAATTCAAGAAACCATTGAGAAAAAAAGGAGAGGACTCTTGAGGAAAGTGGCAGGAGAAATGCTGACCGTGCATCTGAATGGAGGGCTCTTCCAGTGTCTCTGAACAGCTCTGCTCATCCCTCATGCTGGTTAATGGACTCTCATGCAGAGGTGACAACAATTTACACTGCTGCAGAGAGAAAGCAAGTACAAGAAGTGATCTGTGTGTCACAAACAACAACGACCAGGCTGAGCAGCACCATTCATCTAGATGAAACCCGGTTTCTTCAATAAACTTCAGTCCTCTTACACAAACTTTATATTCATTTTAAATTTGACATTTTTAACTCCAAGCGAGTTTAGACACAACATTGTCTTTTCAATACAATATATACATCTGAGTCGACAGATTTCATAGAATATTGTGTAGTGTAGGAGAGGACTCTGGGGTCACGGACTCAAATTTCAGACTATAGCTGTGTTTCCATCTACCTACTTTTATGCGCAGGATGGAAGGGGACTGACCAGCAGTCCGATCTCATCACACAGCATCTGAAATGTTGTTCTGAAACACCTGAGCAAAGCCTGTCACCAAAGTAATTTTGTATAACGGTCTTAGACGACCGCATTTTTTTTTCATTTTCATTTTAACATTGTCTTCTCTTTTGTTTTGGCTTATTTGAAAGAATGTACAATGTACTTCTATTGGCCAGTGTCACAGATGTGATGGAACTTGCTGTGGTTCAAAATGAAACAAGCTAGACTTTAGATTGTGAAGTGTCGCAGATGTGGCATCAGCTGTTGTCCACAACACACACTACACGAGAGGAACAGATTGAATGTTGCATCCCATCAACCATTGTCATTTATGAACCCCCACAACACCCTAAAGCAAAATAGTGTAGTCTAAAGTGGGCTTTAGTGAAATACAGTGCTAGTTTATCAGGTACTGATGTGTGACAGTCACCATTGTGTAATGTATTCCAGCCTCAAGTTGTGTAGTGCCATTTAAATTCTTAAAATATTTAACACTACAACAACAACTTTTTTGTATAGTTTTTCACCATACGAAGACTGCACGAGGTTAAGCAGAAATACAAATTACCTCAAACTGAGAGCTGGAGGTAGGCTGGGATCCTGTGACAGGCATGGCTGCAGGAGGTGAGGTAAGTGGTGACAGAAGAGGAGGAACACCTTCAAGATTGAGGGGAGGAAGAGAGAAATGGAGTTTTTAAATTGGTACCCCGTGTTAAAAGCAGCACTATAAGTGAGAAACAACAATGACATGCAGCTGGGAAGAGATGACAACTCAAAACAAAGCACCAGTTATTATGAACATACAACGTCAATCCACAATGGAAGGGAAGAGTTGCAGATGCACAATGTTAACAGAGCGAGGGGAGCGAGCGAGGGACGGAGACCGGCGTGCAGTAGAGGCGACATCAAGCGACCTCTTACCTTCCTGCTCAGATTTAAGTGGAGGCTTCTCTGCAGCAGTAGCAGGTGATGGGGGGCCAACCTGAGAGACCTGCGGGTCGAGTGAAGGACTATGGGGGAACGACAGGTCTGAAAGGAGTGAGGTTGGTGTGTGTGGGGGCATCAACACATGGGAAGATTTCAGTGGAGTGGTTGTATTATCTTTACAGGGGGAGGTGGCAGAAGTGTTACATAAAGGGTTGATGTCCTGGTCTGGAGGTAGGCTGAGCGGTAAAGGGGCAGTCCAGGTTTTACGAGGTAGTGGGGCAGCTTTGCCACTAGGTCTGGAGGGCTGAGGAGGCAGCCGGCTGTGTAATGCTGTTGCAGGAGGACGGATAGAAAAGCGTTGAAGAGATAAACCAAATCAAATCCTGTTCTCCACATGTAGTATTAAAGGAATCATTTTCATTTTTGGAGGTTATTTCATTTGTTTTGCACATCATGAGGTGGTCACAGAAAACATCAATGTGAACAGAAGTATGAATAATTACACCGAGCCTAACCTGGGATTGCAATGATGTCGTCCTCGGCAGGATGCTTTGCTTGTTGTGACGCAAACAGGTCTTTGGAATCTGCCTCCGAGACTAATGATGCTGGGCGAGACTGGCACGTCACGACTGAGGCATAAGAAGAGTCTTTCACCTCAGCAACGGCCTGCCGCGATGCCTGTTTGAGGAGGGGGACAAGGGGGCAATATTTCACTCAGGAAAAATCTGGCACTACACGAAGTGAAATGCTCCATGTGCCAAATATTAAAGAAGTGGGAGTAAACCAATATTAACTGGCCGTCTCTTATTGGCTTGTGTGCTTTTTACCTTTTTAATTTTGTAGCCATGGCCAGGGGCTTTGCTTTGCTTCCTCATAGCTTTCTGTTCTGTAAGACATGCACAATGCACACTGAGGTCATTTCACTTCAGTCATGACTGCGGGAAAGGCCAACCCCATCCCAAGGGTTTTCCTGCTGATTTACTCTGTTTATTTTCATTACTGGAATTCATATAAACTGTATATGCAATTTAAGCACTATAAAGTGTAAATGAACATAAAAAAAAAAAAGTGGTAAGTTTTTTCACCCAAAGTAGTGTGCACATCTTTTGAAAGTGTTTTGTGATGCAAGTAAATGGTGTGAAAAAAAACAACAACAACAAAATGTGAAATTACAAAGCAAAGGAAAAGAAAACACAAGACTTATCTTAACATACAACAGTTGTCAATGAAAATGTGTTTTATTTAAATCTTCGGGTATTAAACACCAAGCTCAAGGAGTAAGCTTTATACCCGTTCAGGTAAATAAAATTCACACATCTACAAAATAGGACAAGTGGTTGCCTCTTATGACAGTTTGTTTTGGTCCTACCTTCCATGTTCCAACTATAGTTTACAATCCAAGCACCTCACATACAACATATCGATGTATGCTTTTACAATCTATTGTAGATTATTATTATTATTATATATACACACACACATCTCTGCATAACTTCAAACAAGCACAAAAGGTGAAATTACAATGTAATGCAACAGTGGAACCACATAATAATGATTCAAAACAGCAGTTTAAAAGGACCAGCTGTAACTCTTCACAGTGACAATAGCTTATGACACACAAACTGCTGTCCTCTCAGGTATGTTTAGTGAAGGTCCAAAATGTAAACGGGCATTTTTCTCTAAGCCCGACCACAATTTATTAACTTGAAAACCTATATAACAAAGAAAACCCCATATCAAGAGCCAGCTGGTCTTAAACATGCATTAAACTACAGCACCAACATAAGAATAAAATATAAGTGATTGTGATGAAACAACAACAAAATATTGAACATAGGAAAAAAAACAACAAATAATAGCACTAAACCAAAACAACAAAGAGTGTGAGAGAAAAAACAAAACAAAAAAAAGAGATGACTTATTCATTTACTAATTCAGAGCCAAAAGTGCACAATTTTCTTTATATTACAAAAGTGAAAAAAGACAAGCGAACACAAAAAAGAAACATACACCATTTTTTAATTAGATAAAATATTGAACTGTGTAATCTTTCATATACGTGATGTCCAGAAGGTGAAATAAGTGAAATTTTATAATGCTGGGGATGTGTCCAGGTAAGCTTTACCATTTTTTGGTTTGTTTTCTGCATCAGTAGCCAGATTGGTAGCAGGGTGAAAACAGACTGGCCTGAGAGACAGTGAGTGAATAAAAGGATTGGTGGGTAGGTGTGAAGCAGCTAACCTGAATCAGAGTCACAGCTATCAGAGGAGCTAGAGTCACTACTACTGCTGTCAGAGCTGGACGAGCTGCTGCTGCTGTCACTCAGACGAGACGGACGGCTCAGGTCTTTAAACTCCCCTTCCACTTCAACTGCACACAGAAGGGGGTTTACACTACATTATGACTACATGAACGATAAGGAATGAACAAATAAATAGCTATACTTACTTTTGGCCTTTTTATTATTGGATTCTCCATTTGTGTGTTGCAGCTCTTTGTCCACTTCCTTGATTTTAGACTTCTTTTGGAGCTTCTTTTCTAACAATTTAAAAACATCACAATAAATTAGAAATATTCTCCTTTTACACACCAAAAAAAAAAAAAATTAAATATTGGTTTTGTTTAATAAAAAAAAGAGGCAATTTTAAAGCACTAATTGTGTTTAAGATCTAAATAATATTTATTTGGTCTTTTACATAAAGCCGCATATTTAAAGTGCCCCATTAAAGGTTCATATTTTGGTTGTGGAAGCATTTTTCAAACCAAACAACAGGTCAACATGCATGCAAGGTCAAATCTTTTTTTCTTTCGTTATAATATACATTTATTTTTGCCTTAATTTTACAACGACTCCCAAAAGATCCGTTCAACAATTCCTTTTTTAAAATCAGTTATTGGTCAATTTCATTTAAAGCAGCGACGCTGACTTTTATATGCTCCAAAAGCGGCATCTAGTAGCAGAGAATGAATTTGAATTTTCATTCATTTTCAGACCAATGCAAGAAGAAAAGGGGCAGGCAATTTGCCAAGGAATCATTTTGACATCAACATGAAATGGCTTGGAACTTGTTTTGAAAAAAGGACTTGTTTCAATGATTCAGAGTCGACTCCTCATGAAGATCTTCACACTGAAGCAAAAATAATGTACTTCTATACTGCAATTACATTTTTTCCAGATAATAAAAAAAATGTCCTGTTTTGTTGCATGCCATTTAGTTGTATTACACTTGAAAAACCCTTAATATTGATAAAACAATACTTACTGTCAGTTTCTTTTGGTTTCTTTCGGAGGCAAGTGACAACATAACACTCAAGAGCTCGAAGAGTTGAAGGTTTGAGAGTCTCAAAGTCGATCTCGATCTCCTCAGGGTCTGTATCCCTAAGCAAGGGTTCTCGCGCCTTGATGATGTTCACAACTTTGCCAAGCTTGTCTCCAGGAAGCTTGTTAATGTCCAAACTCAGTTGCCGTTTCTCCTCGTAAGACATGGGTAATGTATTCATCTCTTCTTCGGAGTCATATGCCCTGTTCTCCTTCCTTCTGAGAACAAAGTTGACATAATTTATATTTTTTATTTATTTTTATTTTAACATTAAACTCTATACATTATCCACCTTATTTTTCCACACAGACATAAGCCTTTTCTGTGAATGTGCAATACTTCTGGATAATTAGCCACTGCAGGGAAAAGATAAACAGAAAGAAGTCCAGTAAATGGTAAGTGTTTGTACTACAAACCAGTGCGTGCACAATTAAGATAGGGCTAGTACTAGGGATGTACGGTATACCGGTACTACAAAAATACCGGTATCTATCAAATTTCAAACGGTACGATATCATTTTGCTCAATCCGGTATTTCACACGCTGCTGTTCTAAAGTTCACCTGTAGGTGGTGGTAGTGCTTACCATATTGCTGCAAAACTGGTGAACGTAACAACAGAGCAATGCGATGGATCAAACAGACGAAACCATCAACCCCAAAACTAATACATTTAGAGAACAGTAAAAGTAAAATATGGCATTACTCAGCATAGCGTACGAAACAGATGATAAAGGTGAACAAACTGACCACAGGAGGCACATCAAATGTTATTGCTTATTGCATTTATTGCTTGCTCATCCTGATCTTTTCAGAGAATTAAGAGAGCGACAGGTTAGTGCTTCATACATAAATTCAGGCTTAATTTTAATTTCATTAACAACTGGCCAACGCACATAAATATCTGCTGAAAAAAAAACAAAAAAACAGCTTAAACCAACTTAAGCTGGTTTTAGCTGGTGTAAGCCTGGCCAGGAAGCTCAAACATGTGCCTAGATGTAATATTATGTGGCCAAACGTCAATTTAACTTGCATTTCAAACAATCAAATATTAATTTCATTTGAATGAAACCACAGTTAATGAAATTAAAAACAATGTTAATGAAATTCTGCCACATTGCCGACCGCTAGCACGAAGTAGACGACAGACAGAGAGATTTATATTTAAAGCTTTTTCTTTGCCTAACTGAGAATGAATTCTGAAAACATTAGGGGTGGCACGGTTCATGAAAAAAAACAACAAAACAAAACAAACAAAAAAACGCTCGTCTCGGTTCGGTGCATGCATGCGTCGCACAATTCATGACATGCGCAATGTAACCTCGTGCCCCGTATGTGACGTCAGCGTGTTTCCCTTTCGCGCGAAAGAATTAAGGTGTCTACGGTGTGGAGTGAGTGCTGCAGGTCACAATACTGTACATGTAGAAATGGCAAGTGGGAGAGAAAAGGAAGGCTGCCTGGAGTTGGAGGATGTGCCAGCGTTGTATAAATTTGGTGTGTGGGAACATTTCATGTTACCTATTAGAGGCTGTCTGCGCTGATGCTCTCATCTGTTGACATTTCCGAACTCATTCCTACAGTTGCTTAATAAAAGCGGGCTTTCCACACAAAAAAAGTGCATGTGTCATTAGTATGAACAAAAAATTTGGTTACAGCTCTGTCGGATGCGGACTGGGCTCGGACAGAAAAATGCAGCCCGATCCGCGCTCTATTACCTATGATGACAGCAGAAATAAAACAATAGATAGAACTGCGACTGTATGCATGTATTGTGCAACACACATCCAATTCAGTTTATGAATGATTACATGATATAACTTTTTTAATACTGTATCCTAAATTATGGATAATTAAGCTATCTTACCATATGCTGAAGTACATTTCTGGAGTGTTAAAGATTAGAAGAAAAAATAACAAGAACCGTACAGAACCGAAAACCATGACCCTTAAAACCGTGATACAAACCGAACCGTGGGTTTTGTGAACCGTGCCATAACTAGAAAACATCTGCAGGAGAGGCAGAGAGAAATAATAACGTGATTTTGAAAATGACCGACTTTTAGAATAACACTTTAAAGAAACATTTACAGTCCTTATTAATTTAGGTCAGTAATTATTTATAAACAATATATGAAGGCTACCTAGTATGTTAACATTACTTTATCCATTTAACACATACCTAAATTTAACCAAGATGAATAAATACTATATGTGATGATCATCCACTTTGTTTTTTTTTTGCTGTGGTTTCCTTTTTTTCAGTTCACATGGTTTTTGAGACTGGTTATTGGTCATCTACGGTATTGATACAGAGTTATTACACCCTGGTATTGTACAGAAGCCAAAATTATGGTATCGAGCCATCCCTAGCTAGTACATTAAAACACATCATAAGACACACCAGTTTGCAATATCAAACAGCAAAACGAATGGTGTTGTACAGCTAAAAATAGCTGGAAATGAATTAGACCGGAAGTGAAAAATAACTGTACCTGCTCTTATGGAAAAAAAAATAAGGTGGATACTTAGGGTAGAAATGGGCATAACGTGCACCACACATTTTCTTACCCTGATGACTTGCTTTTGGACCTTTTCTGTATTTTTGCCGGTTTCTTCATTTCGTCACCTTTTCGCTTACTGGACTCTCTCTCTTTCTTCCTCTTCTTCTTGGACTTTTCTTTTTTCTTTGGTTTCAAGAGAGGTGTTTGGGTCAGCAACTGTAGCTGCTCTCGTACCGCTTTCAGCTGGTGAGTAAAAGACAGAAATGATATTATATAAAGGACACACACATAAACACTGTCAATCTATAGTTCAAAACTTAGCAAGCTATTTTTTCCACTGCCTACTGTACAAAGCATTCGAACACTCACAGCAGGCTGATTTTGAATGCTCGTACTGGCATAGAAGATTCGACTTACAACATGCTTAAGCACAACATAACACAAGTAAAAATCGTTTCTACGCAAAGAACATTCTGGAATTGTTGTCGCAGCAAAGAATACAAGCAATACTGGCAAATTGGGCGTGACTATAATGCAGTGACTGTTTTGAAACAGAGGATGTGTGTGTATCTGTGAGGTCACTCAAATATCTATCCGCAAGTCTTACCTGTTCCTCCAGGCTGGCAAGCCTCTGCACTCTCTCCTCTTCATCTTCTGTGTCTGAGGAGTTTTCTGATGCAGAAGATGATTCGCTGTCACTGCTCTCAGAGCTGGATGGACTGTGTGCTCTCTCCTTCCTTACTCTGTTCTGACTAGAGGACGGTACTGAATTTCTCGGCTCGTCAGGCATCTTTGAAAAGCGAAACTCAAAAACATCCTGGGTAAAGAAAAGAAAACATTCCACATGTACCCATAGACAAATAAGACAAATAATGGATTTTTAAAAGATGATCAAACCACCCAAGACACACCTGAAGTTTTCTTGCCATGGCAACTACCTCATGGCCGGGTGGATTGTATTTGTAGCAGTTTGAGAACATGAGTCGCACATCTGCAGCGAATTGCAATGCGTCCGTGTACTCACGAGCTTCCATCTTTTTCTATTAGAAAAAAATTAACCGTTAAATATAAAACAAAAACAATGAGCAAAGCTTATGCAGTAATATCATCACAAACACAAGCAAGGTACTCACTTTGATGGTACCCATATCCATAGGTTGGTGAATGATTTCATGATAATCAAGAAGGCCCAGTCCCTTAGCATCCACAGGCTTATAAAAGGGCCAGGCGTAAGCAGAATGCTTTTTGGCAAACATCTCTTTCAGGATGGCATTGCAGTATTTGAGTCTCTCTGAGAGTTTGATCCTTCTGCCCACCTGATGCTGTGGTGGTGATTCAGGAAGGTCTTTACAGGGAGGTTTGATGGGTCGGCCGCTGCCTCGCCTGGAGAATAACTTAAGGACTTTTGGTTCTGTTACACAAGGGGACGACTCACAGCTGGTGATAGAAGATGCAGAAGGGGTCGTAGTGTCCGCTTTTCTTTTCACACCATTTTTCAACTGAAAGCAGGAGGTACATGATGATTACGTCAATAAAAAAAAAAAATGATATGCAATATCTGTTTTTTCTGTACTTTTCCACCTTTAGAAAATTCTAAAGACAAAGTTAACAGCCCTTAACGTTGTCTAAGAGTCAAAACTACACTAATCCTTGGCAAACACTTCACATTTAATAAACAGAAAAAAAAAGTGTTTATTCCTAACCACTTTGTAATGTTAATGAAATTGGAGTATTCTAAATGAGCAACCACATAGCCAAAGTTAGTCATCTGCATAGAACACTCCTAAATCTCTGTTTAAGGGCTTTCCACAAAACCTTTCCTTTCCAGCCTCAGAGCAAACATGACACTCATTTGTGCCTTAGAGCAGATGACAAAAACCGAGACAAACAACACAATCACCTCCTATGAAGACCTAGAATACGGGGTACTTGCACATATCAGTATACAAAGATTGAATCTAAACATACTTGCAAGGCCACAAGTGTATGCAATTTTATTTATTTATTTTTTACTTCTGTTTGGTTTCAGTCATCTATACATTTTTTTGTTAATTGATAATTTTTACTACGAAAGTTACTGGTAAATATTTTTATGTATTTATTACTTATTTTAATGACAACACTTACAGACAGATTCCACATGCTAATTTGTGAGTATGGACCCAATTCTTTGCCTTTTTCCTAAAAAACATTACAGGGATTTGACAGGAAGTGAGAGAGAAAGTGATGGGATTGGAAAAGTCCACGAGATGTGACTCAAACTTATGGCGCTTTTCCACTATACACAGTACCAGCTCGCCTCGGCTCGGTTTGGTTTTCCACTGTGTAAAAGTTGTACCTGTACCGGCTTCCAGGTACTTTTTTTCGTACCACCTCCGGCGAGGT
>JAUMHR010000050.1:7350070-7360847 GCA_032361145.1 Enteromius fasciolatus
GTTACAACACATTGTCTTTTCTGAAAATATAGGTCGGGATGACGTTAGCCAACGCAGCGGAATGTTCTTTTGGCAATGCAGTAAGATCCTGACTCATTAAGGAGTCTTCCTTCTGCGCTTTCGATAAAGAGCCATGTCTGTGGCCATTCCTCCAGCCCTGTACTTCAAGACAGCTTTTCCTTCACTGAGAAATAAGAGATCTTTCCCTGGATCACAGTGTCCTTATCTAAAGAGTTCAGGGAGACGGATTCTCTCCACTTCAAACGCATTCACACTGAAAGCCTGGCTACAGACAGCAAACCAGCCCAGTCAGAGAGGCCCTTTCAAGCCTGCAATCTGCTTCCTCCATCACTGCCACCTCCACAAAGGCCTGGCTGGAAGGTGGTAGTCTGATACTCCTTCGGCAGGCGGCAGAGAATGGCTCTGTTTTGACACAGGCCGCTTGGGCGGTAATCCTTTAGTTCCAGGTTAACTCTCTCTCCTTCATCTCAATAAACATAACTGCAATGATCTCATCAGTCTCCGCGGTGACCTAAAGATCAAAAGTGCCAGAAGCCTTCTCTCTGCCTGCAAGCCTGTATGTGTGTGTGTGGATAGTTGGAGCGTCTCGAAGAGAGGGGAACAAAGCGCTCATTCTGTGGCAGTAGATGTGATAAGGCCAGTAAGTAGTGGGGACAGGAGCGTATGTTCTGGAGTCTAGCTTTGCAGTCCGATAAGAGACGAATTACTCTATGGCACATTTACACTAGATTAGATGCACTACTCAGAATGTGAATAAGTATACCAGCTTGAGGAGATTGGAGCAGTAGTTCTCAGCTGGCTTTGCTTCAGGATGCAGATTTGGTTGCAAGTTTACTCGTACACTACTGTTCAAATGGTTGGGGTTTTTAAAAGAAGTCTCTACTGCTCATGATACTACATTTTTATGATCAAACGGTGAAATACTATTAGAATTTAAAATACTTTTCAAGTATTCAATGAAATTTTTCTATGGCTGATGGTGACAGAAGGCAGAATGGCAGATGACCATATAATTTATTGATGAAAAATGTATTTTATTATTAACATGTAACGTTATTTTACAGTCCATTTATGCACAAACAAATAAAAAATGCACATTATTGGGCAAAAAATTGCCAAATTTGGGCTAATTAATCAGCCTGGCCAAGAAATCAATTTATTAGTAGTCTAAAGGTCATTGCACACTGAACTTAAAATTTTCGTCCGAAGTTTACACATGTAAAAAAAAAAGTTCAGATCAGGTTTGATTATCTGCAAACAGTTTGATAAGCAAGTGCAGTATGACGAACACAAAAAAAAAATGTTGAGTTCAGACTGGACGATTCCAGCCCTGATTTTGACGCCCTAACAGGTTTTGAGAAATTGCAGACAAATGCCTGAGAGAATTGCAGACGAGTCGCCGACACCCGTGAGATATTTGGCGTGCTAAAGATCTGGACCTGTCGACGTTTCACAATCATTCCGTGTGAAATGTGTTTTGACTGAAAATAACATTGTGATTACAATCAGCCAATGTGAGAGCAACATCTAGGGCATATTGGGGGAGGAGTTACGAGAGGTATAGAAAGTAAATATCCTCCTCCATTATCTTCTTTTCTTTTTCTTCTTTTCGCTGCAAATGAGCGCACATGCAATTTCTATGGCAAGCTTTTTGCAGGCTACCATTTTTAATAATAATCCCAGTTTCACGTGAGAACTCACAAGTGTCCTCGCATTGTAATTTCTCACGTGTTTTTGATTGAGAAACGTAGTTTAACCAAGAAGTTGTCGGAGATTCTTTGCACTGTAAAATCAAACCGTGTGAAACCCCCTGTAGCCGATCCGTTGTGCAATGTGAACACAGCAGCGACTGAATGCTACCCCAGATAGTCATGCAGTGTGAAAAGATCTGACGCGACTACTTTGAAAATTGTGCAGTCTGAACTCGGCATTAGCCATGCTTGATTAGAGGTTTTGTTGTTTTTGTTAGTATTTTTGGTCTTGACTCACCAGTTTAAACCTTAATTAAATCTTGATTTAGAACTCAGTTATTGATACAGGCCAAAAAAAGAGATAAGAGTAACTATAAAAGAGCAGAAGTAATTGTGCAGATGAATACTTATCAGTAATGCTAACATTTGGACAAAGATTTTTGCGGTCAGGACTCAAGTTATCTATTGGTATATTAACATGATAACAGGGGAAATCTTGTGGTGAATGTGATGTTAGTTATTGTCTTGTAAACCAGGATTAGAATATTTTGGTGTTTTGCCATCCGGTGTTTTTACAGTGCAGAGCCGTGGGAGCTATCAGGCATTTACAGGGTGTGGCATTTCCCTTGTCAAAACTCTCGGTGTCATAAAAAATAACCACGCTCTATCTTTTAACAAACAAGCATAATTTTCTCTTAGCAACATGAGAGCAAACAGCGGATAGCCCGTGTCTCTTATCCCTCTCAGTGAGTGTGATTCCACTGCGCGGCTGAAAATAAACAAAGCCAAGCCAGTCTAATCTAACTCACAGGCCATCTTTGTCTAATCAATTTAGCGAAAGTTAAACATCAAACACCAGCTCTTGGCCGCGGCTCAGCGTGAGGCAGAGCGGATGATTGTTTTATCAGGTGGAATTCTTAGATAGAGGGCCTGGAGCCTCGCAAACCCAAACATGAAATTTTGATGAGGTGAGGGGGACAGTGACAACACCGCCACCTCCAGCCTGAGAATCAGTTGGAACAAATGACATTGTGTCTAATGCTATTCTTAATAATGTGATCATCATTTTATAATTTCTTTCTCCAGTAAAAGCAGTGTTCTCAACTGGCAAAACTGAGTTTTGTTCATTTAAGAAAAATAACATTTGAATTTATTTTGTTAATGCAATATAAAATAATATAAAAACTACACAATTAATAAAAGTAAAAAGTTTTAATATCATATACCAAAAACATGCATATATATATATATATATATATATAGATAGATAGATAGATAGATAGATAGAGGGCCTGGAGTAATATATATTACTTGTAGGTGTTTTCCAACAAATTAGAAAATAAGCAAAAATATATTTTAAATAAAATTATTTATTTTTTATTTATATGTAGCACATTGTTTTCATAATCAGTAGTTTATGTTTTATGTTAAACATATCTAAAATAAACATTAAAAGAATATATGTTTACTCTCTAGGAGTACTCTCTAGGAGCATTTAGTATTTAGACTGGTTCTAATAGATTTTGTCTTAAATATAAGTTTTGTTTGTGTATTTTATCTTTTTAAATTGTTGTCACGCTCAGGGAATAGACAGAAACAGGAAGTAAGTATATTTAGGTGAGTTTATTCACAATCCAATAAGCCAACAGAAAGGATCACATAAGGTAAGTAACTCAAGGTAAGTTTCACAGGTAAGTCAACATAAGCATCACTTCTTCGTGGTATTTCAACATAAATGAACAAAGTCAAAACTCAGTCTTTGTAAAGCGGCTCAGGGCAGTGAAACAGGCAGGTGAGAGCAAAGCCTTCGTGAGGAGCATCCATTAAAAGCTCAGAACGGTAAGTAGCAGGTGAGTAATCTGAGCGATAGGAGATCACTAGCAGCTAGCGAGTTGACCTTGAGCTCAGCCAACGTTTTATTTTTTACACTCTATGACATATCTATTGTCATATTCGAATTGATAAAATTATACCCAAATTACCAGAAATGGAAGCAAATTTAAATATTCATACCTAAATTGTGAATATTTACTGTAGTTCCTGGTTAAACTGGACTTCAGGAATTAACTGAATATGCTGCAGGTTCTGAAATACGGCACTCATTTGGCAGCTGTTTTGTAAATTCACTTTTGTGCACAGAGGCAAAAAAGTGCATGTTCATCAAAAAGAGGAACCTGTGTCTGTGGTCTTCTTTAATGAGGTCAAGTTTGTGATTGTGCACACGGTCAGATAACACACATCAGGAGGCTTAGGGCTATCAGATTTATCATCCAACCTTGCCCCAAAATTCATAAAAGTCCATACAAACACAATGCGATCGCTATCAGTTGCGTATGTGCTTTGATATGTCTGCAGAGTGAGCTGATGAGGTAGATATATCTGTGTTTGCAAGCTCAGATGCAGACAGATAGACATCACAGTGCACTAAAGGGGCATCAGGTTGAGAGGTCACAGATCACTGAGCAGTGCTGATAACAGAACTCAACAGATTGATCTGACCCTCAATCTTTACCTCATTTATTCTCTTTCAGCCATCCAGAAAGAACCAAGATGCGGTCTAACAACACACACACACACATTTATATTTAGAACAGTGCCAAACATTCACATAGCTCTACATTGATTCAAATAGAGTGCAGTCAAACTGAGTCGTAGGAAATATCATGTACAGACACATGGCAGTGATTTTATCAAATTTACAAGAAAATCTCTTTGACAGCACAAATCTCTGCTTCGGGAAGCAAAGTTAACAGTGTTTCTCTGACACAGTCACAGAGAATCTGCAAACATTGCATTTTTTTCCCAGAAAACAAATGAAAGTGTTTTTTTAAGATCTAATGTTTTCTTTTCGCATTTAGAAAAACTGCCTTTGCATACAGTATGTGTGCAGTTACGATTGTTTGTGCATCCAAGCGCAATGAGATGCAGTTTAAAACAAAGTTGCAGGAGTATAGATTAGGTAAAAGGTTGTTTTAAGGGTACTTGTGCAGCCTCACGATGTGACCGAATTTCTTGTTATTCTGGTTACCTTTCTCAAAGTCTCAGCCTCAGATGTCACACCCACGTCACTTAACTGGAAACCCTTCAGGAATGTTGAAGTCATCAAATGATTGGTTGAATTTTATCAGATTTCCGGGGGACGCGAGTGTCGCGTTTATTTTCGGTCCGCCGGGAAACAGACGTGTGATTGCGGAAAAAAAAACTGTTGTGTTTACGTGAGTGACAATAAGCATTTATTAAGATCAGTTAAACGTTGGTTTCTCAAAAGTATTCGAGGTTCACGGCATAGAATCTTTAAGAGATGTCCAGGATCTATTGTCCTATCTATTATGGAAGATCAAGTGAAGTACCTAACTGAGAAGGAGATCAGCCGCGTTGGCAAACATGAAACAACAGACGCTGACATCGCAGCTGGCCGATTCAGTACTGTGTTCGGTTCTCCAGAATTGCTTGTGGGTGTTAAAAAGTTCTGTTGATGTTGGGACATTTCCATGCCCTGAAACCTGACGCTGAACGAAACGAACTGTGATTGGTTGTTTGACATGTTGGTAAATCGGACTTATGGGCGGGCCTTGACCAAAGTAAGCGGCTATGAATTCCAGACCTTCAGCCGTCAGTCTGAAGGTCTGGCTACGCGAGACTACCTTTCTCATAATTGCAAGTTAACCAAAGTTACAAAAAATTACAATTTTAGGATATAAATTCACATTGTGAGACAGTCACAATTAAAAAAAACAAATTCAGTTGTGAGAGAATGCTTTTTTTGTTTTTTTAAAATTATTATTTTAAATGATTTCTACTACTTTTGGACGTTATTATTATCAACTAATTGTATTAATATTATTATTATTAACTAACTATACTGTATTTTGGTTTAATTTTTGAACTTTGCAACTATATGTCAACCAGCAGTCATTAGAGTCTGCTTAATATCTTCTAACACTTTATTTTGTTGGGTCCACAGCATACAACATACCCGACTGTGAGAAACTATGCAAGTATATGTCAACTTATTCTACTAACCCTAAACCCGAGTTAGTAGACATGTAGTTGCAAATCAATGAGAATTAGTTGACATGTTGTTGACATGTAGTTATAAAGTCAGTTATAGTCAGTAGAATGTCTAAAGTGGACTTGGAGTGTATTTGTAGCCAAGTTTCAGTACTTTTGACGTCCTTAAAATGTCTTCCAGGCACCATCTTTGTCTGTTTCCTTATTTTCCCCTGCATGATTCCATATCATCTGCCTATCGTTCTCCTAAACAAACTCCCTGTTTCCCACCCATCTGCTCCCGTTCCCCAAAGCCTTCACATGGCCCAAGGGAACACTGTAACTGTTATGTTTTGCTTATCTAGCATTATTTGGCAACTAATTAGAGGATGTTTTACTGAACTGAAATTTCGGGAGGACTATCAGTCACATAATGAGCTCTATCAATAGAGTCAACACCCTTTCCTTCTAACGGGGAATTGCTGTCAGCAGAGAAGGAGAGAGATATATGGTACATGTTGAGTTGATTTATTAGTGCGTTACACGAGAATGCAGGAATTATGAAGGTTTCACAGACAGGAACAGCAGTGTCTTGCTGACATTGTTTGTTCTCACTGATGGTGATTTGTTGATTTGAATGGTAGGTTGCTGGTGTGTTAAATGACACGTTGTGATCGGTTTCACATCACCCCCTGCAGTAATGCTGGCCTCTGTGCTGGGTTTGAATAGGGAGGTGCAGCTGTATCCTATCAGAGCCTGTAGTTTCTTTGTAACTCAACCAGGCCTGATGGGCCCCTGCAACACCATCAGACGGCGGTTAGTGCAGCGGCCTGTGAAATCAGGTCCAGGCTCACACTCTGGTCTTCACACTGGCCGTGCATTTCTTTTTATCTCTCAAAACACGATCATCTCAACTACTATACACTCTTCTAAGGCCTGGCTTTGCTCAGTTTAACAGCTCTGTTTGCAATTCAGCAGCAGTTCCATTAGTGACACTGAGATTGAAGGAGGCTCCATCTGTAATGTGTTTTCCACTGCTAGTGCTTTTGCTGATGTCGTAGCTTTATTCGAGGGAATTGACTAAATAAGAGAAGTCCTTTTTGGCATTTTTGGTCTTTATCTGTAAATAAAAAAATACATAAAATGAAACATCGGTGAATCGTTACTTACAAAATTAATAACATGCATTTAGATAAGGGTCATTTTTATTTCATGAAAATAAAAAATGAAAAAGTGTAAAACAGAAAGGTTCTTCAATGTTAAAGGTTCTTTATGGAACCATTTAGGCAGTTGAGGACTGTTGAGGATAGACACTTCTTTAGTATCACCATTTCAGTGGAAAGGAGAAGCGTTTGCAGGGAAGTTGATTATCTGTATGCCTTCTGTACATGCCATATTGAAGAATGAACTCATTTCCCAATGAGCATGTATGATGTTGAATCTCGGTAGAAATCCTTTGTAAATCACATTGTATTGTGCAGTTTAGAGTATGCATTACAGATGCATTACAGCATCGCAGATGGTGTTTCACAGAACCTGTGCGATGTGGGATTAATCAACACTCCCAATTCCCAGCACCGCCAATGTGTGATGCGGAGTATGTGAGCTCACCCCGGAGAGCTGGGTTTTTAGCTCTTGCCTAGCCAAGGTAATTTGCTTCTCACCTTGGAGCAGTTTTGGAACGGCGGAGCGACTGTGTTTGTGCCTTCTCTAAATGACTCACTTTTTTTGGAATGGTTTCTGTCTGATTCTGAAATTCCATGATTTTTACAACCAGGAGAGTTTGTGCTTGAGCCCCTTTCATTAACTCTCTAGATGGCTTTCTTTAAACAAAACTTTCATCCTGTTTCTTTCTCTGGTTCTTGTTTAAAGGCATAGTTCACCCAAAAAATATAAATGTACTCACCCTCATGTCAATCCAAACCTACAAGACTTTCATCTTCAAAACACAAGTGAAAATTTTGAAAGCTTAACTGTACGCATAAGAACAAATCTCTACAATATCTCTTTATTAACTGTTTGAAGTGTCAGCATTCTGTTATGTGAAAGATAATTCTATTTGAAGATAATTGAAAATTTTAGGGTTTGAGTAAATGATGAAAAAAAAAATTGCTGAACTATCCCTTTAATTATTTATCAGATTGATTGATTTATCAGTTTTCATTCTCCACTCAAATATAGATTCGTTTGTGAGTATCTGCTCAGATTGATCCAAGGGGAGGTTTGGGTAGATATTGGATGCTTATTGAACATTTTCCACTGAGTACAGACAGGCAAGTCAACGGAAAAAAAAAATCCAGTGGAAGGATAATCGAGGGTCCACACTGTGTCTGCCAGACCCTTTGTGATAGGCACTCTGTAATATCTTCCACTGTCTACTCTCCAAAGGCCCTGCTGTTATAATTATTGCCACACATTTTTATTGCTAAACATTCTTATTTGTCCCAGCGTCCTCCCACATCTGTGGGGGAGCCACTTATTACGCAGCTCCGAGCCTCGGTCAGAGCTCACTTGCGATATAGCTCAAATACCTGTCATTTGAAGCAGCACATAAACAATTCAAAGCTCAATCTACAAACACATCTGCTTCCTCTAAATCTGACATCTTGAAATGGCAAAGTTTATGGCTGTTTCATCTCATTTGGTTTTGTTGGACTAGTTAAAAACTAATCTTGTCCCAAACGGCACCTTCAGCCCTAAAAACGACTTTTATTGAGGGCTGCTTGCAGCTGAATAAGGGACTTCATACTAAATAATATACAGTAAATGAGTTAATAAATTACATCCAGTTTGCTATTTGGTAACATAGTGTATAAAGAGGCTTATCAAGCATTGCAGCTATATAGGGGGCGCTATTGAGTAGCTTTAAAAACAAAAGTTGAAAATGTGACAGCCTTTGATATTATGTATAAAAACACACAAAGCAAAGTAAAAAGACCACATGTTGCCTTGAGTCGTTTTTAAGCCTCTTTCACACAAAAAGTACATAGATAATTTTTCCTGGGATCATTTGATTGTGGTTCGTTTACATTGTCAGTGATTTTCCGGAATCTGTGTGTGCAATTACACTCATCCCATGAAGATCCTGTAAAGACACATGACATACGATGTGACACGTTTCACTAAGCTGGCGAACGATCTCAGCTTTAGCGTGGATAGTGAGGAACTCCCCGATCTCTGCTTCATTACAGTTTGCACATATTATTACATTGTGAACGCTGATCTTCCTTCAAAACACCCGAAGAGAGTCACACGATAATGTGCGTCATCACAACATACCCTTTATGGCATTGAAAATGGCTTTTGTTCACAATGAGCTCGACTAAACCTAAAAATTTCAAGACCAGTGTGCAGTGTGAAAGGGTTTTGGGGTCTTAAAAGTCATAAGGCATTTCAACAAGATGTCTGATATTTTCTGATGTTTGATTTTCTTCTGGACCTGAAAGTTGCTCTTGAAAGTAAAATTATGAGCTCTCAGTGTTTCAGTTGCAAGTAATAACACACATAGTTTACCTATGCAGTTAATTGAAGATTTTCTCTCTCTTACATACTGAGTAACTGCATCAAAGTGAGACATTGTAGCTGTGTTTTGACTGGATCATTCCCAGAATAAGTTTTCACTGTCTGATTGTTTAATTGACTAATTTGTTAAGTGAATAACTCAACACTGGCTGTTCTGATATGTTCTCATGCGTAATAGCATTAGCCTGAGAATCAAGTGAGATAAAAGGCCAACTGTAGATGACCTCTTAGAGTTTAAAAAGAAAATTCAAAATCATTTACTAGCCATCGTTTTATTAATTTTTTTTTTTTAACTCATTCAGCACAGGATAAGGAATTATGAAGAGCGAAAGGATAAAGAACACATAACATCATAAAAGTATCATAACTGTGATCATTTGATGCATTATTAAAGCTATGTATGAGGAACAAACAGCAATTGAAGTTATTTTTATTTGAATGATTGCAAATTAAAGTGTATGCGATCGGTCAGTGCCTGACAGATGAAGAGGGTCAGTAATAAAGCTCTAAAGGTGATGAGGCAGTGCTTGTTTGTCAGGTCAGTGTTGAGAGGTAGTTAATCAAACCATGCCTGGAATGGAGTTTGGTTTCGACCCCACTGCAGGCCCTAAATCAGCAGGTTATATTTGGCCCATTGGGCCCCGTCAGAGACTGCAGGCCCGGTTATAGAGCAACAAAACACCAGCTAAACGCCTACACAGAATATATGAAGGGACAGAACCCAAATCCACAAATTTGACCTTTGTATCTATAGCAGGGAAGTGCAAAAGTATATATTTTAATTTTCACTGACTAGTCATTTTATTAAAAGTAGATTTTATGAAATAAAAAAAAAACATGACGCAGACTAAATCCAAGAAGCCATTCTGTCGAGTAACTGGCAGACATTCAAAATATACATAGTCTGAATGTCTGCTAAATATCTGTGTAAACTAGAAATATTATAGAATATTAAAGCTCAAACTAAATAGGAACAATCTGTGTAAACTATTTATTTGAATTAATCCATCCAGCCATGTTGAACATCAATTTATTTATCCTTTCACTTTATTCACTATCACCATCTTTTCTGAACAAAAGAGCCTGTGTGTGAAAGTTCAAATACCAGTGAGGACACATATTGTGGCCATCCAAAGAAAAACACGGCTTTCTCAGTCACTGTGTGATTATCAGCGGGGTGGAGACATAAATAGCACAAAGTCTGATAAGGAGTAACAAGCGTCCACAATGATGCTGTAGTTATGTTTTTGGGGCTAACATTACTAAAAAAGAACTGCAGAATGCAGGCAAGGAGGGAATGGAATGGAAAGTCTGGACGTTTTGATTAGAGGAATGAGAGGTTTTTGAGGCACCACATTGGGGTCAAAACCACATATGGGGTCACCATAAATGCAAATGCGTAAGGGGGATTTCAGCGAACTGTATTTTATTTATGATATAAATAAAAGCTTTGTCTAGCATGATTTTTATGGCCGTTGGCTAATCCCACATATGAAATATGCTGCTTTTCTTGCGCTTAAAATATGCTGTGGAGTTGTTGGCTCAGATCTATG
>JAUMHR010000050.1:7422354-7437708 GCA_032361145.1 Enteromius fasciolatus
TTGACCATTAATTTTGTGACATTATAGGGGAAGCTGAGCTTCCCTTGCAGTCTTAAAGAAATCGCCGCTGGTACACAGCTATCTCCTGATCGCACATAATCAACAGGAAAGGTAAGTAAAGGGTAAGTATTCTTATAGGTGCAGGCAGAGAACAAGACATCAACAGGTAGTTACCTCGAGCTCATCCCTCAACTAACTGGTGAGAGTATCTTTTAACTAGTGCAGGTGATTAGATCAGGTGCTTCCAATTAAGGTCAGGAGACTGAGAGTGAGTGAACGAGGCTGTGCTGGGATCAGTGACTGCTGACGGCGTGACAATCATAATCTCTTTTGGTGGGACATGAGACACATACGTACCACTTTTATGTACTTCCATGATGCTTTTTTTTTGCCAGCTTCCATTCTACTCCTTGAGTACAAAAGTGCATTTTGGTAAACTGCTCATTTTGTGCTCTTCAAGAAAGTCTTATGGATTTAGAACAACATAAGGATGTGTAAGTGACGACAGAATTAAGATTTTTATTCAAACTATCCTGCTTGAGAGGTTTTGTAGCATTTGTTGCATTTACAACATGACTTGTACTATGAACTGTTTTACCACGAGTACCATGTGACTGAAGGCACATGTTACATGTGTGTTAACACATAATCAGGGTGAATTACAATGCTGTTTATGTCTGCTTGAGCAGTGGGAGCAGTCTGGAATATTCATCTATTCAGAAAGATGTGTTGATGTGGTCTGCAGGTACCAGTGAACTATTAACTTTGCATGTTCAACTACATCATTTCATTTCTCACTCTCATGAGCATATACATATCATTAGCACTTCATGAAAGTATGGAAAAATGTTTATATAAAAAGCTTTTGAATGACTATATGACCCTCTTCTGCTCTCCTAACCTGCTACAAAGATTTTTGCCTCCTTCAGTTTGCCCCTTTAGAAATGAGAGCAAACTAAACACGAGCAAAGCCTCAGACAGCAGGTCATTCTCATGGAATGAAGACTTTACACACTTTAAACTGTAAACATGTTTGTCCTGCAGGAAATTACACTAGCAGACAAAGAAAAACTGAGAAATGGAGAGAATTAGAAACATTGTGGCTGATACAAATAAAATAAAACAAATTCTGGTTTTCCTTTTTATGTGTTTTTAACCTGAAAAATGTTAACTTTTCAATATTAAATTAAATTCGGCAGGTGTGACCGGCAAATAAACAAATGTGCTTGTAAATGCATTCCTCGGGTTGCCGAAAACAACTATCAATTACATCTTAACATAATTTAGAGCACAAACACACATGTTGCTAGTACATTCTTCTAACCTGAAATTGAGATGTAATGCATTAGATCTTGTGATATGCAGGCTATACATTATCTTTTTGGTTTGCTTTTATCTGAGATGTACCTGCTGAAGTCCCACCTGCTGCTCACTGCAGGATAGCAAAGAAACACATGCGTCCTAGGACAGCAACCAGAAAACTGTCTGTATTTGGAAAGCACAGAAGAGTAAAGATGAGAGAAGCAGAGTGGGGTGGAGAGAACGAGGAAAGAGCGGGAGAAATGGAAGTGTTTGAGTGTGTGTGTAGCAGAACGTTCTCTCTAGTGCCAGCAGACAGATGCATCCAGACAGAGATGACGGAACGTTCCGTGCAGTGGGGAAGGGGCTCCCGTGAGGATCTGCTGGCGAGGGATGCTGTGGATCAGTCAGGCTTTAGTCCTTGGCGGGATGAGGAGCGGGGATAACTCATCCTGCTAGCAGTCTTCTGACACCGCTGTCTGCAAGCCACTCTGGACCTTCGGGATGAAACCAACTGGTGATTGTATATTCGCGTTTGAGGAAAACTCAAACTCTTGAGGAACTCTTATCTAATTAAATGTATACTAAAAGACATTTTGCACCCCACACCTTCAGAATAACTAGCTAATTTGTATCAGCCATTATTTTTTAATGGAAATTGACTATTTTTTTCTAATAATGTAAAACAAGGCACTGAATTAGTGAAACTAAAAGGGAACTAAAAGAAAAAAAGGGTGGTTTATAGTCAAAGCAATATTTAAGAATATAAATAGACTGAAAACGCATTTTTCATTTTAAAAATATAATAATGAAATTAAAATAAAATAACAATATGAAAATGTGTTGTGAAAATGAGAGCAATCTATGCTACTTCCATTCCTCACACGCCTTTTAGTTTGTAAAAACCGGAATATGATGTAAAGCAACACATTTTTTTTTATTATTTTTGCAGCAGTCCTTTTCTATTTTTATTTCTTTATTTTTTACTTTGTTGGAGGCGTCGTTTGGCCAACATGCAACAGTCAAGCAACTGTCATGTAGATTAATTAAATAAACAGCAAGCTTTTCCCCCCCGGAAATACTGACAGAAATGAAGGTCCCCCAAAAAATTACCTAAAATGACCACCAGAGAGCATTCTGTGTCCATGACTTAGAAATGCTTGCTTAAAAGTCTATTGTTTAAGAAAAAGCAGACTTTAGATCTTTGTCTTTCTGTGTCAGAATCAACTGGTGAGTCCAACTGCCTATTCAATATAAAACAGACCTATAGCAATTATCCAAATATGTCAGTCACAAACTGGTGATTATTTATATCCTGAACTACTTGACACCTGAAATAAAATAAAAGTCACTCTATTCTCATACATGTTCTTATGTTACTATCCAGTCATCTACGGCGAGTCCATTTTTAATATTTGTGTTTTTAGATGTTGGAAGCAGAGCAGCTCTGAGATGCATTGACTGGCATGACTGGAAATTTGAGGTTTCTCACTATGACAGGAAAAGTTTGGGATGGATTTGAGCCAGCTTGGGTTGTGTAAACTCTACAGTCCTACAGTGACAGGTTTGCATTCTCCTGTCATATAGAGGATACACGTCAATGCAACTTTCAAAAGACCAAAAAATATATGTTTCATAATTAAGTTCTGCAATTATTTTACATGCACAAAATAAATAGTAGCTCAGAGATTTACAATAACTGGCAGTCAAGTTCAGTTGTAGTTTTGCTTGGTTCATTATCAAAATATCATATAGTGAATTGAACCTCACCATAGCTAGGGTATAATCCTGGTACTGTTACCGGGCCCCGTGTCACGTTCCCTTCAAATAAAAACTAGGTGCATGATGTCCCTGTGTGCGTGCAAGCAATTGAAGTGTCATGCCCTGGTAAAGCAGACCCACTCTCTGACAGAAAGACCTGCACTGTGTCACGGCAACACTCACCATAGGCCTTGAACAGAGAACCTGTGGCTTTATTCACTAAAGAACTGCATGTCTTATTTCTTGCTATATTTCTATGTGTCCTTCTACTGTCTTTCTTCCCTAGAAGGAAGTTACTGCGATGAACGGGGAGTGTTTGAGCACTAATGATGTTTTATGGTGTCCGATTCTCCTTCTCTGGTGAGTTCCTGTTTACACCCATACAGCTGGACAATGTCCAGGCGCGTGTGTGTATGTGGGGAGCACGTAGTATGAGCTCATTTGTTGTTCTCCCAAGGCCAATATCCAAGGCAGATAATGTAACATAGTTACACTCTACTCCCCTGAGAAGGGTGAGGTATTGAGATCAGTATAACACTCAGCCTTATATTGTTAGACACTGACATGTTTACAGCACTTATGCACATTAACTAAATCACTCTCTCTAGCCTATAGTTTCAGATTTGTCAAGCATACCCTATGGATTTTTATATTTAATTATATATAATTATATATAATAATTTATATATAATTATTTAATTATCTAAAGTGCCAATTACTGTAATAAATCATGCTAAGTGCATAAATGATGTGCATATCTCATAACTAGATTTACCCATTTTTTGCACAGTATCTCATGTCAATTAGTTTTTAGTGTATGGGCCTGTCCCAATACCCACACTTGCGGTCACTTAGGGACAATTAAATGCAAATTTATTTTAAAATTCAATTAAAGATAAGTGTGTTCCACTGGTTGATCGTGCAGTCTTCACACCATTTAGACACTTGGGCCAAATACAGGAAATACTGTATGTCTTTTAAGTAGTCAAGTGCAAAGTGTGGTTTGAGACAGGCCCTCCCTGTTGAAAAAAAACAGCTGGTTACGTATGTTTTGAAGCTGATTTAAGCTGTTCCTTTGCTGGTCCTAGCTGGTCATGTTCTGGTCCCAAACTGGTCCAGCTTAAACCAGCAAAGAGCCAGCTCAAACCAGCATCCCAAGCTTCAGGTCGCTTACTAACCAAACATGTTGTTTTTTTCAACTGCATCTTAAGTCCACTCAAACTACCTGTGCTATAGCCTAATAATATATGTTCTTGACGTGTTATTACAAATTAAGTCTGATGAATATATTTAATGTCTTGTGATTATATAACAGAGGAAGGTAACATTAGAAAATGTTTTCGTTGTAAGCGGTCAGCTGCTTACGAAGTCACGCTGATTTTATTTGCGGCAGCGACCTCTAGTGGTCATATAACATTTAAATTTGTGTCATTTTGAAGACAATTTCTTGCCATGTTTTGTGCTTTTGGCAGTGCAGCCGCTTGCCTGTTAAAAGAAAGAGAGAGTGTGTTCATCATACCAGAGTCTGCATTCCAGTCATTTGCCGTATGCTCCCTGAATATGTGCACATTTGCAGCTAGTTGTACGGGAAGTTGCTTGGCTGGACAGTATCGTTAAGATGCCAGTGGAAGGAGACAGTGGGCGAAATACAAACTGCCATTATTTTGCACATTGAGACAACCACTCAAGGATCTCTGTAGGCTTCAGACATGCAACCTCTTAGGGAAGGTTTTCAGAAAACACATGATCGGTTTTCATAGTTGCTGATGACCTATACAGATATCGTTGTACTTGTATGCAGCTTTATATTTATACAGTATAGAGACCTGACTTTCTAAATGAAAAACAGACCGGCACTGGCTGCCTTGCTGTTTCAAGACTCAGGACAATAAGAATAGAGCAATTACCGTCTTTAACAGTCATTTACAATAAATTAAAACAAGAATGATGAAGTTAAAAATATGTATTAGTAACCTGTAATCAGAATATATAGACTGATATAGGCCTATATAGTTAGTTACCTGCAATTATGCCCATTTAATTAGGTTAATTTCACTGTATTGTTATTAAGTAAAATGAACAAATAGGACCCTGTTGTAAAGGGGTCCCACTTTATATTAAGTGTACCTGATACCTGTGTACTTCCATAGTAACTAGAAGTGAAAAGTAAGTACACACCGGTACATAGTATCTACAGCACTAACAGCACTTTTTGGTAAATAAAGTGTTACACTTTATATTAAACAGACTGTTGCTTTGGATTTAGCATCTAATTACTCTGATGTTACGGCAGCGGGCAGTAAATTAGACTTTACATATAAATTGTGGTTGGTGTCCAGAATACACTTTATAATAAGTGGGCAGTTCCAGAAGAGTTACAAACTATATACACTGGTATTACAGAGGTCCACTAACTCCACCTACTTTACATATCCCTAAACCTATCCAACAACACCCCCTGTTCCAGTTACTCTTATACATACTGCTGCTACAAAATGTAGCTGTAATTCCTGTTACATGACTACTTAGTGAAGTGTTGAAAGTGTAGATACTATGTAGCAATGTGCACTTGGTTACATACTAGATACACATCTACTATGTATGCACACATGTATTAGGGACACTTAATATAAAGTGGATTCGTACAGGGTTATCCATTATATTTCTTGATCTTTTTCTTGATTTTGCAAGAAAAGTGTTGTAAGGGGAGACAGGGGCGTTTTGAATCAAACATCCAGATATGCAAATGCTTGCTTTCTCTAGCTGTGATGGTGTACATAGGTTTCAACAATCTGTGGCAAATCATTTATAAATTAGGAAATAGTTTTGTGAAACTAAACTAAAATTCCTTTTTTCATCATTTTTTAGACAACAATAAAACCAAGGTTTCACAGTTTTTTTAAATTATTTTTATTATTATTGTTTAATATATGCATATTAGTTTATATATTTCTATAAATCTATGAAAACCCTGTCACATCAGTGGTGAACATTTAACAGTCTATCCAGTATAGTATGACAACATGGTCTGTGTGTGTTGAATATATATTTTTGGGTAATTATTGGGGAAACGTTCAATAGCAAAAATCAGAATAAATTCAATATTTATTGAAATCACGTTTGTTTGTTTGTTTATTTCTTTTTTATTTCACACTTTGCCAATTAAACCGTAAAGCTAAAATTGGATGATATTGTATGAAGAGGGCTGGGTTAGGAAAAAAATGGTAAAAAATAAACAAAAAAGGGTGAAATAAAAAGAGCATGATGCATCATCGTAGATTCCTAAGGCAGTGTTGATTCAACTCTGATTCCCCGGTGTAGTTATCCAGATCTCAGAGCAAATAACACACATCTGCACAGATATACGATACATAGACACTTGCTTTAATTATATTTCTCTTTGAAAAAAAAAAAAAAAAAAACAGTGCTGCCTCTAATTGTCAAAGAATGGAGATGAACAGACAGCACAAATCTCTAGATTCCTGCTTAAAACACAGCGATCTACCAAAGGACTCAATTTATTTGACGGGGCCCCAAAACAAACATTCCAGCCAGAGGTCTTTTTTTTTTTTTAACAGTGTTCCTGTAGCCTTGCCACAAACCCACCACTTTCTTTTATTCTTTTGTAATAATACATTAAGTGGAAAACAGCAGCGGGTCATTGACAATTCTCTTTCTAGAATGATCTGTGGAGGCGCAATACGGCTTATTGCAGTAATGAGCATGAACATAGGACGTACCGAAAGAATCACAAGATTTTCTTAGTCTTTTGAAGAGAAAAAGAATCGGTGATATGTAAAGCTTTTCTCTTTTTCTTCTTCCTCAGAAATTCAGTGGAATGAAAAACAAATATTAGAGAAACATTCATTGCTGCCCATATCTCCAGTGTGCAGAACTAATCAGTCTTCGCTTGTTGCCCAAGGTCTCTCCCATTCTGATGAACGTTGTTCTGCACCCCCAACAAAGGCAACATCAAAGCCCAAGACTTGCGCTCAAAACAGCTCTGGCTTTGTAATCTATTTCACATCCAGCATTCTTAAAACTTGTTTACAGAAACATCAGCTACAAAACTTCTTGGGAAGACATCACTACCTCTCTGACATGAAAAATTGAACTGGTGTGATAACCTTAAACTCGCTGTTTTGCCATAATTGCTTTGTTAATAACGTTCAGAAATACGGCACAAAGAATGTAAACTACAGTTCTGCTAAGTTTACACGCATGCAATACTCAGTTAAAAGAGGTAGACGAAGCCTCTGGCAGGGAAAGTTTTCAGAGTTTCGAAACTCTGAGAACACTTTCAAACTAGGAAAAGAGACAATACAGAGTGATTATGAGTGAAAACTAAAAGAATCAAATAAACCCATAACAAAAACGCTGTCAACGCTTCCCACAACAACAAACTCCAAGAAGGTAAGTGGAGATGAATTCAATACATTTACATATAATGAGACTGAAAACGATACACAGTCTAACTTAAAAGAGAAAGCAAATAAGATCATTATTCTTCTTGGCTATTTGTGAGGGAAGATCATGTTTCTATTAGCATAAAATGAAATGATTATAAATAATAAATGCTGCAATTTAAATGATACCGTTTGATACACCGCACACAAGACTTAAAAAAAATAAAATAAAATAATTGGCTGTCTTTTTTTTTAACAGCATTCTTTAAAAACATGAAAGCTATTGCAAAATGTTACATCTACTGAATTGTTGCATGAACACACTGGAAAGACTGATGCCCCATTAGGCTATAAATGTATAATTTATCAGAATTCTTTTGAAGAATTTCAATTCATGTTGTCCAAGACCTTGCATGTCCGCATACTGAGACGTTCTGCCACCTTGTGGCTTTGTCATCTTCTGCAAAGAGGAGACTTCATCGTGAAATGGAAATGTTTTTACAGCTCACATCCCTTACATTCACTTCTATGTTTCCATAATACATATATATTATCAGCTCCTCAAAAGCCATTATTGTGTGCACCCACAAACATTGAACTTCTTCCTTAAGGACAGGTGAGCACAGATGAGTGACCTTGAGTTGATGGGCGAAGTGAGTGAAAGAACGGCTTTCATTAATATGTTTAGGTCTCAGAGCTGCCTGTGGAACAGAACGGATGAAACACGGTGTGCTGTCTGCTCTGCCCCGCTTTAAAGACAAACCACCTCTGGTAAAATGATGAACTCTCTAATCCTTTGTATTCATTCTTCTGCCCCCAGATTTAAACGGGTACACCGTCTCTTTTCTGCCTGTTAACAGGCAGCAGTATAATAATGTAGTTTCCTGTGATGTTTCAAAACCATTGCTCCAGGCCCAAGCTTAGTCGGCAGCGTACGGGATCAAGAAGAAATGTGAGCCAGTGAAAATGGATAAAAATGGCCCATTGTACCCCAAGGTAGGGAATGATAACTACTAACGTGAGACACAAACAGCATAATAAATTATTCTCTGCTCTTGTTCCAGCAGACCAAAATCAAACTTTTCAGCGTACGCTTGGCAGGCCATTAAAAGAATTTCTTCATGCTCTGAAAACAGAGGCCTTAAAGTTAATTTTGATCTTTCGTCAGAAATGTAAAATACACTCTTCAGATTAATTAAGTTTGCTTGGATTTACTGTTCTTTGCAAGAAAACGAGGCGCTCCAGCATATGATCCAGATATTTTTAACCTCTAAGTGTTGGTTTTAGTTTCACAGGTAGATTATATTTTATAAAATATTCATTTGATTTCACTGTTTTTTTTACATATCTCTATGAAACCCACAGCTCAGTTGTCAAACACATCTGATGCGATGAGATGTCGTCTGCTCATTAATCAAAAAAAAGTGGAAGTGATTTCAACCATGTTAAGCTGTACCAGGACCATGATGCTGTAAATGAAAGAGAGGAAGCATGATATAATGTTATTATTATACACGCTCAGAAATAAAGGTACAAAAGCTGTCACTGGGGTGGAACCTTTTCAAATGGTACCTTTTAGGTACTAATATGTACACTTTAGGTATTAATATGTACCTTCAAGGTACGAATACAACCCCTTTTGGTACAAAAATGTACCTTTTGAAAATGTACCGCCCCAGTGACAGCTTTTGTACCCTCATTTCTAAAAATGTATTATGCATGTAGCATTATTTCTTGCTGTCCATGCAAGAACTGAGTAAAAATGAACCGCTCAAAATATTCTTAAAAAATTAAAACAACGCTACAGATGTTAAAAGTTACGTTAAAAGACATTTGATGGATCTTTATGGTACTGATTTGCTAAATATTTCTTATAATTTACACATAAGTAAAAACAAAAACAGAGGAAAATGTAGGTATTTAGTATTGTAGGCTTAGAAACAATACATAGTCTGTGTCTGCTATTATCAAACAACTTAAAACTGCAAACTAAAAAGTATGACTATATACCATGAAGTAGCTAATGCTAATGCTAATAACCACTGACAAAATAAAAAGCATTACGCAATTCACCACATCGCTAGGTGTGCAAGTCCACCTTTCCACCATCTTTCCTGTGTTTTTTTCAACACCAGCAGTAACTTCACCTAAGAAGAATTCACCCTCTGTCTGTGGAATAATCCATATCGCGAGCGGGGGATTTATAGTATGTTTCTACCTCACTCCTTTATTAAACACTAAATGCACAATTTCTCAGTGAAAAACAACACGACCTTGACTTTCCACTTTGTTTTTGAAAGGATGTAAACGGTTCTTTTGGTCTTCGTTTATGGCGTGATCGGTGAACCCGCAGACCGAACATCCCTGCTGGAGTTTTAGTTCAACCTGCAGAATTTTAAGCAAAATGGCGACATTGTAACGGATGGAGGACGAAAAAAAGGACTGTAATCAAGTGCCATGACAAACTTGTCTCATGTTATAGTGTCATTCTCTGGGAAGGTAGGTTTGAAGCTTACAAACGTCTTCCCTTGCCGTGTGTGTGTTTAACTGTGTCGAGAGACGAGTGCGCGATGGGTACAGTAGCTTGAGTCCTTGCATGGGCACGAGAGCTTATATACACGGGCATCAGGTATGTCAACACCGTGCCAGTCACGAATCGAGCAAGCTAACATTTCACCCTTCCGTTGTCATATACGCCATTGCTCTGAATAGTATTGCATTTGGGGAAAAGTTGGACGTTCCTCTGCCATCTGAGCGCAACCGCGCGGTTTCTCGTTTCCCCCTGAAAAACACTTTATACACACTTTTACAAGATGGGTGTCAGAATCGATCCAAAGCCGTGTCAGTCACTGGATGAGACGATCCGTTTTTCCGTGTCAGCGGGGAGTTTGTGTCGCGGCCTCTAGTCGCGGGTTTGACACTTGAAGAGCGCAGACGCGTTTAGACGCTCGTCTTGAAGGCGCTCGGCGCGACCTTGATTGGAGGGAGTCTGTGCGCAACGCGTTTGCGCACCGCGGCAAACAAACATCCCGCCAGCCTATTGCTTTCTCTCGCAAACCACAGTCGATCATTTTGAATGGTGCTTAAAAATAGGCCCTATATGAAAAAAAATATCGCATGCCCCCAGAACTTTTGTTTTATATCTTTATAAAATAAAATAACACCATATATGTGAGCATATGGCCCTTCTAAAACATAATATTGATAAATCCTGCTTTACCCTCATAGGTCAGTTTATCAGGTGCACAAACTTTGTTTGATTTACCCCCTTTCTTTCCTCTACTCAAGCTCATTGTCAAGATTCAGTGTTTTCGTTTGCTCACTGGTCAAATGTCAGACTTTTCAGACTGGCTGCCTATACTTAAAGTCTTACCTCCTTATTATTTATTTATTAAAATAAATAAACTGAATAAATTAATTCATGACAAATATCCAGCTACCGAACTTCTTTATCAGCACTGCTTTTTGCTTATATTCAATAGCACAACTGTAAATGAGATTATTAATTAAGATTTTATGAAATCGTTAAGTAATTATATCAGGTAACTTGATTCAGACAAAAAAAAGTTAGCCAGAGTGTTAAAAAAGTTAGCTAGACAGAAAAAGCATTGCAGGCAGTGAGTGGGAAAAAAACCTCACAACACCACAATCTTCACTCTGCATTATTCACATACAGTAATATGGTCTTGACAACAACAAACACATACGAGCAGCACATAAAAGTGAAACGCCCCTGTGTATTTGTACTGTATGTCACACATTGAAATCTGCTTGTCTAATCAGAATAGAGGACTGGAACTACCTGTTGTTTATACTATTGTTAAATATCAAGGACAGATTGGCTTGGAAATATAACCCAGGTTGTCACTTTGTGTTTCCGTGGGCTGTTATTACAAATGTGTGACTGCATAATTTTCTTCTAGTTTTTATTTTCATATGCTGTAAGTACCCTTATTATTGGCTGGATCATTACTTCTTTGCAATTCTTAATTATCGAAGCATTGTTTAACAAATAAAGCTATTCTTATATATTGTTCCGCATACAGTGATCATACAGATACGGCTGCTTTGTTACCATAGACATTGGATAAATCTGTTTTAGGAATTATCATTGAGTGAAGCACTATTACAGTGACAGTTTAATATTTCAGCAGATTTCATAGCCACTTCACTATCACGTCTATTAAAATTATTTCTAATAATAATAATAATAATAGCTATTATTTACTGCACAGTTACTTATGTATGTTTTGTTTTCATTTTACTTTGGAGATGTTGAACATAAGAAAACAAACACCATGAGGAGTTTATTCCGCAATTATAAAGTGTTGCCATGGACAAGAATCATTATTTGAAATTATTTTGCTGCTGGATCAAGCAAATGACCAATCAGAAGCAAGAATATTTAGAGAGCTTATATTACGCACACTTCATTTGTCACCTGAAAGAAGTTTTTTTCTTCTGAAAAGCTTGTTGGAAATTCAGGGGCCATGACAGAACCTTGCCTCAGTCCATGCGTATTTGATAATAATCATCTTAATATAATGCAAACAGCGGTCTTAATAGAGATTTAGGGAGGAAAAATCCAATTACTTAAGATAATTGAGGAGGGTCAAGACTAGGAACATGGCTCAGGCACACACTACCTTGCAACCTGCGTGTCCGCAAATGTATAATCAAGTCCTTTAAAGACAGATTACATAGCCAGACTCGGAGCCAATTGCAAACAAATTGATTATGTGTCACTCAGCAAGGTCAAATATTTGCACCGAGGCGCTTTTCTAGAATGTGCAGAATGATAAAAATCGGTCCCATCTTCGCTGTTTTTGCCGGGCTCCCAGTTCGCAGTGTTCTAAATGAAGACACAGGGGACTATTTTAATGGAAGTACACTGGCCTGAATTAGCAAGCCAGCACTACTGCAGCTGGGCCGGAGAGATATTTCAGTAAGCTGTTGATCTAGCCAGAACATTGAGACCTGCATAAATCTATTAGAGGAAGAGGCCAAGAGAGAGAGAGGCCTATTTATCCAGTGCTATGCTCTGACTATTAGCTGCTCATTCCATATCATTTAACCTCTAGCGTGACCTCTCATTACAGCCACCAGACTCGTTAGTATATTAGAATGTAATGAGCTCTTTTACTTAAATGAGATCTTGAACTTAGTGATTCTGTGCTTTGATGCATAGGATAGTAGCAATTTAGATGTGTAAAAATATTGATTCCTAAAAAATCTACCATTGTCTCTGCCAAAAATATTAAGCAGCATAATTGTGATAATGGGAACACTTCACAATAAGCTTCATTAGTTAACATGAACTAAGAATGTACAATGCTTCTACAGCATTTATTAATCTTCGTTCATTTCAGCATTTGCTAATGCATTATTAAAATCACAGGTTTTGTTTGTTAACATTAGTTCATGCACTGAACTTAAATGAGTAAACAATGAACAACTTTATTTTCAATAAATTGAGTAATAAATGCATTGATAATTGTCTGTTAATGTTAGATAATTAGTTAACACATTAACTAATGTTAACAAATGGCACCTAATTGGAAAGTGTTACTGCTATTATAATAATACAGTAATAATACATGCTAAATGTTGTGTGCTAAATAAGTATACGATCATGTGGTACTGAGGAATGGAGTAATGACTGCTAAAAAATTCTGCTGTCAAAAGAAAGTATTAGATTTTTAAAGTTACTTTAAATTGCAATAATATACTGTGTTTTTGATTTAAATAACTAGCACTAGTAATATGTCACAGCTTGCTATTTGTGCCTTACATGTTGCTACACATATCCTTTTTAACCTCCTAATGTGTCTGATATTCTCTATCTATATGTTTATGTTGCAGGTGGGTTTACTGAGAACTGCAGGGTGCCAATGCTTTGGAAAAGACTGGTAGGAAGCATATATGTATTTAAAAGAATAGCAATTTAGTGTCTTTTGTCTTCTGTGTTGTTGCACATCACAGTAGTCTTATTAATCATTGCAAATTGTTAATAAGCATGTGGAAATGTAGTTAAAAAAGAGGTTAAATGCTGACAGAATCAGGATGGAAGCGACGAATGTAAGATTTGTGTCTTTGCTAATGTTGCTGGAAAGCTGGAGTGACAGTGCTCTGGCTGCCTGTACACAGCACCAGGGGTGTGTGTAATGTTCCAGATATTTGGTGGCATGTCTCAACACCTTGAGCTGAGGCACAGATGTGTGAACTGCTCTGATACTATAGCTGGGTGTGATCACCAGTCAAATTAAATCAGAGCTGTCAGTTACGCTTGTCACAGGCATACTTCCCGTCAGCCTGGAAACCTGGCAACCTTCATCTTCCTCTAGCAGCCCTCCAGAAAAAGGCCAAAAAGGGGAATCTGGGTATAATGTTGTGTGAGCAAAACTGCCAAAATAATTTTGTGTAATTGGACAATGATCCAAAAGAATCGAGATGATAGTGCGAAAAATGTTAACCTGTCTGCGTTCCGCATTCAAACGGTATCTTTGTCTCTGAAGTTTGTCTTGGGATGTGTGCCAAAATTATTTGACAGATGCGATTGTCGCCGGTTAGTCTCGTTCCAAGTCGAGAGCTTGCCTCTCTCTTAGTGCAATTCTCACAACTTTGAAACTGATATGGCATGGGTGTCCCGCCAGTCAGTTATCCACAACCCGTATAAGCAAATGAGAACACTTCTTCCTATTAAAGACGTTATGAGGGAAGTTACACACGTAAAATCTCTCAGCTCACCAAAAGCTACAAACAGACAGCTGCAGCCTCGGGCTCCAGATCTCACACTGATGACTTCACCACTAGGGGCCAGGATTTGATCACTAATGCTCTGCAGGGCGCTAAACTCAGTTACACTTAAAAGATATGAATGCTTCTCTCTGAAGATTCGTAAGAACTGCTATTCCATTCATAGTCTATTTTTAAATAATCGTAGTTGTGTCAGTATGAAATGTTGGTAACAGTTTGACAGTGTTACTTAGCCTTAAGAACAGCTGAAAACTTTGCTTGATTTTTGTAGTATCTGATAGTGTGCATTGATTGCGCTCGAGTGAAATTACACAGTCGTCTAATACCACTTTTATTAAAAAAAAGTGACCGCAGAGGAACAGAATCCATCGGAACAGATGCGTTTGTAAGCGCCTACAAGAGATTCCAGAATCAATAGGACCAAGGCCGTAAGAATGTTCTATCGACGCTGAAGAGTGTCTCTTACTGAGCACCAATTAACCAAAATTAAATCCACTGTTTCTATTGATTGAAAGGGTAAAGGCAAAAGTTTGCCTGAGAATTAACTGTCAAGCCCCCAAAACCTTTTTCTTGCGAAATCCTTCAAGGTTGTGGTTCATCATTCTCATTAAATTTTCCTATTATTCCTGGAGTTGGATGTGATATTTTAGAGCTTTGAACAGAGGTTGCAGGGTGATGTGTGATTATAGAGCATTTCTGTCAGGAAGAGATCATTGAATTATGTGGTATTAAAGGAAATGAGAGTGTGTGAATGGTTCACCTGTGCAGTCGTTATATATGCTTATATTCACAAGCAGGTTCTGAAACGCTGTTTATACAACTAGAGTTTGAAAACAGAAAAATGAAATTTTAATAATTAATTATTATCATTTCATTATTTTTGTTTTCAAAGAAAAATCTTTCTAAAACCAAAAATTAAAAGGAAGAAATCATTTGTCCTATATCCTTTCTTTAATTTATTATTATTATTAAATATTACACAGATATATCTATTTTTCTTTATCTTTTTTGCTCATGGTTTCTTTTATTTTATGTTTCCATCCTATTTTCAATTTTATTTTTTTTCCTTTTTTATTTTTATATTCAATTTTATTTGATATTCGATGTCTTTTTGAATTTTTAAAAAAAAAAA
>JAUMHR010000050.1:7437808-7451016 GCA_032361145.1 Enteromius fasciolatus
TATTTTTTTTCCTTTTTTATTTTTATATTCAATTTTATTTGATATTCGATGTCTTTTTGAATTTTTAAAAAAAAAAATATATATATATATATATATATATAATCTGGTTATAGAAAGTCTTTCCAAATGTTCCAAATAATATTGATATCAAACATTTGTGAAATAAGTATATTGGATTTAAGTGAATGCAGTTTTTGTTTGACACTTTTTTCAAATGAGGACTAAATTGTGCAGATTACATCTGTGGCAGAAAATTGTATTTAAATGCTTTTCTGACACCTATTAAAGTAATAAAAATGTAAGCATTAAAAACTCATTTTCCTTGATTTTTTCTAAAATTAATATGTTTACACCATGCTATGTTTGTTTATGTAGTAAAGTATAGGGGTGTGACGAGACGCTTATCCCACGAGACGAGACACTGGGTATTTTAGATTTTTAGACTTTTTAAAAATAAATCCTTAATGATAAAATATATTGGCAATAAAAACATTCGGAAAAATGTAGGTGTCTTTTGTAATCAACTTTTTGAAATTAAGCTATTTTAATGAATCACATGCAGTAATAAACAACATGTGAACACTGCAAAATATTTTGCCACAAACTGACAGGCAAGTAATTTTCAATAAATAACAAAAAATGTAAAATATTATAAATAATTAAAAACAAATAACACAAATATTCCTTTAAAAGCAGGGTAAGCGATTTATTCAAAAAAGCTTCAGAAAACAGAGTCGGTCGAATACCCCAAACAAACTAAGCAAACGCCGCGCCAGCTTGAAGGCCAAAGTATACTTCGACCATCTGCATTACGTCATTTTTGTCATCAGTGCAGACAATTTTTTGAGACTGCACGGACTGTCCGCGTACAACAGTGTATGCGTGAGCAGAATGCTGAAAGAGTGCAAGTCCATTGGTTGCATTGCACATGTATCGAGCTCGTCCGTCCACGATTGAGTATACTTTGAAAGCCTTAAGTCTGTCTAACACTGGACGTGATAAAGCGACCATTGAAAATCATTTGGAATTTGTGTCAGCACATCATAAATAGAACGCAGCAGCAGTTTCCTGTCGGAGATTTGTTGCGCTGTATCCTACCACAATGGATATCGTGCCACAAGATTTCGTCACACCCCTAGTAAATAATATTAATAGGTCACCTGATCTATTACTTATCAAGTGCCTCGTTTTTATCACTTTTGGTTTGGTCAGCTGCATTTTGACTTCACAAAGTGCCGCATTTTGCGCACAACCAGCCGATGCAGCAAGAAAAGTGACTTCAGCGCCCTGTTATTGATAAGAGCGCCTTAATTGGAATAAAGAGGGAGGGCCTCTCCTTCTGTCTTTTGTATACATTTACTGTTATACTAATTAGCTTCCCATCGTCTCCCAGCTAGCATCTTCTTTACAGCCCGCCGGGAGTCTCTCGGGAGGTTATTTACATCTCTCCATGGGGCCTTTCTCAGGCGACCGAGCACATCCCCTACCACTCCTCCTGCACGCATGCAGCCTCTTCTTTGATATATTTGGGAGTTGCTCTGATTGAGTGGGCCTCTGGTGTTAATGACCAGTCTGGATGCAGCTCCGCCCCCTCATTCAGCTTTAATAGATGCCATTGACAAGCAGCAAGGACTGCTAAAAATGTGATGATTTTTTAATATCCTAAGGGAGCCTGTTCAGGGGGAGATGGACCAGAAAGTGCAAGCTTTGCTTTGTGCGGGTAAGAACGGGTCGTTTTTTGATTATTTAGATTAAGTATCGGTTAAACAGATTTCAATTTCAATGTTTGGTCCTAATTTGTATAGCAACCCTCTGCCACTATTTGCCCTTTTCCACTTCCCTCACTTT
The DNA here is from genome assembly GCA_032361145.1 of Enteromius fasciolatus. Taxonomy (NCBI): domain Eukaryota; kingdom Metazoa; phylum Chordata; class Actinopteri; order Cypriniformes; family Cyprinidae; genus Enteromius; species Enteromius fasciolatus. The sequence continues at coordinate 7,439,657 of JAUMHR010000050.1, forward strand.
TATTATGTTGTTCGTGTCTTAGCTTGCACGGCACATTACGTTTTAAGAAAAGGTAATAAAAGTCGTTTCATCCCGAAACCTGCGGCGCTTGACATTTCTCCAAATTTAAGCGTATTGATGTCTGCTCGCTTAGACCCGATCCCATCCTCAGCGTGTAGACAAGCGTTGACATTGACACGCTTTCATCTGATTGGTCACGTGTCTTCAGCAAAGCGGCGGTGACAAAGTTAGCTTTTTTCTTTCGCACTACTCAAGCAAGACAGACGCATGTGAGTCTGCCCTCGATCACAGCGGTAGATACGCGCCCGCGTAGCCCCGCCGTATTTAAATCAGATCTCCAGTAATCAACACATTTCGCGTAAAGAAAAATCGACGCAGCTGAAAAAGCACCCCAAACTCATGACCTCAGAGGAAGTGTATTTCATGGCGCATCACTTTCATATTTTACACAGAATTGAGCGCAACAATCAATGTTTACTTTTCATCAAGGGATGTGCCACCGCGTAAAACTACCGCAGTGATGCAACTGCCAGAAAACTTTCGCCCCCTTCTTTAAGTGACAAACTCTTTGCATCATTCTTTAATGTGTGTGAGAGAGAGGCTACTGGTTTAAGGGCCTGTCGATCTGTGCTACTTCGCACCCACTGCCCGGCTCACAATAAGAGCGCCCTCATTAAAACTGAAACCCCAGACCTGCTCAGCTTTTTCTTTTTCCTGCTCTCTTGCTCCCTTTTTAAAACAGAGAAGTTTTAAACTGACAACGCCACGGGAAATCCCCATCAGACATCCCTCCCTTAATCTGTCTAATTTTGAAAGGTATTGTTTAAGGCTTCAAAGTTTATATGGTTTAATCCTCCTCTCACACTACAGGCCAGCAAATGAGGCCTTGTCAGCAGCTCTGGCACCACTAATCTACTTCACACAACAGAAAATCCTCCTTCTAGATAAGGTTGCATAGGTTTCCTGTGAACTCGCCTTTTGATGTTCCTTACCTGCTATTGAACATGACTTCTGTCTTAACCCAACTGTCACTCACACCCTGTCCCCTTTTATCATGCCCAGTGACCCCCCTTTCCCCTCTCCCCGATCCTAAATCTACCATCAGGAGGAGCAGGCGTTTCACTCGCTCTATTTTAGGAGGCGAGCTGCGTGATTGAGTCCGTGCTTACGTGTTGATGCTCTTTTCACTCGGGTTGAGGAAGGATGTGTTCTTTTTTTTTTTTTAAATCTAGAGACAAATTTGTGTAGACTGTTTTTTTTGTATTTTAAATCCGGGTTAGTTAACAAAGCCGTAACATTGCATCACCTTGGCTATGAATGGCAACCCCTGGAAAATGCAACTTTGCAGTGCTGTGGCAACCGAGATGTTAGAGTTGGCAGCCTCGGCTCCTGGTAAAGCAGTGGTTTGTTAGACACAGAGGGAGAGATCTGTAAGGTAGCTGCCCCTGCGCTCTGTGGAGATTGTGTATTGAAGCAGATTTATTGCTGAGCTCTCAATTTCCACACAGCGTTCAAAAGAAATTGGATTCTTGCCACTCTCCGTGCATCTTAGTTTCTTTTATTAGAGATCTTTTCCAAAAGAAGGAGAAAGGGGGGAATAAAACAACCTGAAAAATTACAAAGGGTTGTAATGTATGGTACAAATTGTTTGCAAGAAATGATGGCCATCTAATACATATTTGCTTTTCTATAGCTCAGACAGTACAAATGAGTGCAAAGGTTTGTTCACTTTATATAAAACATTCTGCCAGGTCTTTTAATATAAACGTAAAATTTCACTGTTGACCCATACCTTACACCTTAACCCATCCTTAACCACCAAACCTGTCCCTAACCTTACCCGTATCCTATCTCAATACAAAATGAACACAATAATTACATTGTACTTGTTTCTGCGATGTAAGCACATTGTAGTTAAGATCACCTAACATAAAGCATGAACACATTTAATGTATAAGTGGAAAGGCTATAAAGGGGGCAGGCTTTTTTTTTCTTAATAAACTATAACAGTAACTCATTTTTGGAAAAATAAAGTGCAAAAACACAAACAGCAGAGTGAATCACAATGCAAATACCTTACATTTATTTTAGGTGTAGACACTGCTTCTTAGTGTTTTAAGTTAAATAAATTAATAGTGAACCAGGATAAACTTTTTGTAATTTGTTTTTAAATAGTACTCTTTATTTTAGGTTGTCCTTGTTACAGTGTAATTATACATTTAAGTACTAAGTAATATTAATTAATGTTTTTACTTAATGGTAAGGATTAGGGTGAGGGGTTGGCTTAGGGTTACTTACATGTATTTGTACATCATTTAGTATTATTATAATAGTAAGTACATGTAACAGGTGCAGCAATGACACTGTAAAAACAAGTGTTACCCAGACTTAGCAGAGACCTCTTCTAATTCAAGTAATTGAATTCATTATTAATCAAATTCTAACTTGAAATGACAAAATATGTGTTCCCTTGGCAAAAAACAAAAAAAAAGAAGCTTGCACAGAACATCTCTTGTCCCGTCAGCTGTAGCACTGTGAGACCCAGAAAGAGTTTCCTCCTGTCACAGCTGCTCTGTGCGTTCACGAGACCGTTTGAGTTGAACGCAATGCTTTTCCTCGACATGGCAAGAGAAGAAGAGAAAGACAGGCTCTCCTCAGTCTCTGTGAGGTGTCAGGTTGAATAGCTACCCGTTTGTTTGCTCACAGCTGTGCTTTGTTAGTCTCTCACACTTGAGAAGCGGCTTCATAAATTCACAGTGTGTCAAACAAATCAATAACTCCCATTAACCGAGGAAGATTCTCTGCTCTGTACTTGAGGGGCCACGGCCTTCCCTCTTTGTTTGGATGTGTTTTTGTTTTTTTTTGTGAAGGAGGAAGAGAGGATGGGGAAATAAAGGACAGGTAAAAGAAAGAAAGAGAGAGAGAGAGTAATCGAGAAAGTGAAATGGAGTTGGGCATGTTGCCGATTCACATAGACAGATAACTGCTCTGAATGACTTGCCACACTTAGTCTTTCCAACAGTTTCTGTAGTCCTGAGGAAATTCAGTTGAATGAGTATGAAGTGTTTTGGTAATCAATTTCTGTTTCGTAGAAGCATAGCTCCATGCAGCATAGGTCTTCACCCTACTTTAGGTTAGCTATTTTTAAATAAAGATTTTAGTTCTTCGTCCCTGTGATTGTGTCTCATATTTATAGAACATACTTAATGGTTCTTTGCACTTGTAGTGCAGCACATAATTGTATTCTTGGAACATATACTTCCAGCTTTTGGCCTTCTGTCACCATCATAAAAGTGTAGCAGGTGAAAAAAGAAGTTGAAGACACCAAAGTGGAACATAGCAAGCAAGTAGTTTGTATTCTCCTATGATTAATAAATATCCAAGAAAAGTTTACCTTCTGGGGTTCCAGAATAATGTGTAATGATAATATGCAATTATCACCTCTTATTTTTTCAGCAGTAACCTCAAGATGAGGTGCAACTCGAGTGTTAGAACAAGTGCTGATGGAAAGAATAGGGGCTGAGAGAGAAAGAGAGAGAGAGAGTGCACATGACATATGTGTGTCGTGTAAGTGTTAAGTGCTCTTTTACTTGTGCAGTTAATTTAGACTGATCACAGGGGGACCTCCTCTGATTCATTGTTGTTTGTGAATTCAAACATGTTCATTACTGAGCATATTTCAAGGAGAGAGTTAGAGCGAGATTGAGAAAAAGAGCTAATCGCTTCAGATTGATCTCCGTGCCGAGCGTAAATGTGTTTAAGCTCATAATCCTTGTAAATAGCTTCCAGCAAGGCAAAGGCAGCCTTTTAACATTGACTAAATGAAGTAAATAGAAGCGAATGAATTTTTAAAAGACGCATTGCAGTTGAACCCTGTTTGTTATGTATGGAACAGATCAGTGTGGAAACTGGAAGCTAATGAGGCCTGTAAATTTAGAGCTGAAATCATATTCTGAAGCTTTGCCACCCTGCTGTTTAGGGGTTTGCAGTGAAGTTCGTTTTTAAATGCAGAGCGTCTGTTCTCCCACCGAAAGCCCCTCACACCCCAACAGATGGAGAGAATATGGAGCTCGGAAGGTTTACCTAGGAGGTGGTAACAGTGAAGCCACTCATTAACACTGAATTTAACACTTCGTTAGCAACGCGGCTTCCTGTTGAGAGCAGCCAGTGCTGAATGTCAAATCCTCAGAGCATACACTGTGGCCTAGCAGGACAACAGCAAGCCTGGGCCCCTTTAACACACCCTTTAAACACAGTCCTGTTGTCCCACAGGTTTGCTGGTGTTGAGCTGTTGAAAACCATCAAATATAATTAGATCGGCTGATGACACCTGAGGTATATTTCTCTGGCTAGTCATGAATGGGAGCTTTCTACCTGAGTGTGTGTGTCTGTCTCTGTGTATATGTGTGTGCAGTGTGCCAATTTGTCAGGTTTGAAGCAACAACAGTCTCGTGCTGGGATGTGCTTTGGCACCATCAGAGAGTGATAAGACATAATAATATGATCTTATTGGTGGCGTGCTTTGTTCCCATGGAAATTGGTCAATTTTAGCAGGCGGCTGAGAACTTTGGTGGAAGAAACAGGAAGGTTAGATCCCAGAGGTGCATTCACATAATTAAGCTTCCTCGCCAGGACTTCCAGGGCTAACGTTGGGTGTGTTGTGAAAAAAAGCGGTGACAGTGGGTGTTTGAGATGCATATTGTGGCAAAAAAATGATGGCCAGCATTAGTATGTCTTAGAAAGCCTGATTATTTGATGCTGCATATTTGTAATGCACTTCTTTTTTCAATAAGATCTATTCAGAAATTTATTCAGAAATACATTAAAGCACAATTCATACCCACAATGACCTGACCTTATAAATATTCATTTGAAAGAACTGTACCTATATGAGAAATCATTATAGTATTTTAAATAACAAAATTGCTTAACTGCTTATTACCTTTGAGTTCTAAAAGGTATGTGGTGCAGCCTGTAAACCAACGTACAGAGAGAGAGAAAGAGAGATAGAGAATGAAAGAGAGAGAGAGAAAGAAGATGCGAGAAAGTAAATCAGAGAGAGGACCGTCATCATAAATATTTTTGATACTTGATATTGGTTTCTTGAAAGTAAATATATATATATATATATTTTTTTTTTTTTCATTCATATATTAATTAATGTGTTTTCTTGTCCTTTATCAAGGACACTGTCCACCATGACATTGACCCTTCTAAGTAGTTATATGGAGATGCTGACTTGAAACTGATAGCTTGTCTCTCTTTTGCAGACTGTGTTGTTTCTGTTATGGCGGCAGTAAAAGAAAGTGCAGAGGAAGACAAAGAGGTAGAATCTTCCTCTGATGACACTCAAGAGCTGACAAGCACATCTTCTCCAAACAACAACAATAACAGCTTGGATCCACCAGAGCCCCTGCCCTTGGACAGTCACCAAAACCCTTTAAATGGAGTCCAGCCGAACCCATTTGTCTGTGGTAGCGTCCCTGCTGCCCCCAGCACAAACGACTCATTGCCTTCAGGAGCACTTGTTAATGGAGCTGCTTCACACTGTACCTCAGAGGAGCCCTGTGTCCACAACAAAGACATGTCCCCTCTGCCCGGGACAGACACCAGCCCCGAGGTGTTACCGCCTCCCAGTGAGCTTCAATCAGACACCCGGCAGAAAACAGAAGGGTGCGCCCTAAAAGTGCGGCCCACACGGGCTTCATCTGAATCAAACAACAGTGACGGTGAGGCCCCCTTAGATGTGCTGGTGGGGGAAGGCTTGGATAACAGGCCAATCAGCCGACTGTTGGCTAGAAAGGGAATCAAAGCAGGGTGCTTATGGGACTTTGATTCGGAGTTGTCAGAGAGTTCTTCTGATGACTGTGATGGTCTGAACTGGGGCCTGCAGGAGAAGTTCATGCAGATACTGTTGAAAAGCAGCGTAGCAGGTGATGGAGTAAGAACAAAGGTAGAGATTGATGGAGCTCCACCTGCCAAGCGAAGACGGAGGACGCATAAAAATCATGCCATGGAGAGGGCTGACACTGGAGGACAGGTTTATGATGGCTTTGATTACGCATCCCAGAATTCCCTAACCGACGAAGACTCTGATTTTGAGTCGTCCATTAACAAAGAACATGCCTTCAGGAAAGAGCCAGAAAGTTTGAAAGCATATGCCGGTTTGCGCCTGGAGAAATTCTGCGACAAGTCGGCTGCCATGCAGGAGCTAATTTCAAGCGAGAAGGAAGAGAGATGTGATGAAGGCGGCAGCGACGTAGAAACAAACACCTACATGGGTGAAAAATCGGCACGGTTAAAGACAAAAACAGGCGAGGAGCTGTCCTTCTTCCCGTGTTCAAAGTGCAATGATAATTTCAAGGAGAAGAGGCATTTGCATAGGCATATGATGTATCATTTAGATAGGAATAATAAGGTGAGACAAGAAGACATTCCCCGACCCTTTATATGTAGAGAGTGTGGGCGTTCGTTCCGAGACCTAACCTCTCTGCAAAAGCACATGATAATCCACCAGGTGCGGAGGGAGAGGCTGATGGAAGAGATTAAAGGTTTCAGTAAGATAGATGTCGAGGGAAGAAGAGCTTGTCTTCAGTGTCCCCAGTGCGTCTTTGGAGCGAAGTGCCCCAAAACTTTCGTCCATCCTTGCAGAACTAATGAGAAGGAGAAGCCCCCTTATGGCTGTGAGGTATTTGATAACATGACTATGACTGAAATGGATGCACACGAGTGCACAGTTCACCACAATGCATGTGGCAAGACTGGCGACGTTTTTGTATGTCAGATTTGCACATTTAGAAGTAAGAACATGTATAGTTTCAGAAAGCATGTGGAGCTTATCCACGGACAACATTTTGAGAATTTGAAACCTCAAAAACACAACAATGTGGATGACCACATAAAAGCTGTGTTGGACCAACCCAAAAATATGGATTCGTCCTTACTTATGCCAAAGATTCAAAGCACAGAGAAGCGGTCTGTTAGGGACAGAGTTCAGCTGCCCTTTAGGCCCAATGGCTCAGCTGACCTTAATGTGAAAAGCAAAGACACACATAAAGTCTGTGATGGTTTCGGCTCCTCGCTGATCAAATGGAGCCCTGGCAGCCCAGCAAACAAGCTGTCACCATTCTCACTGAGAAGTGACAAGCCAAGCAAATTATCCCCTCTGCCTACAGAGAAAATAGACGTGACAACAGGTCTCCCGTATGTCGAAGAAGACAATCAAGAATATGAAAGCACTGTCTCCGAAAAGAGGACAAAATATCTTTCTAGCTTTGACGTACATCTTACAACGAAAACAGAGATCGTGAGAAAAGCAGCCTGTCTGAACCCTGGCACTGAGAGCCGTCCCAAAGATTCTTCAGCCGGCAGTACTTTAGCACTGCAAACACTGCGGCACAAAGTACCCTCCAAAAGAAAAATGTCAATCCCGTATCACAACACCCATGCCGATATTCCTCATGTGCGTCTTCCAAAATGTGAGCCTGAGTCTCCACAGTGGGACTCTAGTACACCACAAGAGGGAGATGACTATGGAGGTGCTCAGGATTTCAGCGACTGCACCAAAGAGTCTTCGGATCAGTTTTATAGCAATACCCCCAGTGATTATTTCATCCCTTTTAACAGCAACATTCCGGACTATGCCAATCATACTAATCCAGACAATAGCGTTGAGGTTGACAGTGATGATATTTGTACATTTATAGTGAAGGAGGAGTGTATTGAGAGTATAATAAGTGAAGATAACCCTGATCATGTTGATTATCAGCAAAGTGAGCCTTATGCAGAGTACATTGTCAACCCTTTACCTCTGGTGGGCAGGAAGTGCTGTCCTTATTGCCCTGCAGTGTTTGAGTCTGGAGTGGGCTTGTCCAACCACGTGAGAGGACACTTACATAGGGTGGGGCTAAGTTATGATGCTCGTCATGTGGTGTCACCTGAGCAAGTGGCATCTCAGGACCGCCAGCCTCGCATACGCAGAAAAATTCCCTCAGTGAATCGCAGAATCAGAAAAGGTGATTATTGTTCACCTTTCCTTGTTCAAGTCATTGTGGTTTTAGATAATGCTCTCTAAAATCACACATGCATAACCTTTATTTATGTTTGTGTACAAACATTTCTACATGTAACTTATTCATTTAAAGTAATTATGTGCTTTCATCATGGCAGATAAGCCAGAGTCTAAAACCGAGCATACCTGTCCGCTGTGCCTGGGCTGGTTTGACACTAAGACCGGCCTCTCCAATCATGTGAGGGGTCACCTGAAGCGGATTGGCAAGACAATTTCGGGCGCTAGCAAGTCACCTCTCTGCATCCTAATGGAACTTCTTCAGGATGAGACGGAGTACAGGAACATTACAAGGGTGTTTGGTTCCAGACCGCACTTATCTAAACCTTTTGTCTCTCAAAAGTTTGCCAGCAGCGATGGACTGTTTCTTACCTCCTCCGGCATTCCCATGAAGATCCATCATACAACTGGCCCACCAGATGAATGGACAATGATCAGACCCACACAGGTCGATAGAGAGAGAAAGAGGACTGATAAGTGTCAATCTAGCACTTTAGAGGATCTGCTGGGAAATACGAAAGTGGAGCAAGAAATGGAGGTTGAAGGTTACTCCGAGGAGGCCAGGACTCCATTGACCAGCTCCTCTACCAGTGGCAGTTTACCCAGAACACCATCTGTGAAGCTGGATCCTACCTGGAGCCAAGGTTAGGAACCACACACTCACTCAAGTGTTGTTTGTTGTTACTCAGGAATTTATTAAATACTAATTTACAAAGCATATTTTTACATAAATATTTAAAACACCAATACTGCAGCTGCAGACATTAGTAGTCCCATTGAACCTTTTAAAGAAGAATTGACCCTCAGATATTAATGATAAAACATTTCATGTGTAATGATATGTTTTCTCAGCAACAGCTTCAGTATGTGTAAGCATCTTTAATAACAGGTTAATAACAACAGGTTAATAGTTCAGTGACATAATTGTCCCTTTCTCCACCAAAATACATACAATACATACAATATTTGAGTTGATTAACTTCTATATGTCTGTACCAACTAATCACAACTTTTGTTGCAGCATTTTATAGTCCAATAAAATATACACTGCTAAGCACCAAATGCAGGTGGTGATGAGAATTATATGGTGAACCCAAGTCCATCACAAGCAGCTTTTATATATGAAACTATAGAGGGTGCTCAGTGTGATTCACACAAGCACTAAACAGCATCATGGTAAGACTCGTTAAACTGAAATATACAATATGAATTAATTTCACAAAATTACATGTAACATACAACCCATATAACATATTTGATAGGAAAAAAACAGTTATAGTAACATAGTTCAAAGAAAAAACATCAAATTCAAACTAAATTTAAAATGCAATACAGGGAATTCTGGGAATGTCAGTTTACAGGTTTTCCCTGTAAATATTACAGGAATTTAACATTAAACATCTAACAGGTTTTTACAACGAAATGTTCACAGTATTTTACCGTTAAAATCACTGTAATTATTTACAGTGTAGAGGGACAATTTACTTAATGTTTGTTTGTTCTCTTGTACGAAGCCATTATGAAGTCTCAAAAATTTGAATTTGTGTTTACAATAAAATTACCTTCCTAATATATTTGGTTACATGCTGTATGCCCATTCCTCAAGTTTAGTGGCTGAGAAAATATTAGGCTCCTAATTGGTCATTAATTTCTATTTTCTCATCCATTGTAAATGGACAAAAAGAGCTTGAAAGTACCACTGATACTGAGCAATTTTAGTGAAAACAAAACCCCTGCATGACAAGAAGCTTTTGCCTGTTCACTGACAGCTGAGCGTGTGATCTGTCTTGTTTCGAGTGAAGCTGAATCAAAGAATCTGAGAGTGACAGACAGGTGAGGTTTCAGATATCTGGGTCACAATCCAGCGTTGAACATTCTTTATTCCCATAACATAGGGTTTTTATTGTTGTTAGTCTTTTGGTAATAGTTATAGCCCTTGAAGTGTAAATAATAAAGTAGTTTGTTAAGTGGCGTATCATTGATTTGAGATATTTACAGTAAGCATGGGTAGAAATGATCAATACGGTGTAACATGACTGCACAGCCTTGTTTCACAGCTGCTCTCATATGTTTTTCCATCTCTACTGCCTTCATTATTTACAGTGCACCTTAAACCCAATTTCAGTCATACACTCCATATTAAATATGTATGACAGACGTCTCATACTTAAGACAAAGTTCTCTTCCTGTAACCTTGAAGATGCCAGTTGATGCCATTAAAAGAGAGAGGGAACACAAGATTCACAGAGTGCATGGTAAAAGTTTGCCACTCATTGAAATATTGTAGCAGGTACAAAAAGAATGAATGTCATCAAAAGTGGCTTTGAAATTCAAATGTAAAACGCATAGCGTTCTTTTATGTACTACTGGAAACACATCAGCTGTATTTGCACATCTTTGTTTCATGTCTACCCAAATAAAACTCCCATTTCATTAATAAAAAAACTAATTAATGAAGTTTCACAATCACATTTATTTCACAGGTTGTCCATTTTAATTGGACATACACTGTTAAATACATTTGATTTGACTGTTCAGCCAGACTCAGATAATCAGGTCTGTTTTTTATGTTCTGCTGGAACGCTTTGATTGGTAGTTGAGCGCTAACAATTATAGCAGGAGGTTCAATGAGGACAGTTTGAAAAAAAAATAAGTGTTTTTCAGAGTAGTCTATGAGTACAAATGCAAATCATTCATTATTATTAATATTTTTTAATCAGGTAAAACAAGCTTATCATCTCAAGTGTATGTACTTTTGTTTGCATCACAGTGTAGTGACCAAAATACTTTATCTTTAATCTTCAGTGATGTTTGTATTAGGACTTTTAATTAAAATATTGATTTGGTACAATAAATAAATAAAAAAATACTAATGAAAATAATGTGATTATGTATGATTATATGAACTATTAACACAATTAAGAGTTCATGCCTCCTGACCTTTATGTAACTTCTATATTATGGAAAGAAGCACTGTCTATATGCAAACCTTTTTATTAAAATTATTTTCAAATTCTGCAATTGCACAGCTGATACACAGAATAAATAAGAAACCGTCCACACAAGTTTTCAAAAACATCAAAACAGACATCAAATTGACACCAAAATTGATGTAAAAAAACCTGGTCAAATATGCAAATCAAAGTGGTTTCAAAAACTTGAAATTTTGTTGACTGCATGTAAATTGAATGTCACACATATTGGCTGACACATAAATTAAAGGAACACTCCACTTTTTTTGGAAATAGGCTCATTTTCCAACATCCCTAGAGTAATACAGATGTGTTTTACT
>JAUMHR010000050.1:7451116-7467672 GCA_032361145.1 Enteromius fasciolatus
TTCAATGATTTATGCTAAGCTATGCTAATTTTGGGACCACCAGACCCGGCGATCAGCTGAATGGATTCAAAAATGGTTAAACACATCTGTATTACTCTAGGGATGTTGGAAAATGAGCCTATTTCCAAAAAAAGTGGAGTGTTCCTTTAAACAAGTTTTAGTGTGGTATTTACCTATTTTCACCCAATTACCACTGGAAGAAACTGCCATCCAAACTTAGTATAAAAAGACATTACAGCATCCTGATCCAGTCTTGTCCAATATTTGATGTCAAATTGATATCAAGGTGCCCACTGGGATATGCAATAGGCCTACAACATGAACATCATAAACATTGTACCTAACAATTACTTTTTCTTGACCCAAGTATATAGTAAATTAACCTAATATAAAGAGATCAAAACATCCAATCAGTTGGCAGCCCTAGGTTGTAATTACTCTATTCCCTTTGTATTTATTACAAACCCTGATTATTAGTATATTTTTGAAACATTTCTACCATATATTACAGTCAAGCTTCGTATAACCTCTGTGGAATAGCATTGAATGAACACATTTCTTCTAAAAATACGATGAGAGCGGATTAATAGTTTCAAACATTGCCCCTAAAAAACAAACAAACAAACCATCACACTGAGTGCAAAACCTGAGAACATGCAACTACATGTCCTCAAAAACAGAGTGCACCGTCGATCTTTATGATATGAAAACAGATGGAGTGGGAGGTAAAGACACTCAGGGAATCACAGTTTTATTTTCTTCAAGCTGCTGTGTTCCTTTTCTAAATTACACAGTCGTGTAGCCGTATAACATGCGTTTGCTTTTTAAAGAGCAGTCATGAGTGGAGAGCAGCTACAGAAAAAAAGCACAAGGTCATGGAACTGTTATGTAAATGCTCATTAGCGCCAAACTTTTTATTTATGTGTGATCCAGAGAACAAGAAGATCTGCATCCACTGCAACACGACGTTCCACAGCGCTGTCAGCCTGTCCAATCATCTCAGAGCATATGCACGACGGAAGAAAATTGCCTTATTAGAAGGAACAAGTAGGGTTTCGTACTTACTCTTCCAATCTAATCGAATCTAATCATCCAGCCGCTCTGCTTTTTGTTGATTTTAATTATGTTGTTTGTTTCGCAGCATATGACTGTAAACAGAAGAGGCCGAGATCAAGGCCTGGGCCAAAAAGAAAGGCGTTTTCATCTTCACAGGCCGCCTCTGAAGTGATCTACAGAATGACCTGCAGGTACTTTCCAGCACTCCTGCACTCTCTCCTACCACTAGCAGGAGTTCTCATATCTATCTTTCTTTCCCTCAGGTTCTGCGATCTGATCTTCCAGGGTCCTCAGTCGATTCAGGAAGACTGGATCAAGCACTTGCAGAGGCATCTTATGCACACGAGTATCCCCGGCGTAGGTGCAGGTATGGTGGAGGTTTCGGCGCTGTGTGAAGAGCTGTGTTCCCCATCTCCCCCCGAGCGCCTGCTTCTGGATACACACCCTCCTCTCAGTCTGCCTGAGGGGGTCTCCTAAGCCACGTTTACACACCAGCTACGCTCACTGTACACCTGTTCTGCACAAGTTCATGCACAAATACACATACTGTATATACATCTATATATGAATACAGAATAGAAATATATATAATATAAATGAAAGATTATCTTATATTGCATATTATTATAATTTTTTTTTTTTTGGTTTGTTTCCCGATTATATCAGTCTTCGGTTATTCGTAAGGGCATGCTACTTGCAACATAGATGTAGAGCTATATTTAGATCTTGGATGTGCACATTATGCAGTCTCTCACCACAGACTGCAGTTCTCAGCTGCTGTGACTTGCAAATCTAAAATCCTGCAACAAGATTTTACAAACTGTCCAAATCATAGAATTCAGAGGTCACTGTTTAGATGTCGAATGATCAGCTTTGAAGACAGCTACAAGGACTTATTGCTATTTACTGTAATTTTGCGCCGCAATGTTTATTTACACTGACTAAAAAATATGTATAACCTATTTTGTAAGAGAGTATATTATAATATACACACACACACACACACACACAAAAGTAGTGCTTCATTTATGGTTAAGATTTCTCTTATGCATCATTTAACACATCGAGGAAAAAAAATCATATTGCGTATATGGGCATTAGAGCCCAAAAACATGAAACACACAAACTATTACAATATTTTTAATGCCATTATGAACTGTGAAATTTATGAAAATATCAATGAATATTTTTAAAAGTTTCTAGCTGTTTAGTAATATCATGGGAAATATTAGTATGTATATAATGTCAAAAAAGGTCATTGTTCTATGTTGTTGTACGTTGCTAAAACACCTGCAAATACGGTTTTGCTCATCATTTTATGGTGCTACAATGTAAGGTATATCAGACAAAAGTATAACAACACAAATAATTATCATGTTATATTTTAGGATACTTAAGGGAATCTTTACCACTCATTCTTTCGGAGGTAATTGATTTCTTAGCATTTGATTGTAGGTAGATCTGTAGGTAAAGACCAAATGGAGGTATAGTCTTCCATGCCCTGGTCATCCCTTCAAATAGTTACCATGTAACTATATACAATTACTTGGTGATGATAATGTGCAAGCACATACCGATCAATTAAGGTGTACAATGTGTTAATGAGCAGAGGAAGCGTTAACACATTGTATTTATGTCTCTGTTAAGTCACTAATAGCCAATTAAAATGTAATTGTGATTTAAACCCTTGTATCTTTTTATGCTGTAATACTTATTTACTTTACACCGTCACTTTGTTGACAAAGGCTCTGTCCAACAGTGTCATTATGTAAGTATCAAAGATCTCCATGATATCATCTCCGTCTTTGTGTAGAGGAACAGCTCTGATAATACCAGAGAAAGCGGCTTGACCGGGGTCTGTTTTCAGGTTCATCAGTAAGCGTCTGGACCAGGGGGCGACCTCACAGTTTGTCCCGGGCAGGGCTTAGACTGGCGATCAAAGCTGTACAAACCAATTGTCATCACGTTTCTCCAGAGGGAATTTGGAGTACATTAATGCCCCTGCTTTGGGAAATAATTGTATCTCTCTGTGACTTCATTAGGCTCTCCTGGCCGAATCAAAAGACACTCCACCAAGGCTGGAAGCTGCATGGTGGGCAGACAGTGTCCCAAAGGGCCGAATGAATAAAAAACGAGGGATTATAATGAGATTGAGCTAACCATGACCAGGATTGAGTTTTTCCATTATACCATTGGCAGCTTTAAGAATGAGGTGGATGAGGGGGGAGGCAAGAACATAAAGAAATGTGTAAGATCCACACCAGCCATCTGCCACGGGGCTGAGCCGCTGACAGACCAGAGCACGCTTATCATTAGGCAGTGAATCAAAGAGGCCTGCTCTCTGGAGATTCCTCCATTAAAACAGTATACAAGTGTCATCCCATCTCAGTGTGCAAGAGAGCACATCTTATCTGAATCAGGAGGCATAATGACTCGGCTTTGGGAAGCCAGAAAGAGGCTTTCTATTAATCACCATATTTTATTTGTTAAATCGAACCTCTAGAACGAATGAGGAAGAGATTGCACACGGTGTTGTTTCATATTAATGGTGTAACCTTAGGTGGTAATTAAAATCGCCCTCTGGCGGATAAGCACGTTCTTAATATTTCATTGCTGCGGTTATGACAAAGGCAGACTAAGAAGCGCAGGAAGGATAGAGGGGTTATCTCACATTATATTTATCTCCTGATAGTAGTCTCAGGTGCACCTGACACAAACACCATGAGATACCGTTGATTGATTGATTGATGGGCACTTTCTCCTCTTTCTTAGTGTTTTTCACTTCTCAAAGACCGCCACTTGTCTCGACTTTTTTCCTTCTACGAAGTGGCAGGAGCGACCTGGAGATCAGGACTGGTGACCGAGCCCTCGACGCTGTCGACCATGCCCTTGCTTTTGCTTTCGGTCATTCCTGAAGTGTAAGAGCCTTCACTTCCTCTGTGAAAAAAGACAGGAAAAGAGAGAGAGAGGAAAGAGAGTGTGAGAACAAAAAAATCAATAGGTTTCCATTATCTGGTTGGGCAGTGTCACTGGCCTGTCAATGATCCCGCTACAGTCCCGGCACAAGGGTGAGACAAGCCCCCAGTCAATCGCCACTGACAAGAGGAAAACATGCTGACAGCAACCAGGAACAAGTCAGAACACAGATTTGCACTTCAAGCGCTCGTCCGAGGGGGCGGTGTGAGGGGCCACCAAACGGCGAGGGGCCAGGTTCGGGCTGAGAGGGGGGCACGGTATAGTGGGCTCTGGCCGGGTTTTCACCCCCGTGTCTGAATGTCTCACTCCCCCTCACAAACGCTTTTATCCTCACATCAATTATTTACCTCTGGATACACCAAAGGAAACCCAGGTGCAGTGATTGTGGCCAAGAAGAAATTCATCACCTTCGTGGTCGCCACAAGCTCGTGTTCTCTGTTCTCTGTTCCGTTCCTTCTCCCCCCTTTGCTACTCATCTCCAACACCCCGTTCCTCAAATTAATAAAAATAAATAAATAGTATATGCATGTAGGTGTATTCTCTGTCGCCTTAATGTAAATCAGTTCAAACGTAGATAATATATCTCACTATTTTATGTACTGTGATGCTTGAAAACATCTAGAGTAACATCGAGAGTTGCCTCAAGAGTATCTGTAAAACAACGAAGGACAGCCCAAGTTAAATCCAGTTTTACCGACTTAGTATCACCCCTCTATTTGAACCTGCTTAAACCAACCCTCTCCCGCTGACCGCTGAGTAAGAGAGACATCAACCACTCCACAAAACCAGAGAAATCAATACATTTTGACAAGGATGAAACCTGTTTGGGATGCACCATTTTGGTGCTCCAAAAATATGCTTTAGCCCTTGTCACATTCAATTAGATCTGTATGGCTTGTCTGAGGTTCACCACAGTCAGCTTTTGTGGAGCAGGAAATCCATTTCTCTGTCTCCGTGTTTGTATCTGTATTTCTTCCATGTTAGGATCTCAAACAGCCTTTATTCTTAAACATAAAGGTGAAACTACAACTGTATCATCCCTAATTATGTGTAACTAGGTCTTATAACAAAGGTTAATGAGAAATTAGCTCGCCCATTCGCTCTAAATTATTTCTAATGGACGGTTTTTACAAAAGGCTTCAAGCTCTCGGGGCATCATCTGACATGCGGTATAGAGTCTATTAATTAATGTGCTTTCCCGCCAATTGTTTTTCAATTAGTCTGCCTTCTTTTTTTCCCCTGATTTCCCTTTCCTTGTCTACCGCACTAATTCGGTATAGTGGATGACTGCAGGGAATTCAGGTTAATATGTTGACAAGCCTCGAACAATAGCGAGTCATGTCGCTCTGCACGCTCGACTGCTTCGCTTCATTTCAGCAGCTGACAGCAGGTCCTAATCATCAGCTGCCCTAAAGACACGTCATTACGTACTATTATGACGACATAATTACAGTTAGCTATAATAAAATGATTCCAATTAATTACATAGAATCAATTACGTAGCATACAATGGGAAAACAAACAAACTTTGAATCCTGCATGATTTTAATTCACCCAATTATTAGGCTAATATTAATTATATTTAGAGTAGTGCTAGTCTATATTATTATTATTATTATTATTATTATTATGTGAACGTCTTAGCTTATATGTCGTGGTCTAAATATAGGTTATACGGCATAAACACGGCATGTTATGATTAGATTGGAGTTTCATACATGAATAAATAAAAGCCAATAAAATAAATAATCACTTTTTTTTTCTTGTGTGTATATACAAATACATATATATGATATAGCTCATAGTGCCATGCTAAATCCCCCTAACAAGCACAACAATTAGGCTTATAATAAAAATCTTAATAACAATAATAATGTTTGGAAATGGTTCTGGACTCTCTGAAGAATGAATGAATGTGTAGCATAACTGTAGGTGTGACTGGTCACTGAGCAGCTGGCGCTCATCCCTCCGGGCGCACCATGACCTGCTTTTCTTTCCACACTAAATTGGAAGCTTGACAAGCCACAAAATGAAAGTGATTTGAGTTGGATTCGGGAAGAAATGCAGAATATGAGCCAAAAGTGACGAGTCCGACGGGTATCCCGGGCATTAAACATGACGCGTAAAACACACGGAGCCTCTTTATTCTCCATGCAGAAGGTTCAAATATTGTCCAGTACCACGTAGGCTATAAACTGTTAAAATAGTTAAATAGCCTAGTCTACATCCTTCCCCTGTTCTATAAAGCATTATATACGCGTTTATCACTTATCTAAGATTAATGAGTGTGTTGCTTATCTCCTGTTACAATAAATTAATTAAATACTAGGCAACCTAATTAATACTTGCTGTATCTTATTAAACTTATCTCGGTATGTATTGGTTGTAATGGGTTAACTCATGATGAAAAAACATGTTATGCTTTTCTCACACATTGGGGGAAATAACAACCAAATCAAAATGCAAGATTTCTCTCTCTTCTGTAATAAAATGCGGCGCCAATTTGGTCTTCCCAGCTCCGTTTGCGAGTGTTAATTGATCGTTTCAGACCAATGAAAATGTAGAGAGAATTGGGCCAATCAAATAAGATTGCGTATGCTGTATTTGGCTTGAAGCCTCTGTTTGCTATACATTTTTTTTCTTTTGAAATGTAAACTTCATGCAGTTCAGATGTAGGCCACAAGGAGTCACTGCACTGCAATTAAGATCCATTTTGGCTACAGATGCTTTGTTGAGCCAACATTAAACGTTTCAGACGAGTCTGTCTAACTGCAGTTTACCCTGTTTAGGTACTCACTTAAAAAAAACTTGTAGAGAAAATGTAAAGTAGGAAACTATGGCTAGTGATCTGAAGAATGAAGAAACATTATATATTTTCCATGTATTTTAAGTTTAGACTATTTCCCAGAATGGGGTACAAGTTCGATAATTTAGCTTTGTCAATAGTTTATGATTTGATTAACCTGTTTTTACTATGATTATTATTCCATGCTAATTATTATATATATATATTCTTATTATGGGATGAACCATATAATTTGGGAGAATGAAGAAAGAACTCCAAATATTTTGGCACTGTCTTATAATATTCATAATTCTCCCCCACCTTGGGACAGTGCTGTCTAAATTTAGAAAGCCTCGCCTCAGACAGAAAAACGAAATAATTTTGCATTTACTGCACTGACATGTCTGTTGTTTCAGCGCAAAAACAAACAAACAAACAAACACAAACTTGTGCTTGCACGCGTCATCCTGCCGCGTGTTTATTCCTTTACCATTTAAACGTGGAATATCTTCACCGTAAGCAATGCTTTCTTTTGCTTTTTGCTTTGTTGATATATATATAATTGCGACCCGACTGTATACTGCTGTTGAGAAATGTGTCAGGCGACACGTGAATATATAGAGCAAATGACAGAACCAGAAGGGGAATAAGTGACAGTAGAAAGACACACGCAGCAGTACAAAGGCGCGCAGAGCTTTGAGAGCGCAGTTTGTTTTAGCGCACATCTCCCGGGCTGAAGAAAGAAACTAACACGCCCTGTTTAAGAAACAAACATGCAGATTAGATAGGGGTTTGACAGACACTCTTTACTTGCAGATTCCAGGTCCCATCGCGCTTATACCAACACAAATAGAAACAGCAGAACCTGCTCGACTAAATGTACTATTGCCTTTCAGCGATAAATGCAAAATAACGACTAAATATGGTCACATTCAGGCTACTGTAACATAATACATTTAATATGTAGGTTTACCTGTTTCATGTGTAATTTGATTGAATTATTAGTTAATAATAATACATATTTAATACACATTTTAATTATCCCAATTGTAATGAACCGGAAAAAAATCTCTAATTATGGAGGAACTCTGATCCATGACATAAACATATGTCTTGGCAATGTTTGTTCAACTGAAAACATGGTGGTGCATATGTGTGCCTAGAAAGTGTTGCCATATTTTACCTGCTGGCAGAGAGGCTAACATTGCAGGTGGTGCGCAATCACCGACAAACATGTTAAACTGCTCTAATCTGACATGATCAAAAAGAAAATACTTTTTTTTTTTCTCCAACATTTTGCCCTCTCTCCGTGTTCCTTTTTCTGGCGCTGTTAAGGGTCATAGAGCTGACACAGTTTGTGTAGATATCACAGCTCATCCGGGGAGTTGTCACCTGTTATGCGTCTGTCACCTCCAGGCTTACTAGCAACATCCTGAGCTGTGATCGTTGCTCAATCCTGCCAAAGTTCAGAAACATTTCTAAGATTGTAAAAACAATGTGAAACTCATGCCAAAACATGTCGTCTCACCATGAGTTTGTAAGAAGTGATAATAAATTAATGTCTATTTTATATATATATTTAAACATGCATTATACATGGTTCGATGCAAGACTTAATACAAGGAATATGAAAAATATATCTATTACAGTGTAATTACATATGTAATAACAGCTTTTATTTTCAAATGTTATTAGTGTTGTATTATACTTTCAACTGAAAATTAAATTTTGCTTTAGCATTGAACTATGTTACGGGGTTGATGGACATAAAATCTGTAGTTTGTCACGTCTATAATTGGAGTCAGTCAGGCTGCACAATATTGAGATTTTAAATTAGAGGCCTGCGTTATATTTGCGCCTTGTTGAATTGACTGTTAAGTATTCTGCCCGCTTCCAGACGCCGTCCAATGTTGTTGTAATCACTAGATCAACAACTCAAATCTACGGCAGAACAAATAATGGAGATGAAATGAACAAATGATTAGCATACTGTGAAAAGTACAATACGTTTCTTATTTAGCATTTAGATAACTGTCTGTCCCAAAGAGCAAAGCTTCAAAGTTGAACCCAGTTTAGGCAAAGGGAATTAATTCTCTCTCCTTCATGCTTCATTGAATCTCTCATTACCAAACTTTGTCTGTATTGATGTTAGATTTGATTGAAGATTAGAGCATTTAGCAAATCTTGCTTTTGCGCATGTATCAGGTTTTTCAAGCGCCCGCTGGTCAATACCCTCACTTTTATCCTGTGTCTGCTTCATTTAAACTTCATCAACTCCATCAATGAACTGGAACAGAGAAACGTCCCCGTGGTACAATGCTGTTCTTTTGTTAGATAATTCTTTACTGCCTGTCTCTTTCTCTCCTTCTCTCTCTTTCTCCCTCCCTCCCTTCTCTCTCTCTCTTTCTCTCTCAACCACTAAAATCGCACAATGATGAATTATTTCAATCAATATGGTAATGAATATTGGTTGAGCTTCAGTTTGTCTGGCTTAACAACGTATATGACAATAGTGATACTGTCTTCTGATGTGCATGTCAAACCCCATTCCACTTTTTTACAGCCCTATATTTCCACTGACAGTGAAAATTGTTCATATAATAGAAAATGATGTATTCTCACTTGGGAGATGTACTTCCCATGAAGGCAGAAATCAGGGTTGCCTGCTGTGTTTCCACTCTGCATTCCTCGCGACCCGCGATAAATTATGAGAAATGCAAATATGCAAGAAAGCTAGTAAACCACATCATTGTGTGTGGAATAGATCATTCATGATAGGGTTGCCAGATACATGGAGTTATTTGTCCCCTGCAGTGCATACCTGGTTGCTTTGACTTTGTGCCTCTATAAAGCGAGACGTGAAGCAGTGCATCATATTTATACAGCTACCCGAAGAGCCATTTCCGAAGTATGTGCGAGGAAAATGTACGTCCCCATCTGTTGCCATACTAATGAATGTTCTGCCGTCTGAGCCCATTCAATGGTAATCATATCTTTAATGATCAAGTGGCAAGTGATATACACCTTTCCATAAAGTCCCTCAGATTCACATTTCAGCGGGAAAGAGCTGTCCGTATGTCACACAGCACACAGCAGTACCCTACCCATTTGTTTTGGTTGTAAATGCAGCAAATTAGTCTCCAGTTGGTGGAGTTCAGAGCAATATGCTAGAGGCCCACAGCACCACAGAGACGTTCTATAAAGAGAGTGACATACTGCCCCTCTTTTTTATAGTACTTCTAATAAGTTGCGTTATGCTTCTTGAAACATTTGATTATGGGAAATATATATATATATAAAATCAAGTGCTGTTTTAATTTATATTAGGGATTACTCTAGATATTGCCTCACATCTCTAGGTATTACATTATCATATTCAACATCTAATTTTGATTTCAAATCGCTTCACAATAGCAAACATTAAAACAACTTTAATTAAGGTGGGCTTTAGAAAATGAAGTCCTATTTAGTGGGTGAAGTCATGGGCATGTTCGCTCGAAAATATTGGGTTGCGCTCCCACTTGCGTGGATTGCAATGGCCCTGTTTGTAAGTGTAAAGCAATGGATTTAAAAATACCTTTGGAAATGTGATTTACGATGGCAAAACTTGCATTTTACCTCACTGCCAGTAGGTGGCGTAAACAGGCCCTGACCTACCAGGAACAAAGAGTTGAAAGGGTTGATCTAGGTATGTGTGTTCAACCCCCGGGAAAATGTTTCAGCACAAAACTAACTCTGCTTCTCCATTTCACACAGGATGGTATCATTTTCAGTTCTTACGAGAAACAGTAGGCACCAAAATTGTAACTATTTATATATCGATTGGAAAGGCGTTTTAATCTGGTAAATTGTTGACGGTGCTTTACAGCTGTCTAATAGTGTTTTCCTCACCTTCAGAGCGACAGTCCCAGGATGTTCGCATACACGCAGAGGTTTTATATTCAAAACCTGTCTCGGCAAGGCATCTCATTATTCCTGTCTGAAAGTATTGGCACACAGAGAGAAGTGTGATTATTGGTGATAAATGTATAAGTATTACGCTTATCTTATCCATTGGTCTCAGTGTGAGCTCTCACCCAGAGCGTTCCAAGCAAATGGGTAAAATATGAACATGCAGGAGGTGTAGATTCTCTATTCTCCAAAAACAGATGCACATCTAATAGAATATGCATAAAATGTTGTGTAAGAAATGGACAGTGGTTGATACGCTAACAAATTCTTTTGGCACACTTGATTTGTAGCCTGTATGAACAGTGTTTTGTATATAACTAACAAATCGTACAGTGACTTGAATACATACGTGAAGAGCATGTTTAATCTCTTATAAAACTAAATTTATATGTATGTATGTATTTGTTGGTTTGTTAGGGAGATCAAAATGCCAGGAAGAGGCTGCGTCCAAAATCGCATACTGCATAAATAGGTACTACTTTTAAAATTGAACGTACTACCCGACCGTTAAACAGTACGTTCTATATAGTATGAATGGAAGTCGGACGTACTACATCCGCCATATTGATATTGTCACGTGTTATGCGTCATCACAACAGCGCGAAAATTTTAACTTTAAATAAGTCATCCGTTTATTTAGATTGTGTTAAACAAGTGTAATTTAATCACAATAAACAACGTTTTTTTCCTGAGGTACTTACATTTGAAATGAGCCGCGACTCCAGTTTCCTCCATTTTTCAAATATGACACCTCCTCTCCCGGAGCCTCATGGGGTAGGAAAGTGTCCATGGAATGCATACTACAGAATTCGGACGGAAGCAGTAGGTCATCCGGGTTCTTCTCACCTACCGAATTTCGAATGCTATGAATTCGGACATACTACTCACCTCGCATACTGTTTTTCGCGTACTATATAGTAGGGAAGTATGTGATTTCAGACGCAGCAAATGTCAAATATCATTAAAAAAAGATTCAATTAAATTCTTTAATGAAGCTTAAAAATGAAAATGTATTGCTGTAATATACAGCGTATATAGACAGTATATGTAATATGTGTATATTCATATATTTAATATAACTTCACTGTTTATCAATATGTGAAAAAACTAGTGCAGCAAAGCCACATGCAGTAAATACGTAACGTAATATGCAAAACATGTTATTACATGGTGTTTATAATAAACATTAAGTCATTAAATGTGTTTTAAAATGAATTTTACTTTATAGACACTTGTATGTTATTAACCCTTTTACCACATGTTTGCACCTGGATAAAACATGCTAAAAGTTTTATGTGATTTTATAGATTGGATTTATGGCGTGTGTGGTATTGCACGGACTGATAGGAAGACAATGTGTTTGTGATTGGTATACTTGAGCAGGCACCAGCGAGAAGAATTGGATGGATTCAGTGGTCTTCGAATAAAGCACTCACTCTATTCTCTTTCCCTCCTCTTGTCTTTTTTATTTCTCTCAGTCAGTCTGGAAACAGCTGTCATGTTTGACTGACAGGATAACATACACTCGACATGGCCAGACTCTCTTGTGTGAAAGCCCTGTTCTCTCCCTCAGCCTGGCCAGAGCTGAGACACATGTCAAGAGAAAGCTTTTTCCATCTCTCCGTTCAAACTCATACCACACTGCCAAAAAGAGAGGGAGCGAGAGAGAAAGAGACAGATGCTTCACATCTCTCGCTTTGCCTTTAATCACACTCAGTGTCTGCCGTTCCTTACAACTGCTTTCATGCTGTGACTGGTCAAAGATACGTGAATGAGATGTTTCAAAGTGCTAAACCAATTTAACAGGCATTCTCATATGAAAGGAGACACAATGGTAGCTGTTTAGAGCAGTCATCAATACCATCCACAAAGACTACAATGAGGGGACAAACACCTCACTTCACAAAGGACAACATGTTTATTAATCCCTGCTCTCCGTTACCAAGCTTTGCATCTCCGACGACGAAGCACGGTAATGATTTACGACAGCTGTATCTTTCTATCGCCACCGAGTCGTTGATGAGACGTCGTCATTGATGTAAGACACTGAACACCTGAAAGGACCTCACAGGAAAAGACACACGCTTTTTACTTAAATCTCTGTCAAAGTGGAGTATATTACGAAACAGTGATGTCCTTTAATGAATATGTTGTGTTTCTGATCTGCTCATCGGAGGTCTTGACGTTTACTGAGGCTTAAATCGACACTAAAAGATTGTAAAAGACACTAAAGATTATAGATTTGTTTTTGATGTCGGATTGTAATTACAATTGAGCGATTGAGAGCATCTGTGTGGAGAGCACAGATCGCAAGGCTTTGGTCAGCGCTGAAGTGGTGTTAAAAGTTTATTTGGTGTGTTGTTTGCGGAATAGAGGATAGGGCACACAGACAATGGAGTCTCCGGTGAGGTATGGTGTGGAGCTTTTGACTTGGCTTCCCCACATTCTCATTTGTTCTTCTCTGTCCCATCAAGAGAAAAAAACTGAACTGACACCAAACTTGTAATGTATTCACTTTAGCATATAATACTAAATATATAATAAAACATCAAATTTTATGCTTGCTATTATTGACCAAGAACCAAAGATGTTTAGGCACCTATCCTTTAACTCTTCTTCCATTTTTTCTTCTTCCTCTGCTCTCGAGTCGATGGCAGCACAACTTGCAGGAAAGTTATGAATACTTATAGACGACAGCCTTCTCAACATTAACCATAGCAAGTTCAAGTTGTACATACGCCACCAATAGTTTAAAATTGTAGATACGTTCATGCTAAACCATATGCAATTTTCTAATGTCAGCCATATTGATTTTATTGTAAAATGCCATATTTTATGAACACACTGAGGTATCATTAAAAAACTCTGCATTTGTCTATACAGCACCGTACCCGGATGCTACTCAAATCAAGTTATGTTTTAAGGAAATCTCCAAAAATGGCAATAACTTTTGAGAATATTATCCTAATGTAAAGAAAATGTCTCAATACATTCTTTGGGTCGTGCTGAGAACATAATTTTTCAAACTCCTAGACCATTTGTTTGATTTTCACCAAATTGGAATCGGATAATCTCCAGATTGCGTGGCCAAAAAGATATTGAGTTTTGTGTCGATAGACAAAACTGTTTTTGTGTTTAGTGCCAATAAAAATTTGAGGCATGATGCCAAAATGAGTCTGAGGCTGTTTCTCTGTAAAGCTTTGGCATATTGACAGCAAACTTTGTGTGTGGCCCTTTAAGTCATATTACTAATGGTTGTATTTATGACTTTTCAGCCATTTTGACAAAAATAATCTCAAGTTGGCTTCATTTACTAATTGCTGCAGTTGGTCTGATGCTTGCTTGCTTTTTTTAATAAATTAAAAAAGTGCATTCGGTTTATATGATTTAAACATGTACATCGTTTCCACACATATCAATGAAGTTACATCAATAGTTTTCTCTTTCTTGGTTTAGTTCAGTAATTCTTTATCAGGTACACCTGTTTAACTGCTCGTTAACGCAAATATTTATTCAGTAAATCACATGGTGGCAAATCATTGCATTTAAGCATGTAGACATGGACATGGCAATCTGCTGAAGTTCAAACTGAGCATCAGAATGAGGAGGAAAGATGATAAAAGTGACTTTTAAATGTGGCATGAATAGCAACTTTGAACGCACAACACATCAAAACTTGAAACTCATAGACTACAATAGTAGAAGGACCACACTGACTGCAACGTTTCCCAGCTAAGATCAAGCTCACTAAAATTGAACAACAGAAAAAGATATCCAGGTCTGAGGGGTCTCGATTTCTGCTACAACATTCAGATGAACATGAAAACATGAACATGCTTTAATTTATAACAGTTTTTACCAAATTATTGTAACTCGTTACTGAATTACTGTTACTCATATGCGGGCTATCTTTCTCATAATTTTTTTTTTTTGTCATTAAATGGTCCCAAATTTAGATGCTCATTTATGCTATTCATGTTACTTGTCTTATTTCTTGGTTTTTACTGTCATGTACAGCACTTTGGCCAACCAAGGTTGAATTTAAATGTGCTTTATAAATAAAATTGGATTTGATTTGGTTTTGATTTATATTTGAAGGTAGAAAGGCATCAAGGCATGTCCGAATCCAATATTTGCTTCACGTCCTATCTCCTGAGATACCTTCATCTGATAAATTTTTGAAGGCAGCATGTGTCCTTCGCTGTCTTTGATATCCCACAATCCTGTGTATTCCATTCCATGACAGCTGAGCTAAAAATTAAGATGGCGCCTGAATGTTGCAATTGGTGTGTTAATGTAAATTACTAACTTTTACTTTTATAGTTACTAAGAAATATTCTATTAGTTATTACCAAATTTTGTTCTATTTAATTTTTTTATTTTAATTGTAATTTTTTTGTAGACCTTTAAACTATTACACTGCCACAGAAGCATGTTCAAATCAGTTTCGCAAGGTAGCCTACTTCCATGCAGAAATGCTTTCTGCAAAGTCATTGCCTAATGAGGCAGAGAGGCAACAAGTCGACAGCCTAAGCTTTTGGACACAGCCAAAGACTGTACAACCTCAGATGTGTGTGTCAGATAAGAGAGACATCAGAAACAAGCAGTGTTGGGGGTAACACTTTATTTTTCATTTTCATTAATAAACCATTAACAAACATTATGTTATTATATACTAACTGAACATTACACAATTAATAACTCCATTAGTTCATTTAAATTAAAGTACTTACAAATATTATTAAACTTCAAATTTATATACAATCCTGTACTTTTTAAGTCTTATCTACTGTACAAATTAATCTAAAATCTAAATCTGAATCTACTCCTAATAATTCTGGTTAAAAAAAGTTTGTGGTGATTTACTGTAAGATCCTTCACTTTTTTTTTACATAAAATGTCCAATATAACTTTGAGTATATATATATATATATATATATATATATATATATATTAATGTAAATCTATATTATTGGATCCCTTTCACATACTGACTTAAGAACAAGTTGACAGGTTGGCATCCAAAGTTGCATTTCCATATCCTGTATTCATGAGCATTTCATTGGTGCCTGAACTGTTCATTCCACCATTTCGAATAGCAGCTGGCTGGAAAATGAGAAACGCAAAGTGACTATGTCAGGGAGAAGCTAAAGGCTAGAATTCTGATAGGCTGATCATGAACAATTTGTTCTTTTTGAACAAATATTTTACATGACTTGGGTATAGTGAGGTGTCTCAGAGAGTAATTTGTTCATTTTCTGTTGACTGTGCACGAGTATTTGAGCAACAGTTGTCTAATCGTCTTTACAAACAAGCTCTTACACTTGGTACACAGTATGTTTCTTATGTAATTTTACCTTTCTATCATATTTTGCAATGAATGCATTTATTATAAAATTAACAAATTCATTCTGTTCTGTATTAGCTATGATCATTTGAAAAAATAATTAATGACTCAGACCTACAGTAAATTAACTTTCTCATCAATGAAGTTTCTCATAATTTGTCATTAGCTGCTTTATCTTTTTTTCTTTCTTTTTTTTTTAAACTCTAATCAAATTAACTATATGAACAAAGTAAAACAAACAAATAAATACATACATAGATTTTGTTCCTTTTTCTGAATTAGATTTACAGATCCAAGTCAGTAAAATAATCCAGTTTTCCAATCATATGAAACATCAATGGTTCCCTTGTCTGTCGGTCACTATGACGTTATGTCGTGATGACAGACTGGGTCATTGACTTGGGAGCCCTGATTCGCTCTGGTATTGAGAAAACGCCAATC
>JAUMHR010000050.1:7467772-7516038 GCA_032361145.1 Enteromius fasciolatus
GGCACGGCCGGGGGTGGCTTAGCATGCAAATTCCACTAGCCAGTCAGAAAGAATTCTGATTGGCGTTTTCTCAATACTAGAGCGAATCAGGGTTTTCGCTGAAGAGCCGAGACGGCGTCAGTGCGACCTCAGAGTAGTGGCAACGAAAGTGTAAAGTTTCCGTTCCCTCCTACGTGGGTTACGTTCGTAACCTAGACATTACCCTTTCAGTCGAATCACTTCAAAGTTACATATGGGAACACCCATGGAACAGGCCACGACCCTGAGGCCACGTTACGCGGAGACCCCCTGCCAACAGGCGAGAAACTTTTTCAAGTTTGTCAGCAGAGAAGGCTGCACTTAACCTTCCCCAACACCCTGGGGGCCAGATTGGGGCCCCACAGGGCTGCCAGTTGTACTGAAGCAAGTAGTTGGGGGAGCGGATCACATGACTTAACATACAGTTCTTGCATGTGGAATTTCAGGGAATTCAATATATTGATAATATTATGGATGTAATTGAAGGGAAACACAGCCTTCTGGCTGACTGTGGAATATTGAGTTTTGTTGCCACACCTACCTACGAAGGAGACCCAGAGGAAGCACAGCCGGAGCTACTCCGCTCTAGGGTGGGAGGACTCAGGTTCACTTTAGATAAAAGAAACACTGAGATAAGGTGAAGACGCGGGAGGACACAGTTTCTACATGGAGGTCGTAAAACCTGGCGAAGTTGTTGGTTCTAGATATCTGCTAGAGAGGTGCCATGAGCACACGCATAGGATGAGCCGACACTCCTTGTTGAGTGAGCTCTTAATCCTAAGGGGCACGGCTCTCCCAGGTACAAGTAAGCCAGGGAGATGACTTCAACCTCCCAATGAGCCAACCTCTGTTTGGAGACAGCATTCCCTTTCTGCTGTCCACAATAGCAAATAAAGAGCTGCTGGGAGCGTCGGATGCTCCGAGTGTGGTCAGTGTAGAGGCGCAGAGCATGTACAGCACACAACAACTCTAAGGCTGGGTCTGTCTCCTCCTAGGGCAGAGCTTGCAGGTTCACTACCTGATCGCGGAAGGGCATTGTAGGAACCTTGGCCACGTCGCCGGGGTCTCAGGATGACGTGAGAATCAGCCAGGCCGAACTCTAGGCACTCTTCGTTGACAGAGAAGGCTTGTAGGTCCCCCACCCTCTTAATGGAAGCTAGTGCAGTCAGAAGCGCTGTCTTCAGTGTCAGATACTTCAGATCTGCTGACTGAAGGGGCTCGAAGAGAGCCTGCCGCAGGCCCCGTAGGGTGATGACCAGGTCCCAAGAGGGTACGAGGTGTGGTCTCGGGGGATTAACCCGACACACACCTCTGAGGAACCGGACGATGAGTTGGTGCTTCCCGAGGGAATAGAACAACAGGCAATGTTGCCACAATTCTTCAGGGTGGGTGGACTGCTGTGAGAGCTGATCGACTGCACAGTTGAGTATCCCTGGAATGTGAACAGCGTGCAGTGATTTCAGCCTCTTGTGACTCCACAGGAGCAGATGGCGGGCAAGTTGTGACATGCGGCGAGAGCGTAGAGCACCTTGTTTTTTGAGGTAAGCATCGACCACTGTGTTGTCCGTCCGGACCAGCACATGCTTGTGGCGCAGCATCGGAAGAAAGCGACGCAGGGCCAGAACCACGGCTAACAGCTCGAGGCAATTGATATGCCAAAGCAGCTGGACGCCTCTCCAGTGGCCCGAAGCTGCTTGCCCGTTGCACACAGCACCCCAACCCATGGAGGAGGCATCCGTGTTGACCACGACATGCCTGGACACCTGTCCCAGGGGTACTCCGACCCGGAGGAAAGCAGGGTTGGAGCAGACATGAAAGCAGACATGAAAGTACGCGTCCTTCAGGTCGATGGCTGGGAAGCAATTCTGGCTCTGGATGCATCTTAGTATGCGCTTCAGAGTGAGCATTTTGAACGGCAGCCTGAGAAGGGACCGGTTCAAAGCTCTCAGATCCAGGATGGGTCTCAGGCCACCGCACTTTTTGGGCACGATGAAGTAGGGACTGTAAAACCCAGACCTCATCTCGGCTAGAGGCATACCATCTGTATCAACCACTGCGAGGGGCTGGGAAGTGCTATCCAGGCTCCTAGCCGGGTCGCTAGGGGAATCAAGGGAACGTTGACCGCCGTGCCAGCAGTGGAGCAGCCTGTAGGGGGACAGGGGCAGGGACTGATCCCAGAAGGCTGTTTCAAAACCTGGGGAAGAGTCTGGCTGCATTGAGCAGCGCTTACCTGCCTCCCTAGATCCCACGCTGGCGACACAGTGGGGACGGAGATGTCAGAAGAGCAACCCCCAACACCTCCGTGTCAGGGACACGCAGCACTGCGGGTGAGTGAAATATAACAGACATGAAGGATTTTTTTTTTTTTGTGAAAATGGCCTATTTTTGGAAAAAAGGTTTAAATCATGATTTTGAGCTCACAACACTTGAAATCAAAAGTTTATGCATTTTGATGGTAAATCAGTTAAATTAACTCATATTTTTAAACAATGGGACCAAAATGCAAAATTTTGAGTAATGTTTAGTTAACATTACTTGATTGTTTAAGTAAAGACAACCTTAGGGTTTACAGTGAAGCAGTAAAATTTCTTCTTTTTGAGAGAGAGAGAGAGAGCAGATGGAATGTAAAATAAAGTTGCCTTCTGTCTTATAGATTAAACCCCTTTGGGGTAACCCTTGTGGGGAATCACTGACTGCCTTAGTCTCCTAATGTACAGCATCATAAGACCAGATGCCTCTAATCCACTGTCAACAGTCAGGATCTGAGTTCAGACACTTCTTACTACTATTTATTCTCTTAGTCATCTCTGCCTTTCATGTCAAGCCATACTAGAACAATCAACAGGGCACTGATACGTAGTTTGGGGACGTGGGAGATTTTGAGACGAATAAGAGATCTGTGAATTACACACCATCTGCGATGCGATTGTACTCTCATTCTTTTGAGCTGTGTAAAATAAAGACCTCTTATTGCACCTTGCAGTGTTTGCTCATCTGCAGGACCAGCCCCTGCTCTGCAAATTCAACGCGATCGGACTTTGGCAGGGAGGCGTTCATTTAACTAAAGGGAATATATGCATCAAACGAAAAAAGAAAGCGGATGAAAAAAACATGCAATTATGTCCTTGATCAGGTTAAGCTTTCCTTTGCCAGCTCTCCAAACCACCAGCATTTGTGAATCAACCTCCAAATGGGTGGCGTCTAGGAGCCGGGCCAGACCCGAAAAGCATTCCCCCTTTCCCCACAGCTTTCACTGCCATCTCCCCATTTCTCATTCCTCAGATCAGCGTCCAGGCCTCTCCTCTCCTCCCCTCTCTCGTTCCCTTGCTCCCTGTTCCAGATAATGGAGCACTCTGCCTCTGTTAGGCTGCCAAGGGCTGCAGCTCTGCCCGCTAGTAATGACCTGAGGGGATGGCGCGTGACAGGCCGGCTATAATAACGCCTCCAGCCACGGACAAAGCAGCCCCCAGGGCTCTATTTTTAAATACTTTATACTTTACAGCAGGGCTAAAAGTCATTTATTGTTTTGTAGGTCATGTGTATGGATGGGCAGTGGTGTGTGGGTAAGTACAGAGAGAGAGACAGTGGAGACACATCCTAGTCACTCGAGGTGAGTGTTTGCATAAAAGGAGGAGCGCTTTCTTTAACAGGAACAGAAGGATTTAAATGCGGCAGGTTGAGCGGGTTCAGTCACAGCGTCACTGGAGGGAGTTGTGCTGTAAATGTGACCGCTCACAAAAGATGTTAAAATTCATTAAACGACTGCGCTGTTGCACAAGGTCTTGCCCTTGAGTGTTCTGCGAGTCATTTGCAAAGATGGCTATGAAGCAGAAACATGCAGAAAGTGTGTCGGTGGTGGTCGCTCTGTTCCCCTGCGGCGCAGTGGTTTGTCTGTCAGCATTTTCATTCCTCACCCCCTTCAACAGATTCAGTTCAGCTCCTTAGTGCCTTCCATGATTAAGCAGAGCCATTTGATGCAACTGACGGGTGCTTCCACTGAACTCGTTCCAAAACACACCTGGTGATGTTAAGCAGTGAGGTGGATCTAAATCAGGTGTTTTAAATTTATATTGTTACTTAAGCCTAAACTAATACACTAACTTTGATCTTCCTTTGCTCATTAAATATTGTTCCTTTATTTTTTTACTTTGTTCTATAGTTTAGTTTATAGTTGCGAGAAAAAAGTGTAACATTAAAAGTTCCATAAGCATATGGTTTGGGCTGGAAGGTGCATATACTGTAGCTTGCATGATGCATTAACTACTGTGAGTTTTTGTCAAAAAAAAAAAAAGGTTCTTATTCATGATCATGTTTTTGATTTTGGAATAGCATTCTAAGATACTACTCATAGGCCTGCTATTTCCTTTTTTAAAAAGATATACCAAAAAGAGTAAGTAGTGTGTTAGCATTGTGAAAACACTGAGATGCTGCGATGTAATTTAACTGCCAAATAAAATGGTCAAATGAAACATTTATTGGTCTTTTCGCTTAATTTTTTAAGTAATAGTAGCTTAGCAAACTTGCTAGCCTAGCATACTGTTTATCCCTACTAGGCTACAAAATGATAACTAAAAAAGGCTTGTGATTATCAAAAAAGAAGATATAAAGAATTACTAAGATACATTTTAACTGGCATTGCAAACGCTATTTTTAGTGGTCCTAGATGAAGAGAATACTTTGAAAAGATAAGATTTAGCATGACTTCAAAATGAAAGCAGTGAAAAAACATGGAGCTTTATGTGAAATCATCGGCTGAATCGGACAAATTAATAGGCTATGTGAATGAACCATAGCTGTCGGATGTTAACATTTACAAATAAAAAGAGAAAATAATCAGTGATTTTTTTCAATTTACTGGATTATCCAAAATTTTTACATCATATAACGTTTAGGTTATATCTGCCACTCCTACCTGACAGATACACATGTGTCTATGCAGTTAATTACACAAAATGAGCTCAGCTGGTAAAAGAGAGTTAACAGAGAGCTCTTGGAAGAAGGGGACAGTGCAGAAAGAGTGCAGAATCATACTTCACCTCATTGATTTTTTCGATCGGTTTAAATGAGGAGCACTTTAGGCCAAGAGCTCACCACTGAGCCTTCAGTCCTCTGCTGGGTTAACTCAGCACCACGCTGCCATGCTACACGTAATTACAGCACACACTCTCACACCAGCTGAGATGTGCTCTACTATCCTATAATTACATAATGATCTGTTCTTTGTACATTTTATAGAGCTTGGACAGCACGTATAAATTGTGGCCTTTAAAAATCATATCATATAAGCTTCACGTATGATATCAAGGACCTTTAAAAAATATATAAACAGATCAGTGGATGTTTTGTCTTTCTAAACACGCAAAAAAAAATTATACATTTAATTATAAGGTTGCTTTCTTTAATTTAACCTTTACAGGATCTAAAGAGTTTTAATGCACTCACTTTATCGGCAGCATATTCATCACTTCATTCAGTAACAAATGACTTACTAAAGCAAATATTGATTGAGACAACTCCATTGTCATACTGTTTACCTACCTGCCAATATGCTATGCACCTCTGAGAGGCTCATCTGTATTGTACATATTTGTAGCGTACCTGACATCTTGATCATTCCATTATAATACATCTGACGTGTTGTCCCTGCACCTCGCCGTGTGAAATATAGATTTTCTATATTCTCCACAAGTCTTGTAATCCACACCTATTATCTTACACACTACAGGGTTGCTATAAAATAGAAGAGATGATTATAAAGCTAGCATACACCAGCACACCTGCCCAGAGACAGACACCACATGCATCGTACATGCTGAAAAAAAAAAGAAGAATAACGCATCCTGTGATTTATTATATATGGGTGGGTGGGTGTGAATACTTTAAAAATGAAACTGGTTGGTGTTCAGTACAGTCAAATATATAAACTAGTCTACAGCTAAACTAGAAGAAAACTGTAAACTTCATTTTTTATTTATTTGGCTGCTATTACAATATCATCAAACATCAGAACTGCTGTCGAATTTCTAACATATCCAGATAGTGTAGATGCAAATAGCTCAAGTTAGCATCACTTGTCTTACAGGGAGGAGAAATAAGGGATGTGACACGCACGCAGGCTGCATCACAAAGCAGAGTAAATCACCAGAATAACAGCAGCACAATGACTGGTTTGTGTTTTCGCATTGATTGAATGATAACAAAGTGCACGAGTTACAAGCATCTCCTCATTTAACGACCCATTGGAGAGATAGAGAGAGAAAGGCAGGAACGAGTGGCAGGGCCGGTGAACAGCTTGGCTCACCTCATTAAAAGCTTGTTGACGTCTTGTAAATTTTCGAGGAGCATGGGCTGGTAAAAACCAGCCGCCAAACTTCCTCATAAGGGAAGATCCAGTCCCCGCCCATCAGGACCGAGCGATGGGCGAGAGGAAGAACAGGCATCTGAGGAGAAGAAAGAGACGCAAACAGAGAAAGAGACAAAAAGAGAGATAGAGATAAGAGGGAAGCACCCAGACATACAGTACACAAGCCAACGATAAATAACAGACGTATAAATTGCCTCGTTTTCTTGTTTTGGGTGATGTCGATTTAGCTGCTAATTGGTGACAGAAACTGTCAAACGGGTGGCAGCTAGTGATTGCAGTGGCTTCTGTCAGGATTAGGTGAGAGGAAAAGGGAAAAAATGCTTTTTATCTGAAAAGAGAATGAGAGATATGCTGGCAGCTTCCTCCCATCTCCTCCCGTTGTCTGATATTTACCCAAAACACATTAAAAACACAAGGCAAAGAGAGCAAAGAAACAATAAGCTTGGCATTATAGGCCCCAGTTCTCTCGCTGTCTCTCAGACTGATCAGTGTGTTTGTTTGTAGAATCTTTGTTTGTTTGCTTGCAGGAAGGAACTGAACACACAAACACCCGTGTTAACCTATTCAGAGTAAGAGAGGGAGAAAGAGAGCGAGAGAGAGAGATAAAGGCTGACTGACTGATCTCCTGGGGCCGTCTCCTCCAAACCCTGCCTTGACTCCCCCTCTGTCCCGGGGAATATTGAGATGAGCAGTAATTAGGCTTTGATACTCTGGCAAATGAACAGTAATTAGAGGCTGCGAGTGAGGCTCCTCTGTCTGAGCTGCTCATCCAATATTCACATCATTATTGAACATTAGGATTAGCTTTCTTCCATGCACAAATAGCATGGCACAAACACTGCCCGCGCAGATGGCGACGGGGGGTGGCCACCGGTGACACAGAACGTGTGGATATAAGTCAGATCTGTGTAAGTATTGCGCGATACAGTATATCTAGAGGAGCGCGAGCGTGTGTGTGTGGGATGTAGAGATAGGTCACCCGTGTCTGGCCGTCTCTCAGAGGGGATTTTCTGGTTATTAGAGCAGCGCCAGATCATGGGCCAATTATACAGAAAACTGTCAGTCAAGATTGTGTGGCTACGTGATTAGAGCAAAAGGACAAAATCAGGTGAGGAGTGCGAATCTATCCGGGGCAGCTTTGATTTGCTAATGAGGGGAAGAGGGGAGAGGACCGGGGCCACTGTCCCCAGCTGTATCCCCGCTCGCCTGCCTTCATTTTCGCTCTGACCTTCTTAGCGGATGCTTCTTTTGATGCAGGAGGGAGACAAAGAGAGCGAAAACCAGAGAACACCAGGCGACTCTCTCTCTGGGAGTGGTGGGACCCCGGCCCTCAGCGGCGCGCTTGCGGGTCACGGTCTGTAAATGAGACCGAAGCACCCCACTAGCACCGAGAGGGCCAACAGTAATCAAAGTCAAGGCCCTCTCTATTACAGCACAGGCCAAAGGCTCCTTAATTACCCTTAATAGCTTTAAACACGCTAATTCCATCCCGCTACCCCCTCGCATATTGCAGAAACACACCCATGAGTGGAGAGGAGGAGTTTAAAGGACAAGACCAAGGAGGCATGGCGAATCAGCCCCCTTCTCCCAGAATACTTCTGGCCCCCGAATAGTTTCAAAAAGCAAGAGCTGACGGTGGCTCCTAATTTAGTGGCTACTGTTCGGGGGGCTGACACCAAGAGGCGTGGTGAGAGGGTCTTTGTCAGCTCAGCCTGGCAGCGGTAGAACCGGGGCGGTTGAGGCAACGGAGGAGAAGGGGATGGCGCAAGCGGAGACAGGGTGCGCGGCAGCCCTGCAGAAGCACACGGCAGAGGCCTGTAATGAATGGAGCTGGGGGACGGGGAGGGGGATGACAGCTCTGGCAGCTGATGCATGAGCTCCATGCTAATTCCTCAGCCTGGCCGTGATGGATCCTGAAATCTTGACCAGACGTCCCATTAGCCCCTGTCCGTGACAGCCCCAATAAAGATATTATCAAAATCCGCTGAAACCTTTGAGGGAAGGCTAGGGGGCTCTGGCAGAGGGGCAGAGAGCGGGGTCAAAGCCAGAGAGTCTCTCGAATGGGTTCGTCTCCCTCCGAAAGTTATTGATGAGTTAACCTCTTGGGCGCGGGTTAGTGGTGATGGATATATCGGGACTGGAGAACCACACAGGATAATGAGATGAGCAGTGAATCACTGTCCCACCCCTGTTAAAAATAGAATCCACTGTATGTCCTGCAAATAGAGTTGTGTTTTGTTTCGGCAGCAGAGATTATTCATGGATGGCGGCCCTGTGAAAGAGAAGTATGTGCATATGCTGATGAGCGCGCGTCTTGTGGTAAAGACAGGAAGTAGTTGCTCAGCTCAGCGAACCTGTGAACGCTTCGCCGTGACCCTCATTTCAATGCGCCGCCGCAATTCAGATAGGAAGTCTGGTTCCCTTAGTTACCACAGGACCCAGTCCAGGTGTGTTTACCATGAATCTTTTATCTTCCGCAGCGCATCAGGCTAATATTTTTGACAAGCGGCACAGGGGATATAAATGACCCAGGCTTCGGACAAATAGGAAAACTGGTGCCTTGGCGTGCGGCGTCGGAGCGAGGGCGTTGGGAAAGCCACACGATTCCCGCGGTTGACAAATAGGGTGGGGAGAGCCGGCTAGGAAACGGAGAGAGAGGTTACAGTGACAGACAAGGAGCACAATTATCACACCATGATGAAAGAGCGGCGGCCGGCGAGCTCCACACCGTTAATTACACTCCTTTTTCCACAGGACTCTAATGTGAGGAAAAACACGCAATGACAAGTGTGTAAAAGAGCAAGCAGTAAATTACTGTCAGGAAAAATAAACGGAGGAGCGTGCGGCCTGCTCAGTGATTTACGGGGGCAATTAGTCACCGCCCCACGGAGATGCTGAGGACAGCAGCGGAGCGAGAGTGTCAGAGAGAGAGAGAGAGAGAGAGCGGAGGAGGAGGGGTGGATGTAGAAGAACGATTGTGCGCATGAGGAAGATAGAGAGGTGCACTTCAACCGCTGCCGAGAAAAGACAAGGAAGGAGAAAGTAAGAGGAAACGCTCAGGCTATTATGAATGACCTTCTGGATGCTAGCGGTACCTTATGTGCCCCTGATGGGCTATTTCTGTTCAGCCGCCCGCTGGCAGAGTCCTCGGCTGCAAACACGCGTGCCCTGGCCTAACGCTCTACAATTAAATCTGCTTACTTATCTGAAACAGCACAGGACAGCTCAACAGAACTGGTTAAAGTCCTGCATAAGTGAATTTAATGCAGAACAAAGTGAAACAAATGTGATGGCAGAATTTTTAAATAGCCGAGCTCCATCTGAAAGAGGCCAACACCTGCGTCAGTAAAATAGGACAATAAATTACTGACTGCCACGCACACTTACTCCAAGTTTCCCAAATGATTCCCAAATCTAAGCGCTAACTGAAACATCTTGTTTGGGTGGAAGTAATACAAGCTGTCATTATAGCAGGTTTACAGAAGGACATGAATGGATTTTAATCACTAAATGTTTGAAATGAGCAGTCTCACATGCAGACACACTTTAATGGATATTAATCGACTTTAAAAGTGACACCCCGATGTCTCTGCGCATCAAAGCCATCTCCTCTACCACTGACGACGCTTGATTTCCTTTCTTGTATTTGCAAACAGAGATTTCTTACGGCGATGTCTCGTTTTCCAAAGACACCTGTCCCTCAGTTTTTTATTCGGAATATAACACCAGCTTTCACCCGACATTAAATACCTGCCGCACGTTTAACAAATTAAAGCCGCTGGGAATATTCCCATCCGCCGTTGAGCCGAATGACATTAAATTGCTAAAGACAGATTGTGTCATTGCATTTTTGTTAATTTCACCCATTCTGGTTGAGTGAGCAAGGCAAGACCATGTTTGTCTCAGAACAATGTGCTGCAGAAAGAGACAGAGACAGGCCTCAATAAGATACTGTCAGGTTGGGTGATTGCTTACAGATAGCTGATGAAATAAAAGGCTTTTGTCAAGCGGGAAGTGAACTGAAGACAACACAGAAAGCTGTGCAATGGAGACGTCTGTACTAATTACTCATGCTGATTGGAGGATGTCAGGTAAATCAGATGCTTTGAAAGTGATGCATAATTCCTGTACTGTTAGTAACTACATTAATCTATAGCCTTTATACAGGGAAGCTGCTTTAAAATTGTAGGGTTTTTTTTGGAAACATATCATTTAAAGCAGTTAAAAATACAGATTCAAGGGCTAATAAAAAATAAGCAATGAAATGACTGAAGGAGTAGATACTTGTCTTAATAATGTAATCAGAACATTAGGCTATGGAAAACAAGGGATTTTCATTTAATGGATTTTGGGTACAGTTTTAATGTAATGCATAATATTATTTTTGCTGTTTTATATTTTCTTAAGCTTTTCCTATATTCCTGGACCTAATTATTAAAATTAGAGATAGAGGGGAAAAAATAAAGAACAGGGGATTTATAAGAAATATGCACTGGTCAAAAAAGATGAAATAATCCAAAATGTTCAAATCATTGCAAACACATCACAGACTTGGCCTGACAGGTCGTTCCACTGGAAGGCAAAGACATGCCATGACATGAAAAACGTTAGCCTTTTGAAAATGGCTATTGATTGTAAATGTCACTGTATAAACCTTGTGCAGGTTGACAGCTTACTGTGAGATGACTTAGAAAATGTCTGAGCTGAAAAATATCACTACAACCATCATTTTCGGTGGCCAGGGGGAAAGAAGCGGGGAATGGAAGGGTTTAAAGGATAAAAATAAGATGCACCTGTGACAAAGATGCATCGACTTGCGTCATGCACAAAGAAAGATGCCCTTGACCAGAGCTAGTGCAGGCTGAAGGTAAAATGCTGGCATAGTTTTTCAGCTTTGATTGCCAGGGATTCTTCACCCATCAAACTCTGACTCATCACCAGCTGTTTTCTCTTTTCTCCTGAATCCTAATCGTGTTGAGGTGAACAACGGCTGACAGTTTCAGAAAGCGGGTGACACACAGAGGGTCGAGGGTGAGGGTCTGTCACACACAGGACAGGCAACTTCTGATTAAATCTATAATAAGAGCATGAATAGCAAAACTACCTTTTAAACTTCTTTAGTCTGCTATTATATTGTATATTATTTGTGCTATTAACTATTAACATTTTATTTTGAAATCACATGCAACGTGCAAAATACTAATAATTTGTTGTTAACATTTTAAATACATTTTTTGAGCGCCTTGCGTAGCAAAAATGTAAACGTATTTAAATGTCAGCTGAATTAGATTCTATTTATTTAAAATAAGTGCGGTAAAATCACAATTAATCGCATCCAAAAACGTTTTTGTTTACATGAGATAAATAGATGATTAAGTTTGATTAAATGTTATTCTGTCATCATTTACTCCCCTTAACAAAAAAAAATTGAAATTATTTATTTTCTAGACCAAAATATTTATAAATATCATATTCATAATTATATATTTATGGAGAAACATGAACATTTTCAGTTTTTCATATTAAAACTACTCTTTAATTATTAAAATCAGACAACAGAGTATACAGACAATGGGAAATGAGTATTTTTCACTAGTGGAAGTAATAGAAAATGACTGAATTCAGAGTTATTGCCAAAACTCTGTCTCGAATAGACACAATCAAAAAGTATTTGATGTCTCCAGGGCCTGAGGTTATCCCTAAGATATATTTAGCCTGACTAAGCATGATCAAACCACACCAGGTGCGGAAATGAATGAAATCATTATTTCACCTTGCATGTTTCCATCATTCAAGGTCTCATTCTCTGATGCGAAACTACTTGTTATTTAGCCTGTGGAAGTGAGAGGACCATGTTAATTGTTAATCCCATGTTTAAATATTCATCGTTCCATGCAGATCTGTAATGCTTCAACAACTCCCTCATTTGATGTCAAGTACTGGTCGAGGAAGGTGTCTTTGCCTTCATATGCCTGTTTCCATGCATAATGCCTGTGATCAATTTTACATGTGCACCATACGCATTATATATGCACATTCTGTTGTAATAATATTCATGTGATGGAGGGGGAGGGGATGACATATATAAAGCGTGTTAGAATTATAAGTTAAAACAGCATCTTTGATTAAGCTGTTGTCTAGACAAAATGTACAATCGTTGCTTAAGGTTACAAGTTTAATATACTTTTTATTTTCTTTATAATTGTAGCTTTTAAGGATCAGTTTCTTTATGCTATTATGGGAAATTATTATGAAAAATGCATAAAATGGATAGCTCATAATCTAAAATTTGATTTGATGTGCTGAACTCAAAGTGATTGTAAAAAGGTGTTAATCAGTATATTAATATTAGTTAGCTGATGTGTTAAATATGTGAAAAACTATTTACACACTCATGCTAAAGATCTATATGTGACCCTGGACAACAAAACCAGTCATAAGTGTTAATTTTCAGAAATGTAGGTTTATATATGACCTGAAAGCTGAATAAAGCTTTTCATTGATGTATGATTTAGATGGATAGGGCTATATTTGACCGAGATACAACTATATGAATATCTGGAATCTGAGGGTACAAAAAAATCTAAATGCTGAGAAAATCACCTTTAAAGTTGTCCAAATTAGATCTTATAAATGCATATTACTAATCAAAAATGAGGTTTTAATATATTTTTAGTAAGAAATTTACTAAATACCTTCATGGAACATGATCTTTACTTACTATCCTAAGGATTTTATATATCTATATAAATCTATATTTTTGACCCAAACTATGTATTTTTGGCTGTTGCTACAAACATACCCCAGCGACTTAAGACTGGTTTTGTGGTCCAGGGTCACATATTATCCATCAAGAAAGTGTATTAATAATATTATTAATAATATATATATATTCTACATTAGGTGATAATTTGACAATTTATAATTTTTTCATGTCTTGAAAAAAGAAATTGATTTTTCAACTGTAAAACTGCTAAAGTATTTCCAGGGTCACTTTAGTCACCTCAGCCAGCCATGCCATAAAACCACAGAGAACAGGGGAGAGATAGAGACAGAATGTGTGTGTGTGTGTGTGTGAGAGAGAGAGAGAGAGAGAGAGAGAGAGAGAGAGAGGAGCCATGAATCAATCTGTGTAATAGGGGGAAGGCCAAATGTAATAAATAATACAATAACAAGCCAAACTAATGAGCCGTTGCCAAGGTGAATTTCACAGAATAGTCCCCCTGTACAAAACCCCACTAATAATCCAGGGGAGCCAGTGGATGATAAAGCGGCACCATAAGGCAACACCTGCGCAATTAAAAAAGAGGATTCTTTCCCAACGTTACATTAATTTCAGCCTTTTGTAAAGGCCCAATGAGCACGCTAATAATCTAGTCTACTTGACTCTGTGTCTAGCCAAAACAGGGTGTCTAATTAGGTAAAGGTAATTAATTAGAGATAAACGGAGCTAATCAAGAGCCGTTAGCGCTCTGTCTGTCTCGTCATTAAGACACACAGGCTTCGCGCTCTCTCATTGGCTGCCTCACCAGCTCTTTAGCTATCGCCTACAGTATACCTGTTCAGATTTCAGAGCGTTCACTCAAGATACATACAGCTGAGATCTCCAAAAACACCTCATTCAGAACTAGCATTTACAAAATGGATCAATGACATATCTATAAAAAAGTTCAAATGATGCCACCGGTTCCTGTTAATTGCAAGTGTCTCATTCATCGGATCCGAGGAGCATTTGATGGCAGGATTCATATGAGTGTCATCAGCCACTTCATT
This sequence comes from Enteromius fasciolatus, assembly GCA_032361145.1. Lineage (NCBI taxonomy): Eukaryota > Metazoa > Chordata > Actinopteri > Cypriniformes > Cyprinidae > Enteromius > Enteromius fasciolatus. The sequence continues at coordinate 7,481,928 of JAUMHR010000050.1, forward strand.
ACCAAAAATCTGTTAACGTGATTTTGATGATATGATGATAAAAGCTAGCTTAGCGGACCCTTGCGTTTCCTCTCACCATTAATTGGTGGAGTAGTGCGCTCTGATTGTGCTGATGATGAGGGAAGTAGTGTGATGTTTAACACAGCATCACATTAGCGAAAATGAATAAAAATAACATGGATATGAATTTGCGTATTACCTCTCACCCCCTCCTCAGGGAAAATGTATCAGGACTTGCGCTTCGAAAATAACGGCTTGCTTCTCTGAGAGTCTCGTCAACGTTTCAGCTCTAATTACGAAAAGTGGAGCACTAAGCAGAAGCCAGAACTCACTCGAGACGAATCACGAGCGGAGACTTAAGTTCAAACAGGAAGGCCTCTACTCTGATGCGCATGTAGCCATCACGTCCAATTGTCTGTGATTAAAATCCCGCTCTCTGCTACGGCAGGGACGAGATTACAAAAGTTGCAATTTAATGCTTAGCCTAATGGATGTTGACTCTGCATGCGAAGGGATGGGCGACAAACAGGAGGAGAGGAAAATGGGAATAAGACATAAGGCATTAAAAAAGTGCTAGATCTTGAAAAGGTTTGGTGTGTGTTCGTGTGTTGTGGGACTTTTGAGCTTAGGAATATTTTAGGGATTGTTATTATTCCCCCCCCCCCCCCTCTCTTCGTCCTCGTACACGAGGGACTCGTCTCCTACAAGGAGGCAGGCCGCTCCCTCGACACGCATCATTAGAGGGTTTTTTACAAGCGACAAGCAGGCTATTTGGCTGTCATTGGGATTGTTTGAAGAGAATATGTTTATCTGCCGTTTACTCTAGGGGGGCTGGCATCAGAGAGAAAGGCAAGCAGATAACCATGAGCGCTTGACATCACTGTTATGCATTTGTCAATATTAAGGATAATAGGTGAGGACGGTTGCTGTTAAATTGGCAGCTCACTGCACCATGCCATCACAAATATCAGTGGCCTTTGACCTTTACTGTCACAGACCAGATGACCATCGACTCTGTCATTGCTAATTGCAAAGTATTTACACAAAAATAATGTAGGTCTTCCCCTTTCTTACTAAGTATTTAAAGACAGAAGGTCATCAAATTATGCTGCTTAGAAGAAAAGTTAGAGGTGTTGTATTTTCAGATTCAGTTTTGTTTTAATGTATTCTTAATTAAATGTTTTTATATATTATGAAATATAGTTTGTATGTCAGCTGTGATTGTTTTTTTCTGTTTCTGCTTTATTTTATGAACTTATTTTAACCTTTAGTGCCATTTTAAATTGCAAAACCCTGAAATGTAAGACAAAAAAAAATTTAATTAGTCCCAAGTTGTCATTAAAACAAATTAAGAAATAACATTTCATGGAGCACAAAAAAGTATAAAAATGAGAATAAGGAGCTAACAAATACATATGCACAAACACGAAAGAAAGTATGGCAAAGAAAGTGAGCTTGAATGTTATAGAAACGTAATTGTTATCGCCACTGAATTTGTGTGAAAACAGAACGGTGGCCAAGATACAGTGTTTAAAAAAAATCAGTGCGACGAGGAGGTGTGTGTTTTGTGTGTGTGCATGTGTGGACATGATGGACTGTCAGACAAGAAACGAGGGACGATAATACGGCCATCACCGACCCAAAGTGTAGGGTGTGTGACTGCTAGAGTGTATGCGGCATTTCCAATTGAAATGAGACAGAACGGAGGCATACAGATCCTCATTATCCCATTTCCCTTAGGGGGAGTGAAGGCAGCCTTTCAGTCAGAGGAAGACAAGAAGAAAACGCTCTCTCTCTCTCTCTCTCTCTCTCTCGCTCTCTCTTTCTCACTTCATGACATGAATATTTGTTGGGGGGAGGAGCACAGCAGATGAAAACTACATCAAATTACAGTTAACAAACAAACAAATCATGTGGCGGTGCTGGCTGAGCAGTGTAGCTAACCCTCTGAATCTGGGTTCCATTTAGAGCTGTATTCACCAGGGGGGAAATGTGCCCAATACGAGATACAGGTCACATCACATTTCCCAGCGGAGCCCTGACAGTGAGGGAACAGGCCGCACATCACACGGACACGTCCTGTAGTATCGACTTCAGAGCGGCTGATTGCGCCAGCACCCGCCGGCGCTGTTTAGATAGTTTGACTACATCAAGCTCCTCTTCTCCATGCCTCTTACTGGTGCGATTAGAGAGGGGAGAAGATGAAAGGTGCTTGGTGTATTTTTAAAATTGTTGATTTTCCCCTCTAATGATAGCTGGTGCAATTAAGCACTGGCTTGAGGCTCTCTATGTCCTTGTGTGAAAAATCTCAATTATATATGTGTGAGAGCGAGAGTGTGAGCGTTTGTGTATGAATACGAGTGCAGGGTTTGCATGCATGTGTGTTTTCTGGAGATTGAGTGTGGCATGTGTTCATGTATGTTGGTTTTCAAGGTTGCAAATAGTTGTGTTTATGTCAGTCTCGGCATGTGTAATAGTGTCATGTTCGATATGTTCAATTCAGATCTATTATAAAAATGTAAAAGCTGCAGCTGTGAAGGCTTAACCTCGATGTCAGTGTGTGTTTGTGTGCGTCTGTCTATGATAGATGATAGATAGATCTTGATTGTTCCCTATCTCTATCCCAATCCCTATCTTTATTATTGAAGGCACTACTACTAAGCACATATTTACAAGTGATAATTTTTATGAAAGGTATATAAAATAAAACAACAGAGCAGAGCAGATATACTTCCACCAAAAGTTTGGAAATTTTTGTAATGTTTTTGAAATACATCTTTTATTTATATAGCGCTTTTAACAATACAGATTGTAGCAAAGCACTGAACATTATCAAATAGGAGATCAGAGAGATTAATTTATTTATTAAATGCAGAGACGGTCTCTGTAATCAAAATGACAATAATCACTAGAAATTAGGTGTCCCCAACAAAGCAAGCCAGAGGCGACAGTGGCCAAGAAGCAAAACATCATCCGTGTGAGAATGGAAAAAAAAAACCTTGGGAGAAACCAAGCTTAGTTGGAGCCTGTTCTCCTCTGGCCGGACGCCCAGCACCTAATTTCCAGTTAATTTAAAGTGCATGTCAGATTGTGCAAAGGACTTATAGTGTGTGTGTGCGTTTATAATAAATGTACACAGTATACACACATATTACTGTATGTAAACAAAAACTTTTATTTTGGATGTGATTAATTGTAATTAATTGTTTGACAGCACTATATATATGTGTGTGTGTGTGTGTAAACACAGACATATTGTAAAATGTTATTACAATTTAATATAAAAAAAATTAAATACATATTTAAAATTTATTTTTTTCCTGCAATGGCAAAACTGCATTTCCACATTTTTCAATCTGTGTGTGTATGCTATATTTGTTGTATTTTGTTGTCTATTGATGTCTGCAGAGAAAGCAAAAGGACAGCAAGTGCACAATTTGTAGACTTGAAATTTGGAGCAGTTTAAGGAAAACCACCGAGTTGAGTTTTTGTAACAGAGCCTTTCATTTACTTAACATTGTGAACACTCATTACTTGTGCCAGGCTCTTTCAGCAAGCATCCCATCACCCCTCGACTTCAGCCTTGTGAAATCCGCTGCAATTTTGCAAGCAGTCACTTGGTTTGGTAGACGATGAAAAGAAAAAAGTGTTTTTAGCAGAAGCTGTGTAGAGGGAATTGAGAGGAACACTTTTTCTATTCCTGTTTGATGCACCCTCCATACCTCAGGGCACAGTTCTGGAAAATCTGGCGTGAACTTTCAGCACTTAAATGCTAAAACGTGACTGATTTGGGATGATAATAGGCACCCTAATAGGAGTGGATCTCCAGCAATGGCTTCCAGTCCTGTTTCCTCCTGACTTAATGAAATGTGATCAGACAGTTGGAGGGAGGACGAAAAGACAGAGGAGGAGAGAGAGAGAGAGAGTGAGAAAAATAGCACAAGGCATGATCCTCCTTGCCGGCAGAGAGGGGAACGGATCTTACAGCTTCTCTTTTGTTTGAGAGGAGGGTTGATGGCCAGGAGAGCAGCGGGTCAATACCAATAAGAGAAAGAGTCTAACACCATACACCTGCACTTGGTGCAAAATAAACAATAGAAAAATCTCTCTAAAACAGCTTCAAGCGTTATTGTGTTCAAGTGTTTGTTACTAAATGTGACATATTCTCGTTTTTAAAAAGCTCACAGAATAAATCAGGTAGCAATTATTATTTTCTGCCACAGCAGGAGTAATTACAATGTTATAAGTACTTAATAAGACTATAATTATACATTAATTACCGTGAAAAACACAGCACTCTTTCACAAATTAAAATATGACATTTCAATTAGGTCTAATTGGCCTTGGGATACTTGTGAATAGATTAGTCACCTTCCATCCCGTGAAAACCCCATTTAGATGAGTCAGGCCTCATCTGGACTCCTGATAAATGGAAAGTATACAGAGGTGGGGATGCTGTGAGTGCAATTGTTAAGACGAATCTGCCTGTCGAGGTGTTCAGGTCAACTGAATGTGTTCTTTAAACTTGACCGTGGCTGTAAATCACCTCGTCAACACATGCAGGTGTCCTGCTGTGTTCTGTCACTCACTGACAGAGCATTTGTTAAGAAGTTTAATTACTTGCGTGGCTTGAATCCAGAGTAAGCCTGTATTTCTTTAAATCTGTCCTCTTTGTTGTGCCCTGGGTGCTGTGGTGTGCAATACATATGTGTTAAAAGATAGGGAAAGAGAGAGAGAGACGAAGAGAGCAAAGCAAAAACTGTGAATGGACCTAAATTACAATGTAATGTTCGCTCTAACTTCAATAACAAGTCATTAGCAGACTGTCAGAGAGTTTCATTTATTTGCTATTACGGTGCCCACAGCGAAAATCACAGAACTGGGAATGTACGCTGACTGCAATTAGACTAGAAGAAAGAATGCACAAAATATCCTTTAACGGCACATTGTCGAGAAATGGAGAAGTGAGCAACGTTTTAACGCCTCTGTGGATCGTTTTCATGCCTTGTTTCTGGTGTAATTTGCAATAATGGTGTTTGCATCATCAGCATCCTTATTATCATATCATGAACCATGGGAGAGCGTGTAATCAGGTTGATGTGTTTTAGAGGCACTTTCTCCTCCGTGTCTCACAGGCAGGGATAAAACGCAGCAGGTCCTCCCTCTGAAAGAGCCCGGAAAGCGCCGGCAGTGTCGCACGAGCTTACATTATTATTATCATTTCTGATGCGTTTAATAGCCCCTGTTTTAGCTTTGAAGACAATCTTTAGGGAATATTGAATCAGAGCATTATTTTCTGCCCTGGATTCCTTGCGCAGACAAAACTCTGTTAATTAGCCCCATACCTATAAGCAGACTCTTCCTCTTCCCTCTGCCTTCATGATATTATTAACCGTGACTCCTTCGCCTCCCCCCTCCCCCCGTCTCTGCTCTTCCCCAGTGTTGTTTTGTAATCAGAATAACCCATTGGCACTCATGTTTTTTGCATGCGTGATTGGGCTGAGCATTTTTCACCCAACATCCTCTCCTCCCATTAGAGCCGAGGCCTGAGGAAGCCCCTGTGAGTGGCTTCTTCCGCTAGCACGGCGTGTAGAAAAGACCCCTAGTATCCTCTAAACTACCCTAATGCTCTTCGCCATTCATAGCCTCTTTAGAGCCGGTTCCTGCTTGCGAGGAGTTCAAAGTCCTTGTTAAACCCAACTGCCCCACAGTAAAACGGGCCGGGGACCCTTTAGAATGCATTTCACAAATCAATAAGCCCTCCCTAAGGATCTCCCTCTCTTTCTCTCTCTCTCTGTAACACCTCTGAGCTTGTCACAGAGGCTGTTGTAATGCAAAAGAAATTCCTTAAAGAATAGACAGAGATAACCGCGAGCAAGACGGAACGCAGCGAGAAGATGTTTTACACAGCCAAAGGGGCAATGCCAGGTACTCCCCACCAACCCAGACGGATGTTATTCACAAACAATATGCTAAACTCGTCACGGGGGATTTCGATTGTGTAGGAAGGATGGCTAGGGATAGAAATTCAGAAATCGACAACGTTTAAAAGCACGTTTTGTCTCTGCTTTTTCTTCAACTTGGAGATGGGGTATCAGTTTCAGTCAGGATTTAAAGGTAAACGTCGTTCAGGCTTGTGTGTTTTCATTTCAGGGCTAGAAGGAAGATGCTTTGTGTATTCATGAGAAATGATTTCCTCTTTGGGAGGCCTACTATAAAGAATGAAAAAATATGTATTTTCTTCAAATGCTCTCCATAAGCGATAGATATCGCTCACATCTCGTAGAACAGCTCCCTATACGCTTTCACAAGCCCTTGAGAGCAACGCTAAATGTATTAAATGCACAGCACAAAAACAGCTTAACTTTATGTGACTGTTGGGGCAAGGTGTGCTGCATAGCTATGGTCAGAATTTGGCCTGGGGCTGTTCAGAGAGCGTACAAAACTGAAACACTCCTCATTCAGTCAGACACAGAGCAGAGAGAGCAGGGGGGTAGAGACAGGAGATGAGGGAAGAGAAGGAGCCGTGTGTTGTGAAGAGATGGCATTTATGATAGGAGAGGGCTGCTTGATGTGGCACTGTGGCGCTGTAACAGCATTGTAAAGCCTGCTGACAGGCTGTTGTAGTTGCGTACTGATCAGAGGCAGTAAAACTATGCAGATGGTGGCAGATGATCAGTGCTCTGTGAGCAGAATATAAATATGGCTGCCATCAGAGAGAACACACTCCCCTTAGACAAACACAACACTGATGCAGCGGCATCGGCTCGCACCAGCATTGCAGCTTTAAAGTTGGCTTTTACATTTTTTTTTTGGGTTCAATACAAGTTAAGCTCAATCTAAAACATTCGGGCATAATGCTGAATACCTGAAAACAAAAATAAATAAATAAATACTTGCACATTCGAAAACAAAATTGTATCACCATAACTTTAACCTGATATTACTGTAAGTAAATATCTTTAATTAATATTACTCAGTACTTAATTCAGTTAAGTATTAAGTACTTAACTCAGTAACTAAACAACTCTTGAAACAAAGACATCTTAAGATAAAGTGTAACCAAAGCAAAAATTTACAATGCAGTGATGCACTTAAAAACGAGGTTTTAGATGTGTAAGTTTAAATAGTTTATACTGTCATCTTTATGCTCATATTAAGTCTTTGGTGTTGCGTTGCCATTGTAACAAAGAAAAATTGGATATAATGTTTGAGAAAAGTGAGTAATTTGTTTTCCACACTAATATCATGTTAACACTTGATATTTATTACTTAATTTACTCAGAAAGCATTTGCTTTCTTTACTTTCAGCTGATTTCAATTTTCAGAAACACTTTATTTTGTGGTCTCTTATCTAGTTGCTTATTATTATGCACATTACTAGAATATTAGCTATTTATTAGTAGTAATTAAGCACATTTTTAATGCCTTATTCTACATGACCTTATTCTGCATCCATGATCAATACCTAAACTTAACAACTATTTTATTAACTAATAATTAGCAGCAAATTATGAAATTATTGAGGGAAAAGTCATAGTTAACAGAGAATAAGTGCTACCATCTTTTTCCTTTAAAGTTTGCATTAAAAAAACCCCAACAAAAATAAGATTTTTTCTGAGAAAAAAGTTAACTTGTTAGTATTTAAAGTGTGCTACAAGTTCTGTCAATGCATTAAACCCAGAATATTCTTTTAACTTCATCATCCCAAGCAATAAGCAATAATATTAATACATTCCTTCCTGCTTTAACAGTCCAAAGACTGGGTATCAGTTTGATGTTTAATACTGCATGCTACGAAAGATTCTCTTCAAATTAGTAGTTATTTTATGAATGGCTTGTTTAATTCATTTACATTGAGCCTGCACTGTATGTTGAGCTTGATGTGAGCTCAGGGACCTTATATGTACCGAACCTGCTGAGTTTTTACTGAGACACTTCAGATTAAGTAGCCCCCCTCCCTGCCTCAGTCCCAACTGGGGATGCTGCCTTCTGCTCTTTAAAAACCAGCATTACTAATTGGCAAACACTATAAACCGAGCCTTCCACTGCAGGCTCTTATCCATGAAGAGCATACGTTTCGAGCTTTCATCTTGACTTTGATAAAATGAATTCACATCAAGCTACACTAGCTATACAAATAATTAGATATCAGGTCCGCATTGTATTAAGAACTGAAATGATGCAGAGGCAAATTAATGTGACAGCAAGTAATCCCGTCTCAACTACCGCTGTGGAAAGGAAGAGAAAAAAAGACCACAAGGTGGCTGCCGGCTATGCAGTCTCTGTTGTGTAATTAATGTAGCATTAAATTCTCCCATTAAGGTGACAGATGACAGTGTATATCACTGAGGCAGTCTACAGTGCCATCTTTGTAGGCAGTGAGAGGGGGTTTGAAAAGAGATGGCTAGGTATGAATCATAATAAATGGTCTATACATGCATTTTGATTAGTTTCTTTTCAGATAGGACAAATTGGAGGACATTTATGGGGATGATTTATTTAACAAGCTAATTTGTGTCTCCTTTTGCATACTTGTGCTGGTTTATTGGGAGTTCAGGACATTTAAAAAGATACTCTTCACCACAAAATGTAAACAAATCTCTATTTTCTGAAGCTGATTTACTCACTCACATGCTGTCTGAAATATACATAGCTTTCTTTCTTCAGAGAAGCAAAAATACAGTATTATTAGCATATTGGTTGCTTATTAGTACTGATTAAGCACTTATCAAAAAACAACATTACTTACCAGTAATAAGCAGCAAATTAGGAGTTTATTGAGGGAAAACTGTCTAAAATATTAGTGCTTTTAAATGTTTAATCACGATTAATCACGTTAAAAATAAGAGATTTTGTTTGCATGACGTGTGTACTGCGTATTTTTATTATGTAGCCATATGTAAATACACACACATGCATGTGTATATTTACGAAAAAATATGTTACATTATTTATTACAAATATTTTTAGATATGATATTATTTATATGAATATAAATATATACATGTAAATATTGTCACAATATATGGTATATGTGTATGTGTGTGTTTACATATACATAATAAATATAGACAGTACACACTCATATATCATGCAAACAAAAACGTTTATTTTGGATGTGATTAAAAAATTAATCAACACTATATATGTTCCTTAATCTAAATGGTTATCTGTTTTCTTATACACGTCTAGTTTATCTAGTTATAAAGTCACATCTGGGCCAGCATGAGGATAAATAAATGATTTTTGGGTGGAGCAACCCCTTTAAGTCTGTTTGTGCTTGAGGTGGACAGAGCCGTGAATGCCCTTTGACCTCTGTGCTTTGATTGAAGCATGTATAATTGGAAGGCAACTGCTTTGGCTAATTAGCGCTTTGTTAATGCGCATTGCCCTGTGGCTTGTGTGGGGCGCTGTCTGTCTGCGTGGGGGTCTGGCCAGGCTTTTCAAGACAGGCAGCGCTTGTGGGCGAGCCTAGTAGGTCATGCAGTATTACAGCTCCAGTAACAACCTCCAAGCACAGACCAAGGACGCCCTGAGATGGTCACCATCCTTGTGAAGTCAAGACAGAAGCTCCTTGCTTGTCCCCACATGATAATCACCCATCTGCAGACTACAGAGGTTGGCTAAAGGCTCTAACATCACAGAATAGAACTGTTGGTTCTCTGTGCGGCCAGAGCATGGCTGCTAATTCAAATTAACTCTCCTTTTGACCCGTCTTGTTCATTGACCTGACTATAAGTCTGTTTTCTTCCATTCTGTTGATACTTGGCAACCCCAACAGCCTCCACGGCTGGATGGAAGAGCCATTGCTGTGACTGGTAACAGCAGCCATTTTTAATGGGTCAGGTCGTGTTTAAGCTATTGGTCAGTTTGGTTAGAGGAGGTGTGAGTTGATTAAAAACCTCAGTTAATGATGTTAAGCAGACCCTTGTCATTAATCTGAACAGTGGTTGGTGGCCAGGTCTGGTGGCAGAGTGATTGATGTAGGCCATACTCTCTCACGCAGGGCGGCTGCTTGTAGATCACACTGAGTACATGTGATTGCTGTGGAGACTGTCTCCTCCTTGCCGTCTACTAAAACAACAGCTGTACACATGCACAGTGATGAGCCGTGCAGGAAGTTGTAAGACCATTAGACCTTGTTAGCCTACATAAGCCAGTTACTTCAATTGCTTACATTCAGTAACACAGAAAACACAAATTTGTTTCATTGTTCATTAATTACTCACCCTCATGTTTTTCCAAACCCGAAAGACCTTCGTTCATCTTCGGAACACAAATTAAGATATTTTTGATGTAATCAGACAGCCGTCTGCACTAACATGATTTTGCCAAGTGCAACATGTGGGACAACACTGTGATTAACCAATCAGATTTAAAGAAACAGTTTACAGTTTTTGTGAAGTTTAGGCTTACAGTACAATCAGTGTTTGGTGCTAGTACATCAGTGTCAGTCATCTATCATTTCCTCTGATTTTAGGCATTAAGGGTATTTTTTTGCATTAAAATGTTGTTCTAGGGTCTACAAAATATGTTGACCTAGGGACACATAGTACTTGGTAAAATCAAGCAATGCAAGCCATCTGACCCCAGCAATACAACTGAAATTATCCCAGATCAAGAAATGCTGTAAATACATTGGTAAAACAATCCATGTGACATCAATTTACTCAACCATTCTTCTCCCCTGAGTTATGTCTTCCACCATTTTGGAGAGCATCACAACACAATGTTTACATACACTTTTTGGCATAATTGACTTAATCAGCATTTTTTATGTTCAAGGGGAAAGCATACACATGAATGTAATCTGCAGTTGTTTACGCCTATGGGAAACCACACGTGTGCGTTGTGATACTCTCTAGAATGGCAGAATTAAGAGGAGAAGAATGGTTGAATAAATTACATTATTTTTGTTTTCTTTGCACAAAAAAAAATTGTTTTCCTTGCATCGTTTTGGGATAATTTCAGTTGTATTTCTGTCTATGGAGGGTAAGGTGGCTCTCTGATTACATCAAAAATATCTTAATTAGTGTTCCGAAAATGATTGTTACCCAAATGCGACTTGGACACATTACCTTGAACCGAATCCATGACATTCCCTTGCTCTAAAACAGGGATAGGCAACTTCGGTCCTGGAGTGCTAATGTCCTGTTTAACTCCAACCCTTAGTAATCCTGAATACCTTGATTAGCTTGTTCAGTTGTGTTTGATTAGGGTTGGAGTGAAACTCTGCTAGGCATCAGCACTCCAGGATCGACGTTGCCTACCCCTGCTCTCTAAAATTTAAACTACAGTAATGCTTTTTTCCCCTGGTTTCACAGGCAGGGCTTAAGTAAGTCCCAGACTAAAATGCATGTTTAAGCTGTCTCATAAAACATCTTGCTCCAACATATAATAAAATATGTCAGTGCCATACTGTCTCAAGATGCACACCTGTAGTATTTTTTTCTAAAGCATTCATGTAAAAGCTGCTTAAATGTCTTAATTTAACTTAAGCCTAGTTATGTCTTAAATTAAGCCGGGCATTTTTGTTGTATTTATTAGGTGTAAACAAATAAATTCAGGTTTATTTCAAATCTGAAATACGGTTAACATGTAAGGGCCCAACAGTATAATTATAAATGTCATTACAGAAATTAATTATAAATGTAATTACATACAGGTATTTTTAAAAAATATAAATACAATGTAAAAACCTGCATGTACACAATAAGTGCACTGTTATTAATTTAAAGTTAAGTACATAGTAATTAACGCCACCTAATGTAAAGTGGGACCCTGGACTGTGAAATAAAGTGCTGACCAAATTGCCGACCATTGTTATTGACTTAGATAAACACTTGAATGACCCCATCGGTGATAATGAATTGAAGATCTTTAAATATCTTCATCATTTGTTGAATTCAGGTGGGTAGGGAAATCATTGTATTGAGTGAAGTCTCACATGTCCACTGTGTCCTGGTGCCTATGTCTTCTGCTCTTTTACTTTCAACTTTCTCCACTACTTCCAAACGTGGAGTTTGGTGCAAGAAAGAGATAAGTGCTTCTCCTGAGATGACCCTCTGTGCCTAAATTGCCTTTCAGTTCTGGGTCAGAAAGTCCAGGACGTGCATGTTTAAGTCCTTATCATTAATCACACATAGACAGTCAATTAAGTACATCTGAGCCACAGATCTCAGGCCAGTGAAGGTGCCATGGCATAATAAAACATAGGTATTCTCCTGAATTAGAACAAGCACTTTTAATTGTGGTCAGATTCTCCAAACATTAGCTTTACTATAAAATTAGCATGTTTAAATGACAGTCCCTGCTCATATTTGAGCCATTGTATTCCAAGCATATACACTAAAGTAAGACTTCTATAAATGAGAACGGGTCCCTGTGGCTGCAATAGAGATGTCAGGATGTACCAAGGGGTCAGTAGGTTCAGAGGGGCTTTTCACTCCAGGTTGACCTTGGACCAGACAGATTTATCCTCTGTCAGGTCTCTGTTTGAGAGGGGGACCACTTTTTGGCTGTAGGACAGCCTCATAGCAGGCACATGCTTGTGACGTTCTCCCTTTGTTCTTTGACATGTTTGTTTCAAACATCTTAACATCTCTTTCTCGCTCTCTCTTCTCTCTTTTTCTCTCACTCTCACTTTTTGTTACACATGTTTCTTTATTCTGTTGTCACATAGCAAATAATGCTCTTGGCTATAAGAGTGAGGTGCGGACATGAGGGGATAATCTTTTTTAACACTCTGTTGAAGGAAAGCAAATTAAAAACAAGTCTACCCATTTGCACGCATAATCACAGCAAATTGCCCATAGCTCATTTGTGTATTGTTTGTCGGGTAAGATCGAGCCGATTCTACTCGTTTGACAGCTTAGTTAGCAGTTGATAGAGCTGTGAAATATCACACTCTCCATAACCATGGACTTGTTTTCAATTTGGAAACCACATCCGCAGTTCTGCATTGCATTTTTTTTTTTTTTAACAGACACAGTGTTTATACGATTACACTCAGTTTGTGAAATCATCTTTTTCAGATTAGATTTTTATTAGTATTTCTCCCAGTTTGTTTAATACACAATATTTTCAAACAATATTTCCTTCAAAACCATACCAGTTGGTAGAAGCTTCCATGTTTAACTCCCCCCCCCACACACCCCTTTTTTATCCTTACCTAACATGTGCATGTGTGTGTAAACTGCGGGCTGACATGAGTTAATTATTGATTAAACATGAGGGAGGCACATAAAAACAGCAAGGTCTTCCCTCAGGACCAACCAAAACTCACAGGGGCAGCCGCATGCTACACTGCCACATAATTTTCCCAAGAGCCTGTGCCCCGATGAGACCACTGGCTCAATAATGAGTTGTTTGCAGACCTCAAGAACACAGTGATGATGACCTGTGACCTCCAAGCACATTGACTGGGGAGCATGAGGTAAGAGAGAGAAAACAGAAGAAGAGCAGAGAGGAAAGAGGAGGAGGGAGAGTAGTGTTTTAGCTCAAGTGTTTTCTTGTTGGTGGTGTCTTGGCTCTCGTGTTAAACCCCTGTGGCCTGGAGAGCTGTAAGGATAACACGGTGCTTTGTCTTTGAGCTCGGATCGATTCGCCACTTGATAAAATGCATCCAGTTTTTGTTGATAAACTGTAACTCTGTCATTGCTTGTTTGTATGGCGGACCCGTTCAAGCACCAGAACTCAAGGACAGACGCTTGCACGTCGATGCGCGACTCGGCACACACACAAACACACTAATGGCTATGATTAATGTTCTGTATCTCTGAGAAAAATAAACCAGTTTCTCCTGTGTGTCGCACAAAGGTGCTAAAGGAGAAACAGTTTATCATCTGTGTCACGCGCATGTTCAGTTTGATCCCTCCGTGCGAAAGTTGTGTAATTATTTTACAACGAAATTCCCTGTCTTTTAGCAGAAAAAAAAAAAAAATGGATTTGTGCCCACATAATAATCCTTGATCCCCTAAACAGAATATTTACAAAGTTTCAACATATGTAAGTCAGCGCAAGTCATTATTGACGACATTTTCTTGGCTAACAGCCGGTAAAAATAAACAGATAAAAGCTGAGATGGCGGTAAGTAAACAGCACATGCTCCCTCGTGCTCCGTAAAATTCCTCACAGATGGAGCGAGCGTTTCCGTGAGGATGTCCACGGCGCGCAGACAGGTCTGCGTCGTTCATAATAATCACAGTGACAATCTGACTGAGAAGAGATCTCTATTCGCATCCTAGGATGCCAGTATTCCAGACTGGCACCACTGTGCCCAGTGAGGGGAAGAGCCCATCTAATTAATCCTCCTGCTTCCATGTCATGTGATTAAATTAAAGAAGCCCCCCCACGGGCCCACCCTGCTACAAACACTTCCAATAATCATCTGTTTTGCTTTCCTATTTAAGCCCGTTTCATCTCTCTGATGAGGAGATAATTACCGCTGCGGTCTCGCTCGCGCTTCCCTTACGTCCAATGTTCATTAATAACAAAAAGAGGTTGAGGGTTAAAAACTCATTTAATTGCCTTTATGTTAATGACATTATGAATAGCCACAGAGGCGTAGATTCTAATTCTGGCCAGTATTTGGTTCTAACGCCCGGCCCCCTAGAGGGCTGCTCATTTCGCTAGCATTACAGATGCACTGCTCAGCTCTCCTCTCTGTGCAGGTGGGTTTCAAAGACAAAATTAATGTTTGTAGCACTTTAGCATCCATGACTAACACGTTCCCGCTCCGCAGCTCTGGAAATTATCATGAGAGTTGGGCAGGAAATTTAAAGAAAGAGCACATGTAGACACAAGGTATGGAATAAATAAAAGTAAAAAAAAAATGGAAACACACTGCACAGAACACAATCAGTTATTATCATAATTTTAGAGGGGTTGTATATATAATTTGCCATCATTTTAAACATGTCATTTCTCTAAGAGTAAGATTTCCGATTGTGTATCAACATTATAAAAAAGCATACAGTACATATTATTTGTATATTCATAGCTCTTTATCTCTATAAATTCTCATTTGTGTATATATATATATATATCTTGCATAAATTATATTGTCAGTACATGTAGATAATGACTGTATGTGGAATGTCCGTTGCTCAATCTGCCACAAAGCAGGAAGCATAATGAAGGAAAGCCAGGAGCATGTGGAAGTTGTTAGTTTACACCCATCTCCAGGCAGAAACCAGGCCAAGGGGGTGATGATGAATGAGTCCATCTCCCCAAGCAAAAGAATGACCTGGATCCCCCTTTCCTCTCCTCCTCTACTCCTCCTCTTGCTTCCTCGCTCCACCGCCAAGTGGGCCAACATTTTTCAACCGCCTCGCTTTTAGCCGAAGACAGGCCCTCCTTCCGGTAGCCCTGACCCTCCGCGACCCCTCCTCCTCCCTCTTGGCTTCTCTCTTCTTCTCTTCTTTCTTCCCCCTGAAGAACAGTAATCCCTTTCGCCAGGTTCCTAGTAATTTGATCAAATAGCATGCGCCCTTCCTTACCACTTATTGGCCAATTAAGTCAAGTTCTCATGCAGGGGGTCCGGCTGCTAGCGTGTTATCTGTGGATGAATTGATTGAAGCCATTCGGCAATCGCTGAACCCTGCTTTAATGATCTAGGTGATAATACTTGTAATTCTTCTCAGTCAGGGGACCGGCGGGCGCAGCTGTTGGCACGGTAATCCCTGTCCTGATACACTGAAGTACCAGAGAGGCACTAATCTGTCTCTCTGATTCCTCGCTAGCGTTTTTTCTTCTCCTCTTCTTTTTTCTCTGCCCATATGATCACAAGTGGATCTGTGAAAAGTGACATTTAGGGCTGCAAAAATGGCAAGACATCAACAAAACATTCATCTTATCTTATCAGTAACACGTCTCATGTTTTCCCGCCTTGCGCATGTAATGCTCAGAACACAGAATGAGACCAAAACAAGATTAAACCAATGGCTTTGGGAGGCGTTACAAAGATAAGCTCTAAAAAAAAAAAAAAAATCAATGGCTACATGCCTCATTTTCAAAGGCAGACATTAACATTATAAAAGAGACAGCACACATAATCCAGCCTCCGGCCATTGAGTTAAAATATCAAATTATCATAATGAAGTCTAAATGCATATAAATGTTAAGCAGATTTAAGCTGAGGGAAATTGCATGTAATGTACTAAAATTATGTTGCTAAATGTGTCTTTTTGCTGTGTAAATGAAATCTGGATTAAAAAAAAAATTAATGCAGCCGTACTCAACAATAAACGACTTGTTGTACACATACAGAGTTAGGGCACAATCTATTATTCTACATTATGCTTATTATCTCACACACTCATTTTCCAAGTTCCTTTTATCATATTAGACCTTAATGAGGGCGGGAACGTCTTTTATTCTCCAAAGCCCTGATCCTTTCAGACATGTTCGCTTCAGGTGAATATTACAACTTTTATGGTCAAATTAAAGATACAGTAGTTCAGAGTGAGATTCAAAAAAAATTATGCACAAAAAGGCACGTACATTCCTTTAAATTTACCGGAGCCTGCTTTAAAGTCGACATCAGAGGGGGAGAATTTCACAGGAAATCTTTTGAGAAGAGAGAGAGAGAGAGTCGGTATGTGTCTCTAGTCAGGGTCAGACAGCAAATGACTTTTGATCTGAGTTTCTGAAGAAGGCCACACAGCAAGGGCTGAGCTGAATCCCCTCAGCCAATTACACCTCTGTACAGAAGCTTAATCTGTGCCATAATACAGTACCCATCCTCAGCATGTATAGCGCTGGCCTTAAGACATCACTTAACCAGAAAACGTACTCTCTCCCTCAGTCTCTCTCCCCCTTAATTCACTGCGCTAAAGCCATGCAGGCGGAGGTCGGACCCTCACATCCCTCAGGGCTTGCCCCATTCGCAGGTGTCAAAGGTGGCTAAAGCCAGGTGGAGGAGGGGACTTTACCAAGGGAATAAGATCATGTGTAGTTTTAGAAATGATCACCAAGGAAACACAGCTGCAAGAGTAAACACACCTGCCAATAAAGAGTAATCCTATATACTTTTCAAACACTTCATAATCAATGTGACCGGTCCTTATATCTGTGTACAAAGATCCTCACATGCAGAGGTTTTTCTCAGGATCATACAATTTTCATTGCTACATTACATTACTCATTAAGAGTGTGTTGTGCAAGCAAAATTGTATTTTTATGATGTCCTTTTAATGTCCATGTGTTGAAGCCTGTAATGTAAAATTTTTATGTGTATGCATTGTATTTGAAACATTGAAACTTGTGCTCAATGCAGACAAAACCAAACTACATTTGCTCAATGCCTTCATATGATTGATGCGGCCTATCATGCATGGCTCAGATTTATTACTAATTGTAAAGCTCGCAGCCACCACTGTGAGCTGTATTCTTGTGTAGGGTGGTCTGCTCTGGCCACACGGAGGCTCTGTCATTGGTACACATTTATATATAAGGCTATTCTTGGTGCGCTTCCATCTTATTTATGTTCTTCTGAAAAAAGTACTTATAATTACTCGCTCCGTTCTAAGGCTGTTGTCTTGTTGTCTATTCCACATGTCAGTACTGAGCTGGGTAAAAGGGCCTTTGTTTATTCTGCACCCTTTGCGTGGAATTTACTGCAGAAAAACTTAAAACTTAGTAAATTGATCCCTTTGAGTGTTTTTAAGTTACACATGAGACATTTTGAGTTGGACACTCTCACATGTCAATGTTTTTAATAGAGATTTCATTGTAAAGTGTTTTTCTTTTTTTGAAGTGTTGTTTGTTTTTGGTATGATGTGTATGTAATGATGTGATGTAACTCAGCTGCCTATCTTGGCCAGGTCTCCCTTGCACAAGCGGTTTTTAATCTCAATGGGCTTTTCCTGGTTAAATAAAGGATAAAAAAAAATGCATTTCAATATAATTGTGATTTTAAATAAGAGGATTTATTTTTTACTTAGCATGAGTATTAAAAGTATTGTAAGAAAAGTGGAAACTAAGGGAGTATTGTAACATTTTTTATGCTGTGATTGTAACATTTGTAACTGTGTGTGTAAATGTACAATATTTGAGAAAATTAAATAGAAACTTAAAGTTGTTTGAAAAATACATTCCTAAAATGTGTACATTTCATAATACACAACCATATCCATGTCCACACACACACTATGATTGATCCCACTTATGTTAATAATAATAATAATAATTATAATTTTATTATTGTGAGTTTTTTTTGTGTATGTTATTTATTTATTTATTTATTTTACATGTAGTTCATATAGGACATGGGAAAAACGTATATGATAATCAGATGTGATTTTTCTTTCTTTCTTTCTTTCTTTCTTTCTTTCTTTCTTTCTTTCTTTCTTTCTTTCTCTATACAGACTTGCAGCATCTATTATTATTCCAATAGTGCGTTGGTCATGTTTGGCCCTGTAGCTAAACTTTAATTGGTTAATATTACAGTTATGTAAAACTAATCTCATGTTACATCTTAACAACAATATATTCAAACTTGCCCAAACACTGAAAATCGGTTCAAACCTTTGTCATATTAATTATTCCATAAAGAGCCATGTTTTTCATGTAGATAAGACACCAAAACTCACAATAAATCTGTAAACTTGAGAGCGCTGCCACAACTTGCTAAGCATTCTGCTGGGATTGAATATTACATGAGCCCTGAATAAATGAGGGCAGGCTGAGATTTAGCACAGATTCAAATAGCGCCCCGTCTCAAAGTATAGTGTCGGATGCCACAGAAGATATAGCTGTTAAGGATGAGAAATTGGGTGCGTAAGCACTACTGGCAAGCTTGATTAGTCTCATGGCAAACAATTTAGCGAGGGGGCATAATCACAGAGCTTAGACTCATTTAGAAAGCCTGTTGGCTCCCAGCTGAACGATGTCGCTGCCCGCTGCATCCGAAGCATGGTGATGCCCACATTCTCGCACTGACACGACTGACAGAAAAGTTGAGCTGCATGCGATGATGTTTCCGCAGACTCGTCCTCCCCCTCCCCCTTGAACACGAATCCCACGGCACAAAAAAAAAACTAAAAACTTAGCTAACATGTTGTGGCATGGTATCCAAAATATCTTTAATGTCTTTGTGTTTCACAGCAGAGTCTGGAAAGTCATTGCTAGGTCACTGGACGGTCAAATTATAGCGTTATTTTACTACACAAAATAACATGTCACAAATTATGTGATTTGTTTGGGTGTGTACACATTTCAAATCTGCGCTAGTTAAATGATTGGCCCTGTAAACATGAGTATACGTGAGCATATGTTAGCACGTCTTATTTTGGTCAAGGCTGCATATGTTTCTCTCTGCCTGCTGGAGTCTAATTATCATTCCAATCAGTAGAGGCGGGCAGAGTCACATTAATTTGTAGTAATTAATAGCACTGAGGCATCTGACAGCGCATGTTAACGAGAGCCTTTGATTGTTTGGATCACTAACTGCCGCTCCTCTTGTTTGCATCACCTCCAAGGAATTTGTAATATCAAAGCGTAGCGCTATCTGATACTTGTCAAAATGCAATTTATAAAAGTTTAATTCTTTTATTGATTTAGTTTGGGTTTGATGCCTGCAGTGTCAGCTCCCCTGGTAGAACTTAGTGGATTCAAATGCTTGTCACCAGCACAGCCTCCTTTTTACTGAGAACAATTGCCATAGGCCAGCCCAACAGGCATGGTTTAATTGCCATTAATTAAAAGCATAAATCTTTTTTTCTTCGCTGGCTCTGCTCTTAAACAGGGCTTTACGTAGCTGTTTTTCCCCCTGCGCTTGTCAGAATCCCTTCTGGCTAGTGAAGGTTAACCCCCCCCTTCCCGATTCCCTCCGCCTCCCTCCACTCACCAGACGTTTCTGAAATCATCTTTTTAGCGTGCTCCTCTGCATGATATGATGTGAAGTGTGAGTGGTGCAGTGATATTTAGTAAACCGGCTTCTTGCTTTATTGCGGTATAATGAGGTCAAATGAATCCCCTTGTACGCATGCTTAGATGCCTCCTCATTTCAAATGCCTTCTGACAGCTAGTAAAACAGCCGGCAAACACAACACTGACTCCCAGAGAGAGTGAACATTAGAAAAACATTGCTGAGGCGAAAAAGTGCAAATTCACTTCTTTTTCTTTGCCTTCCCCTTTAATAAAATATTTCCTTTTTTTCATCCCCTGCCCTGGCATTTTTCATGGTTTTTGGCATATATTATATTATCCCTCCATCCATTTTACAGTATCTTGGTTTGTAAGCAAGGAAGCACCCTGGACGGATGGCATGCATATTATATATTTTTTAATCCAAATTATATATATATATATACACACACAAGAAAATTTGCCTCATAATAATTGTCTATCTATCTATCTATCTATCTATCTACAGCTGTATGAATTGGATTGGAATTTAGACTTTGAATATAGCCTATATTTCTTTACAATTAATTCTATTTACAATTTTGCATTCTGGTTGCTATACCTGCTTATTTAACGCAGGTGATGAAGGAGCATGAATGTCATGTGATGTTAAAGTGTGTGTGTGTGTGTGTGTGTGTGTGTGTGTGTGTGGATGCATGGATGCACTTCAAGGGTGCAATTAGTTTTCACTATAGATGATCAACTGCCATTGTCATGTCAAAACAAATTTTGTCCTCCTTTGAAAGCTTACTGATGTCGCCCATGGCTGTTAACCGAGATTCAGACACAAATTCTCTGTCATCGCATCGGCGACCGTCGATCCGTTTATGCATGTTAGTCACCGTCACATCTGGTGGCTTTCGCAGTTATTTCCTGAACAAGAGGGTCCCGCACAGCCCCTGGTGCTGGATTAAAAACAGTGACAGCAGCAAAGCCCAGCTCCAGGACACCAGGAGAGCAACGAGCATAAATATGCAGCAGATACACGATCAGGTGGTCAGTTTAGCCAGATCAATAGTTGCCCACGTGCACTCCAAACAAACGTCTTAAGTGGATGCAGTGTTGCTTAATTGGGAGCTTTGCAGACCAGACTCAGGCACATCCATACCCCATGATTAAGTCCCTGGAAACCGCCCAGTGAGTATTATTGTAAACTAATGTGTTTGCTCGCCGTTTTCATTTGCAAGATAGCTACAACTCTAACCTGTCAATTTGACCTGCGTAGCGTAGCACTTTAGAGCTAATACCGAAGGTCTTTTACTTTCTTGACTCGACGTAGACACCGCATATACCCAAAGCAACATGCACACACTGTCAAGGACTCATTTTTTCTTATTCTCGCAGTTGCTATGAAGTGCAGAGGAAGTTCCAATTAGAATTAAAATAAGCTCCTTTAACGGTCTGTTAAATTGACAACTGAACAATGATTTTCGTATTGGTATCTGTCAGAGGTCTGGGAAAATCCTCAGTTGATAAGGCCCAACGCTTCCAATTAGGAGCTGAGCAGGACCTTGTGCAGTAATGATTTCCAGCTCCCTAAAGATGTGGTGTGGACACTTATTGCAAATTACTGACAAAAAGCTACTCTGTATTGATGAGAAGGAGAACAGCCAGCAGTCCATGTTCCCATCTGGAGGGCGAGTAACGAGGAGAAACCGTAGGAGAGGCCTGCCTCTTTTTAATCTCTCCTTTTCTCCCTCTTTCCTCCTCTTTCTCTCCTTGACCATGGTGAGCATGATCTTGCAGTCATACTGCTGGTATTCAATGAAACTCCAAAGACTCAAAAGATTGGAAGTGTGTATAATGACTTGTGATGGTTCTCCCTCACCTATTAAATAATGACACTGTCTGTGTTTCAGTGTGTTAAGATGCACAATAAACAATTTCTTTTAGAAAATCTATGCACAAGAAATTAAATGTGCATATAAAATATGCTGTATATGTAAATTGACAAATAGCAAATGGCTCATTTTGACACTGCTCATTTTGAATTATTGTATTATAGGTGAACCCTGTAGAGCCTGAATCATTTGTTTAGCGCTCTACGTGACAATAAATCATCTGCACCATCACATATCTGTCTATAAATCCATAGTTCATTGAAGCTACCAAATTGATACACATTAAATAGTACTAACCTGCTATTTCCCTTAGCTGAATTTTGCTGGGGTAACCTTACGTATTTAATAGTGCTGTCAAATGATTATTCATGATTAATTGCATCCAAAAATAAACATTTTGTTTACATGTGTGTGTGTGTGTGTGTGTATTTATTATGTATATATAAATGCACGCATTCAGCATTTATTTTTATTTATATTAAATATATAAACATATTTCTCCTTATATAAGTGCATGTGTGTGTATTTATACGTGATAAATATACACAGATATTATGTTAACAAAAACATTTATTTTGGATGCATTTAATTGTGATTAAGTGCTTGACAGTACTAGTATTTAATTTGTTTAATGGTTAAAAAATATTTTAAAACTTAAAAACATTTGAGTGCTATCACGTGAAGCAGATTTTCCGGATGTTATGTTTTGGGCACACTATAGTGTTTAACAGTATGTCAGGATTTATTGTCTTCCACGCTGAATTTTGGGATATGGAAGAAAAATAAAATTAAGACTTATTGGTAATTATTGGTCAAGAAAATAATCAAACACTACTTGCATAATTGGTGGATTGCATTACAAATACAACACCTGAGCGAAATGAGGGTTCAATTGAATTACTTGTTTGCTGCTTCTTAGATGCACTTTTTTTTGGTGAAAACCAAAAGTCTGAACTTCTATCGTACCAGTGCTTCTTTGAGATAAAAAGTCCTGTCTTCCTTTGATATTTACCATCCTTATGTCAGAGTGAGTGACAGCTTGGCTGACAGGGCGGGCAGAATTCTTGAAATTGCCAGTGAAAATCCTTCTTTGTCGCAATCTTTTGCCCTGGGCTGTAGGTGTCAGAGACAAGAGCCCAACTGCTTCATGCCAAATGTTTATCAAAGCTACTGATTAAATGCTTTGCTCATCGTATTTTAGTGCAGTAAAGATCAAATACCCTGCCCAAGCCTGGAAAGCAACTAAAGTTTTAGAGAGAGAGAGAAATAGAAAAAACTGTACATTATACAAGCCAAACATTTTTTTTAGTAAAATACATGACCATTGCTCACAATGTTTTGTCACACAAAAGCACCTCACAGTCTGAGATATGTTGTTTTTCCCACTTCCCTTTATCTATACATTCACTCAATCCATCCCATCTTCTCATGGCTTCCTTTTTTCTTGCTGGAGGTAAAACGTCTGACCCTTGTGGTCAGTGCCACGATGGCTTCCTCTGGTCGCAGCTCTGTGTTTTGTTTCAAAAAGGCAGTGCAGTGCGGGCGAGTGAGTGAGTGCCCTGCAGTGGCAAGCCTGGGGCCATGTCAGCCTCAGCTGCTCCATCACCAGGAGACTGGCCTAACATCTCCTGACTGCACTTTGCTGTGTTTCCCTGATATGGTCATATCACATCTGCCCACTCTCCTGCGACAGAACCAGCACTTACAACTTTAAACATTTTGCAGCTATCTCCACTTTTCCAGTTTTTCAGCTGTATATGAACGATGTTTGGACATATTTCCCACAGCCACTGTAAGCTGATATAACGTACCAGAGCCACTTACAACTTCTGGTTCTTTTTTTCTTCTTCTCCAGTCGGTGAGAACGAGGCCTGCAGCCCTCCTCACCCCGCCTTCCAGCAGCTCTTCCTCCTCCTCACCACTGCATTTGAATTTCCAGATAATAGGCTTTGACTTCTGGCTGCACGTTTATAGGTCTTTTCATGTTATCTGCTTAGCTCATAGCATGGAGCTCAAGAACACAGACTCCCTGTGACAGGCCAGCCAGTCAGCCAGGCAGGCCTGTCAGGAGCTCTCATACACTAATGATTTCCCTTTAGTCTATTTTCTGTCTCATTGGCCGTTTCCTTCAAAAACAAAATTGCTCATTTAAATTCTCATGCCTGGGGCATTTTGGTCTTCAAATATTGTTGGAAAGTGAAAGGATTAGGCAAAATATGGTTTTTTAAAATGTTAATATATTTTCTGGTTCACTTTCTCCTCTGAGGCCAATTAGGGAATTTCTGCTGGCTGCATTAATGTCAAACTGACATTCCCAGCTATAATTACACTGTGCTTGAAACCTAACTTTCACTTGTAGGTAGATGAGTGTGCTTGGCAGTGACATGGAGACTCACTCCGCCAGCTTTTGATCATTTAATCATTGCTTTGCTTTCCCCCCTCTTTTTTCCCCCCTGCTCCCGCTCATTGATGATTTCACCTTTATTTTCGGTGTTGCAAAATGCAGTGTTATCTCTCATTACTCGCGCCAGTGTTTTGCGGGGTTCATTAGTGACGTTCTTTCTGCTCCCTTCAGGTGCAACAGCCATATGCACACTATTTACCCGCTTGATTCTCAATTTACATTGCGTTGCCTGGTGTTGTTGCTGTGTTTCTTCTCTTGCACACAGTGGGCACGTAAAAGTGAACGGGCCGACGTACACAGCGCGATGGGTTATAATGGATGTAAACGTTCTTGACAGGCGGTCGTCGTCTTCCTCCCTGCCAACTGTCGCTTAACTGCTATAGTTACAATACATGACTCTCTCCAAATAAAAAGAATAAGGATTAATTTAGGTTACATATGTATATAATAAGAAATATGTTTTTTTTTTTTTGTAATAGCATTTAATATAGCTTACCTTATAACTATGCCTATGCAGATCAAAATTTAAACTAAAAGTTTAGTTTGAATTATGATATGTATAGGCTATAGTATATCTAAAATAATGTATAAAATAATATCTGTAGGTTACGGTTGTGTGCACGTTATTAATGGCATATTAGCTATATAGTAGGCTATTATTATTATTATTATATGCGAATTCGTTTATATTCAGGCGCTTACAATTTGCAAGGATTTCGATTTTCTTCATTTAATGATGTTATAAAAATGGGCAGCGAACAATACTATAAACTACGTATATTATTGCATAAACGCGCAATTACTAGGCTGCTTCAATTCAATTAAGTTTTTGTAAGGTGGCCTTGTTAAATAAATGCACAGTACAGCAGAAATATATAGGATAAAAATAAATAACGTTTTATTTCAAATGAAAAGTATTAAAAATATTTTTAAATGGAAAAAGAGCCTATTATGCATAGTTTTGTAAAAGCCGGTTTTGCAAGCTGAGTCTGCCATAGGTGCCGAACTAATTTTGGATGACAGCATTGAAGACCTCCAGCAAACACACAGATAGGCCTATCCCTGATTTAGCCTCCAAACATTCTGTCAGTGCCGATGCCTATCACTGTAATAACGTGCGAACGGTTTTAAATCTGACTAAAGCAGCGCTGGACAATCTCAATCTGGCTTTTGTTGCTTTGAAAGGAAATCATTTTCGCGTCTTGCTCAATTGCTCGCTCGCCCCTTGAGCAATGCGCAGCGTTCACACCCACCGCCCCTCATTCTCCCCCTCTTCTGTCTTATTTCCTCGTGATTTTTTGCGCTTTTAGACTTCAGGTAATAGGAAATGGCATTGACCCCTCCTGATCCCCCGATTACCTTTGTGAAGCGTGCACGCGCCACAGAATCACACGTCATGAGGCGGCTCGATGCCATCAGCACGGATCAATCACGCGCTCAGCCGCGCGCAGGAATGCAGCTCGCGGACACGGTCAGAGCCAGCCGCGGCCCGCGCTGATTGACAGCTCTGGTAATTAGGTGATTGTAAAGACCCTTCTGACTGCTAGAACAACGTTGTCAGGGCCGGTCTGTGGCCGGAGCGCACAAATCAATGTGCTTTCCTTGAGCAAACACTATAGAGTAGAGCAGAAAAACTAACAAAGAGACGCGATGTGGGGATGGGCACGCATGTGATGCATGTGTCATCGTCGCTTACTAAAATTTACATTGCGGTTCTTAGATAGATTGCTGTTTTACGTAAACAAAACGAGACAGAGACTTCGCTGATGACATTCACGCGCTTCCCCTGTCTCTCGCTTTCGTTCGCATTTTAACATTTGATTTGGGTGTTAAATTAAAACTGTAATTGATGTTCATCTAGGCCACGGGCCCTTCTGTGTCCTTCTCCTAGGCTTATTATTTCCCCCTCCTTGTTTGCCTTTGGATTAATACTAGCTGCACTTCAAATTAAACTTGAATGTCACATGTTTTATTACAGTGTAAATTCAAGCACTGTTGAGAGGAAGAGGGGGGAATACTGTTAAGATCTAGTAAAAACTGTAATATTGGGATCCTGAAAGCCACTGCTGTAAATGTCACAGCTCACAGAGAGCACCAACCTTCCATAAAAGAGCTTCTAAAATAATATTTCCGGTTGAATTTTGACTTTCATAACAATTTTGTATTAGCCTTTTCCCGTCCGCTCAAATAGAGATGTTAGACATGTTTAGAGAGAGACAGCTAATTTGTCTTCTGTCAGACCCACGATTCTCGATTAAAGATGCATTTTTTTTGTGAGACCGTGCTCTGTCCGATTCTATCCTTGCTCAAGCGGACTGCCAGTTGAATACTGTGTATCCTTTACAGTCTGCTTTTACCACACTTGCAAATGAAGTACAATTTATTAATACTCAACAGTTTCATTAATTAGAAATGCAATTATGTGCGTCCATGGTATGGATGTCTTATAATATAATGTATAATATAATGTAATATAATGTAAATATATATATATATTTTTTTTTTATAATAACGTCTCTTTTTGATTGCATTCCTCGAATATGTTCTGATTATTACCCACATGTTGTTGTTGTGATTTCGCCAGTTTCCATAAATCTACAGTAGCCTATACATTCCTGACAACTCGGTTAACATGGTTCAGATTATTGTTAATTCCGGGCTTTTTTTTAAATATGCATGGATGAGGGGCCTTCTGTGGTAGGCTATTTAAAATGTTTACATCTTAAATCAAGAATTTTATTTAAATGAACATCTATAGGCTTATAAGTGGCGAAAGTATATTATAATTAATACAGTTCGCGTTCATCAGATCAGTTAATCAGTTAATTTATGTGGTTGCTTATTTATGGCCCCCATAATTTATTGCTAATTGCATAAACTTTCCCTGGGTTATGAATAAACCTTATAAAACACACCATATTGTAACTGAACAGTAAAATGAACAGTAAATAAAAAATATTTTTAAAACGTCACTGATTAGAAAAATATATAGGCCTAACTTCTTGTGCTTGTTTCACTAATGTGTATTTATCAGAACATTCGAGGATTTATTACATATTTTGCATTTACGTTTGATAAATGCCTATAGAGATTGTGCACGGAGTTTAAGACAAGCGTGCGTGTCTGCAAACAGCGCGAGGCCTTCAGCATTCGAGAGGTGACAGTTTCAACATAAAGCCGCGAGGGGAATCAATACAGTGCAAACTACAATTTCACCGTCCGATCATCGACCATCAGCCCCGGCTGATCAGATGATACCCTGACTGGTTGTATTCAATTTGTTCTAGCGGCGCCCGCCTTTAAACCCAATAAAGCGATTGATTGAGGCTCAATGAGTTGCTGCAATTAGTGAACTGTTAATGAACAAGCTGCTGGAGTCTCATGAGACTGACTGGCGTGTTCAACCATCGCTTTGATTTTCTTCAACGGAAAGATATACATTGCCAATAGATCGTTTTCACATATCTTGGTACAAAACACATTTCACTCCTCTAACTTAATTAGTACATAAAAATAAATAAATAAATATATTTATATATAAAAGGGCAAGCATATCTGCAGGGTATTGCACCAAATACCATATGGCCAAATGAGTATAGCCTAAAAAACTTCTAAAACATTTTAAAATAAACTTTTTAGCAGAAAGTAAATATAATGTATTTAGACGTGCCTGCAAAACTGTTAGATGTTGCATAAATTCATCAAAGTTAGATCAGACTACAAACTTACAGTATCTTAATTGTTTTTACGTAACCACCTCAGGTGTTAAAGACACCTATTTAGGCATTTAGTTGAATTTGGCTGTTGGTAGGCTAAAACATGGTGTCGGTATGTGTACACAGAAGAGGTTTTGCCCTGCATTAACCAGCAATCTTCAAGCGATTATTGACAGGAATTCTGAGATAGCTTTGTCGCCGCCTAGTGTTGTTACTGATGTGTGTGGAACCATGTCGGGGAGTTGCGTGTTACAGGCTACAAGAATTTACCAATTAGCCACGACTTAAATGACTATTTCAGTTCAGTACCGAATACAGTATTTTAAGAATGACAAGCTAAGAAGCCAAGCGCATATTTATATCATTCAAACTGACACTAGAATACATGGATATACAGCATCGCCGATTTTTGTCGCTGTAGTGTTTAGTCACCACAT
Source organism: Enteromius fasciolatus (assembly GCA_032361145.1). Lineage (NCBI taxonomy): Eukaryota > Metazoa > Chordata > Actinopteri > Cypriniformes > Cyprinidae > Enteromius > Enteromius fasciolatus. The sequence continues at coordinate 7,510,237 of JAUMHR010000050.1, forward strand.
TTACAGAAACTTCTAAACAGATAGTTACCCTACTATTACGTATAACAGGTCAGCTATTAGTTCGCCACACGAAACAGCAAAATACATTTAAAAAATTTACATTTTTAAATAGAATGTTTTAAAAAGACACGTCATGTAAATCAGTATGAATTATTAAACAGACCGAACATTTAAAGAGTTTGTTGAGGTTTTTTCCCCCTGGAGAAACAATTTTATACGAATAAAGGAACAAGTACAAAAACGAACATGCAATCCCTTATATTTTTTGACAAAGGTATATTGTCTTTCCAAAGCAGATGTTCAATGAATCAAACAGACAGGCACAAATAATAGTCTATATCAAAGTTATAATTATAGCGTATTACAAATAATAATAAAAACAAATCTATCAACACATAGTCTTCTAAAGATTATTTATTTCCTTTTTGTGAAAGAATTTAAAGCGGTGCGCGCAACAAACCTAAATGATGACTCCCACGTCGCTCAGCTAAATAAAAGAGGTTAAAGAATCTCAGGTCGGTCCGTTACAGGAGGAGGTTGCAAACAGGTTTGGGAGCACAGTGGAGTGATCCACGGAAAGCTCGACCGTAGCAAACCTACGTTAGAGAACGCAGCAGCCGGATACAAGCAGCTCTCAGTCCGTCTGCTGGAGAACATGTAAGCCATCAGATACCTCCATATATAGCGCATCATCACCCTTCTCTCAGTATAAATCTACGCACTCAACGGAATATAAAACATTGTGAACTCTAACTCAAACAACATTTAACATTAAATAATAACAAATAAAAGTCGTGCATTAAACAGCGTTGTAATGTTTAACGAGAGGTAAACGCATATTCATTAGCCTATTTAATTTTTTGCTTGTCAGTCGGAAAACATTTCCATTAAACGCACTTTGTCTTCTCCTGTATAAACAAAGTGAACGAAATGAAGCCGGTTTATAAATCTAGAATAGGCCCAGGGTTTATTTAGAAGAAAATAGGCAAGATACGAGTCGGGCATATGTCATGTACAATATTCGCCATCATTTCATTCCCTTGAGCTATTTAGAATCAGTGCTTTCACTCAAAGGCCCTGACACACACAATGACTATCAGCTCAAAACGGGCTTATTTCTCTAGCACTGTCTCTGTGCTTTTAAAAGAATAAATTGCACAATTTTGTTTTGCCAATAGGGATTATTATAGTGAGGTTTTTTTTTTCTTTTGAGAAATATAAACTAGAAAGAAAAAAAACACAAGCTCATACAAAGCATGTGCAATGAATGAATATTAAACAAGTAAACAATGCAATCATTAAAGAAAGTACACAATTGAATTAGTAAACCCCTTTGATATTATTTGTTAAATTATATGTATATATTTTAATTGACGGGAAATGGAATGCTATATTACCGATCTAGCGTACTTTTGTGTCATTATTTTTTAGGAACATCTAGTAATTTCCACGTCGTTGTTGTTTATTATTGCGTGGTAATTAGTTTTAGTAACGAGCAATATGTGTAACATGCACAAAATTATGTTAAGTGTTGCCATAAACGTATTTGTGTCTAATGAAGATGCCGTCTGAAACATTATAGCGGAGGGAAGGTTTCAAAAGAGCATTGCGGAATCAATGAGTGCTTCTAAAGTGTAATGATGAAGTAAAACTCGCTGATTGGACAGACGCGTGACCATGTAACCAATGAGAGGAGAGATGGGGAGCACGAGGAGTGTGTTATAATAAAGGAGAAAATATGACGTCAATATAGGAAGTCATTGTAGAGCAACACTACAACGATTAGTGGCAAAAGGGAGCGTGATGTCGAGGAGTTAGAGCATCCCAATCTCTCCACACCTCAACTTTGAAAGAAAGTTCAATAACCATAACAAAAGGACGTGGACTACACAGACCCACTTGCTTTCCACATTTCACCTTGAATGTAACAACATCTTGGAGCGCAGGCTATATTTCTATTTTTCTTTGCGTAAGTGCAAGGATTTTTTTTTATGTGCGCGTAATGTTTATTTTGTACTTTTCGCGTGTTTTTTTTTTAAATTGCGTTAACCTTTGAGTTCTGTTAGTCGTTTCGTTGATTCCGATTAAGTTTTTTTTTCTTCTATTACAAAATTGTGCAGGAAAGTTGTTATGAAGACGACTTAAGTGCTCATCCTTTTCTTGTACTATGGAAGGATCCAGTGGGTCTAGTTTCGGAATAGACACTATTTTGTCCACGACCAATTCTGGCAGCTCAGTACTGATGAACGGAGATTTTCGCCTCGGTGACAGAACAGCGGATTTCAGGAGCCAGGCGACCCCATCACCATGTTCGGAGATAGACACTGTGGGAACAGCCCCCTCATCCCCGATTTCAGTTACGATGGAGCATCCCGAGCCGCATCTGGTCCAAGACAGCCTTCAGCATCACCATCACCATCATCATCACAGTCAGGCTCAGAGTTTGCAGCTTTCACCCCAGCCTCATCCGCTCGGTCAGGCTGGCTGTGCCCCCAGGACTGCCACCTCCTCCTTTCTAATCAAAGACATTTTGGGCGACAGTAAACCGCTAGCAGCGTGCGCTCCTTACAGCACCAGTGTACCATCTCCACATCACAGTCCCAAAACAGAGAACGGAACCGCCCCGGACGGCATCAGGCCCAAACTAGAGCAAGATGAAAACAGAAGCAAACTGGACAAAAGAGATGACATTCAGAACGATTTAAAATGTAACGGTAAGAGCGCATTTTCCATGCAGAATAAATGAATAGCCTAAATACATAATACAACTAAGGATAGACCTTTAGATTACAGTAGCCGTTTTATACCTTTGGTAGTGTAATAGATTTATTCGTGAATTATTACGATCAGTTTGAAATGCAGAAAACGTTTTACACAGTTATGTAGCCTACATAAACATTTCATCGTACCGCGAGAAAAAAACAACACCAACTATTTGCAAATAGATTACATAAATAAATATTACATTTCAATATCTTAATAAACTTTTCTGTGTTGTTCATTATCCCAAATCTAGGGATGTGAGTTTGAGTGAAAAAGAGTGATCTTTTTCATTGTGAAGTTGAAAGCGCATATAATTATGGTACTTTTTTACTACATTAAATAAAACAACCAAAACAAAACGGATTTTTGGACAAAACCTAAATATTTCTTGAATGGGTTTTAACAATTAACGTTATGGTTCGGCCGCTTGGATATTAGCCTACATGGTATCCTAAAGTATATAGGTACAAAATAACCATAGGTTAACATTTTACTTATCATAATTTGAAAAATAAAATCGACGTCCATATTAAAGCCAAATAAAAGGCTTTGTTTTTATTTGTGTTTTTAGTAAGAACCTGTATTACAATACAAAAACAATATCGGTAGCTGGTTACTGAGGTTATTCTCTGATATTAGCATAACAGATGTAAAGGCTGGTGAATTTTGCCCGGTGTGGGATCCTCCCTAGTGAGTCAATTAGAGAGATTATTGTTCTTCCTTGAGGGGGGATCACGGAGCCCAGCAAAAACTGCTACAAATAGAGATAGATTGACATATCGATCCTGCTCGTTTTGCTGGAATATTTTCGTCTACATACGAGCGACCTCATTTATTTGGGAGAAAAATATGTATATTTTTGTATACCTGTTTTTTTTTTTCCTCTCTAAAAACACTTAAACTCATATTGGTTGCTACTAATACCAAGACGAAATAATCAGACCTAACCAGATTTAGATTTGTGCATGTAATCGAGGCCTATAGCAATGACAAGTTACCAAAATAAACATTTTAAACAGTAGCCTAATTACTACAGTCTGTGTTCTCGTTTTGAGTAAATTTCCTTTAAAGAATATAGAAATGAACTTCTTTTATAATACATTTTGTATTGTTTTGTCTTTAGGGGCAAAAGAAGAGGGCGATCGGGAAATTTCTAGTTCAAGAGACAGTCCGCCAGTCCGTTCTAAAAAACCTCGCAAAGCACGGACGGCCTTCTCCGACCATCAACTAAACCAGCTGGAGCGCAGTTTCGAAAGACAGAAATACCTCAGCGTACAGGACCGAATGGACCTGGCAGCAGCCCTAAACCTCACAGACACACAAGTCAAGACTTGGTATCAAAACCGACGGTAAGTTTCCATATAACATTACAAAATATAATAAAAGTAATGATGTTTTTAGATTGTGCAAGCATTTGCCATATTTCTGTATTTAAATGTGAAACTTTTGCAGATGTTTTGTAGTATATTATTATTTATTAGGTTTATATTATTATTATTGATTTTTTATTATTGTTTATTGTTATTGTTTTTATTATTATTATTAAGCGAGCTTTTAAATATCTTAACCGCGGTACAAAATATATGGATCAAATCATTTTAACATTCTGTCTGAAATTGTATTTTACAGTTTTGTCATGTTAGACAATTTCAAATCGTTTGAATGCAAATAGCTGTTCATGAACAACGTTGCTATAGTCTACTTAGTACTAATTGAATTAATTACCTTCAAAATATTTTTTCATTCTTAAACAATGCTCATATTTGTTTTCAACTTCTTACCTATTGTCATATATTTAAGCAACGAATCTTCGTCATGTTGCTTGCCGTTGTAATGAGTTCTCTGAATTCTAAACGCATCGGTAATAACAATTTAGCTTAATTTTATCGAAAACAAGACGTGTCACAAACAATTATCAATATTCTGATATGATTTACACACCATTTCGGGCTAACGTTTTATTTATATGATATTTACCTACAGCATCCAGCATTCCCTTCTCGAACAATTTGGTGCAGAAAGAGACATGTGGATAGTTTAATAATTGATTTCTTGTATTTTGATCTCATTACAGGACGAAATGGAAGAGGCAGACGGCTGTCGGATTAGAACTGCTGGCTGAAGCTGGAAATTATTCGGCCTTACAGAGAATGTTCCCATCTCCGTATTTCTACCACCCGAGTTTATTAGGTACCGTGGACAGCACGACAGCGGCCGCCGCCGCCGCTGCCATGTACAGCAGCATGTACCGGACTCCGTCCACACCGCATCCATCTCTCCAGAGACCGCTCGTCCCCAGAGTACTCATTCACGGCCTGGGGCCCGGGGGACAACCGGCACTGAACCCGATAGCAAACCCAATACCGGGAACACCGCATCCTCGGTAAAACGAAAAGACACGGAGAGACAAATGTATCACACGTGATGTGACAGACTGCGCTGAACTTTCACAAGATGCATTTTTTCTCCAACACTGAGAGACGATTTTATCGAAGAAAAAGATGTATTATTTAATATGGACCATTTCTGACGTATAGGCCAAACTAAACCAGACGAGCCTGTGACCGTGACAGTAAAAGGACTGTTCATTGTCAGATTGTTTGTTTTGTCTTTTTTGGTACAAATACACTTATACTAGTACATACGCTTATAAAGTTTATTAGATTTAAAGAAAGGGTGAAATAAAGACAAAATGATAAAAAAAAAGCTAATGTCAGACGCTTTCTCTTGGAAGGGGCCGTGCTAATTTAATGGGACCTTTTTGGAGCTGTTCTATTGTTTAAGTTTAAAAATTTGATTCCAATAACTGCACAATTCTAAAAAGATACATTACATTTTTTTTAAGCACCGTTTTGTTTTAAACCTGGATTTTTTAAAAAGAAAGAAACAATTATTAGAATTGAAATTGAAATTAAATAATTAAAAAACAAACAATTTAATTAAAAATCGAAATTTCTAACACTGTAGACTAGTTCTTCTCGGCGCTTGTAAATGATGCAAAATAACATCTGTATAACAAATCCGGTGTAGTCTTATATA
>JAUMHR010000050.1:7528676-7556319 GCA_032361145.1 Enteromius fasciolatus
TCATTACGTGATACTAACACGGAATTATGCATTAAGAGTTCGTGGTTATTTCACGCAATTCTGTGAGATCAGGTTGCAATTAAGGTCACGTAATATAAAGTGGGACCAAAAAAAACCTACCTTAATTCAGACTAATAGAAATTTTTTTACATTTTTCTCATGGTAAATCTCAATAAGGTTCCAACAATCTTTTGTAAAATGTGACCCTGAACCACAAAACCAGTTTTAAATCACTATTTATTAGCATATTTCTACTAATAGCCAAAAATACGTAGTATGAGTCAAGATTATTATTTTTTATCATTTGTATATATTAAGTAAAGTTTCCTGTTCCATAAAATTATATTGCAATTGTTCTACTTAAAAGGAGGTTTTCTTAGAATTTTAATTTTTTTGAAACCTCAGATTCCAAATTTTCCAAATAAAAATCTGTACCTTGGCCAAATATTGTTCAATGTAACAATCCATATATCAATGGAAAGCCTACTTCTTCATGTAATCAACTTGAGGATGTTTTTTTTTAGTATTCACCTAAAACATAATAAAATAAACCTTTATAATAATGTTAATCATTAATAAATACTATAAATAATGTGCATTCCAGGTTGGGTAACCTTGTGTCCAAATCTGAACTGCGGTCTGCTAATTGGTGTTAATGCAAAACATGAATTTAATGTCAGTACCTATAGTATTATTACTTACCGAGTTTGTGTTCAGGTGAATGAGTGCTGAATTGATACTCATATAAAGCCCCAGAAGAATGATAATCAACAACCTTACAAGTCACCGCATCCATTATCCAAAACCCACAGCCATTCCCTGACAAGCAATCAACCCATAAATATGCGACAAGTTGCACTTTTTGCCTCCCGAGGCATCATATACACAGAGCGCAGGCCACAATAAAGCCCAGGGTTTGTGAGGTTATTGCTTGCCCACTAAGTTCGATGTGACCAGATGGGATGTTTTGTTTGATGGGCCTCCCTCGCTTTGTCACACACAATGACAACTTTTCCCCTCTTCCCCCCTCCTTCTTGATGCCTGCCTTCATTGTTAGGCTGTTAAGGAGATTGGGTTGGCATTTACTGCATCTGTAGCAGTGTCAGTTCGCGTATGAGTGTGTTTGTGTCAGGCGGGAGAGGCCCCTGCTCTGCTCCTCTCGGCTCTGGCCTGCTCACCCATATGGACGGCCTGATCAAAGGCAGCTGAAGCAGGCTGCAGCACAGGCGCGCTGACAGGAGAGCGAGAGGGAGCTGCATAATTGACACGGCCCCTCAAAACCCCGAGCCTCACAGCGCGCCGGGGTCTGCACACACAGCACACAGCATAGGAACGTCGGCTAAACAAGCTCAATATTCACACTTACCAGACTGATTACGTATCATATATACAACAGCAAGTCATTAGGAAGCATGTAGCATGCAATGCTCTAATGGATTGTTATTGCATGACGTAAACGAGAAATCTAAACTCTGACATTAAGCATTTGCTCGTTGCACATGCCTGACAAACAAGCCCTTTAAAATGCATGTTTCACGGCGCCATGTCACCCTGCACTCTCTCCTGCTGAATGGTGTCTATTTTGGCTCCAGACCGGTGGTGGTTGCACATCACTGGCTGTCTGTTCTGAGAGGAGAAATGTCAGAAGCCTCCGGTGGCAGCCATTCCAGCTCCTGCCTGCCACCCCGTCACATGCCTCCTGTAAAGGAGGAGGTTTGCCAACTTGCCCCACATTAATCAGGGCCCTCTCGCACCATTAGCCAGTCAATCATTTTCTGGGGCTGAGCCAGGCTGCTAGCCCATTCGCCGTCTTAGCCCAGCCTCTGATTGGCCAAGATCCCTTCAACATCCAAGGATGCGCCAACTGAAAATATGCTTGTGCCTAATTGTTGCGTATTTAAAGCTTTTTTGGCTGTGTAACAAACTGCATGCACATTTGCGACACGATTTAATTGTTTACATTATTATATATTTATTGACCCTTCATACAAAATATGCATACATAAAACTATATTTTTAATTATTTTATTTATTATAAAATTTTTTTAGAGTGTCAAATTTGATCAGGCTTATATAACTCATATTTGTACAATATAGTGAGAATATGGAGCTGATACATAAGGAGAAAAAAACCCACCACACTTTATCCAGAGGAATATTAAACTGAAGTACTGCTATTTATATGGCCATATAATTAATATCAAAATTCTTATAGCTTGTAAAGCAAGTCAATAAAATACTAAAAGTACAACTACTATGTACATGGGTGGATATAAATATCAGTTTTCACTCTTATCTCTCATAATAATGGATTTTAGAATTTTTATGATGAAAGCTCTGTTGTTTTATTTTCATTACAAAACATGTTATGTAATTCAATACTGGGATGACATATATAAAATATATAACCAAGAACACATACTGTAAGAGTGTTTCAGTCCAGTAAGTGTGCATACTGAAATATTACTAATATAAAAGTTTATCTTACTGTAAGTGTGCTTTATAAAAATCAACAAAAATTTCACAGCAATATATGTACCACAACATTAAGGTGGATTATTATTCTAAAAGCTTTTATGCGCGAAAAAAAAAAAAAGTGTTTAGATCATTTCGATACATCCCATCAAATATGACACAGTAGGACTTAATAGGATTAAGATGTTTTCTATTTTAGCCTATACATTTTTTTAAATATACGTATACACACCTGTTGAAATTGCATTCATAAATCCATATTAAAAATATTATCTGTTTAAGCCATTTGTTTTACAATTTGAGGTGAACGGCACCTGCTGTGCATGAGATATCTCAATTTATTTTTTCTATCCATTCACTAGTTCCACGGCATGCTTTCACATGCGCGTCTGCGTTTATCTGTGCCATTTTGACCCCTAGGTTTGGTAGCTATCAGTGATGTGAAGTGTTTTTAAATGGGGTGAAGCTGTTTTTACACAGATCTGGTAGGGGCAAGATAGTCTAACTAGCCTTTTGTGTGTGAGATAAGGGTCGGTAGGGGGCTGGCGTGCTCAGGAGGGGTAGTGGGAAGGGAGGGATCACGCTCCTCACTACAACGTGAGAGCCCAGGATCCAGGCTTAAGGGACCTTCATCATTAGTTAATGACTTTGGAGATTAGTATTATAACACAGAGATTACAGAGAAGACAAGGGTTGTTCTCTGGTAATTACACACTGAAGCACAAACGTCCCCCTTCATGCTGCATCTCTTATGAGACTTAATTGAAGACAGCATCGCTGTAATGACATCATTTGAAGCTGTATGGCTCACTGGTTTGGTAAAAAAAAATGCATATATGTGTCAAAACGGTATTTCTTAAATTATTGTTATTTATGTTAGTGCTATGATACCTCAATGTATATGTCACTATACTTTAAGAATTGTATTATTGTTATTGATGCCTCAAAGACCGAATTCAACTTCATCTAAAGCATGTAATTAATTTTGTTGGTTTAATCTAATTTATCACATTGATTTCATCAACAAAAATGACAAATATTGGACTGTGTCCTATGGTGTGACATAGAAGAAATGTAGAAAACAACATAACATACAAATAACATGAGAGAAATGTCTAATTTTTAGAGTTAGAGCATGAGAGAGGTTTATCTTCAGTGTTAGAGGTTATTTTTATTTTTATTTTTTTTACATTTTTGTTGTCACACCATACAGTATATCAACTACACATAAAAATAAGTAGTGCATATATAATATATATGTACTAATATTTAAGTAATAATAAGTACCTTTACAACACCAATTTAGGAGTAGCAGCTCTTTATTATTTGTTTCTGGTCAGGTTTACCCATCGACAGTTGCAGAAAAATAAATATTTCAGAATCAGTCGAGGCCTACAGCAACACCACGGCTCTGGTTTAACTCTACCGCCCATTTATTTCAGCCATTAAGTTAACAAGCAACATTTGTATTTACCACCAGGCCTGGGTGGTTAGGAGCAATCAAAAACCAAACATCACAGGGGAACGGAAGGGAAACAGAGATGGAAAGTGAAAGAGGTGGATGGGGAGGGTGAGAGAGAAGGTTCAGGTTGATATGTCAAGAAAAACTGGGGTGAAGTGCTGACACGTCGACGTCTTAGCTGATAACGCTTAAATCATTTTTCCTCCAAAACTTCAGTCACCGTGCTTCAAAGAGATATAGCCATAATACAAATTTTTGGAGTAAGTAGTGGTGTTTGAAGTTATTTTATGGGATTTTGCTGTAAGGCCCAGAATTGATTTGCAGAGGGGATAAAAGGAAGATACTTTATCTTTGGAGCTTTGTCGGAAAAAGCTTAGCATCCATTGGTGGTTCCGCCAATATGCCTGCAGGGCAGGGGTGGGGGGGTAGGGGTGCGTGGTGGGGTGGGGGGGATTTGCTTGGTTAGCTGGCATTGACATTATATACCAGAATGGATTGTGCTGAGTGTACACCGCCTGCTGCTTATGAGCTGCTCTTTCATAATCTTTCATGAACCATACAATGTTTTATTTAATGTACTGGGTCAGAGAAAAAACTTGAGAAAAAACATATTAATAATGAAAGATGTGGGGCTTGGGAGAGAGAAGGCAAAAGACGAGAGAGAAGGGAGAGAAAACTTGGTTTGAGGCTCATCTCTGCAAACAGGTCAGGGGGACCTTTTGAAGTCTGCAGCTCCTGTGCAGTCAATAGTTTAAAAACTCGTGTTATGTCTGAATTTGAGGCTAGCTCTGAGCTTCTTTCGCTCTCCCTACCTGACAAATGCCAAACATATCATCTGCAGTGTCCAGTGGCTCTCCATTGTGGTAGAAAGAGAAGAGTGAGCAGATTCTCTTCAGGCTTTACAGTTTAAACACACTGGACAGAATCCAACCTCAGAAATCCTCCAGTGTAAACACAGGAGGCTTTTTTCCTTCTTTCCAAAAGTACCTCCCATAAAATCAACAAATTTCATGACATATTGCTTTTCGCATTGCTCAAATGCTGCTCTCGCTTGTAATCTTGACCTCCGATCTATTTGTACAAACAGGAACAAGCTTGGGCTGCGTGGGCATAATGCACTCTATCCCCCAGTGTCTGCACATTTGCAGGCTGTTAAGTAGGGCAGAGGCAGCTGCGAGCTTCTTAATTGCTTAATTGCACTCATTATTTGAACTGAGGATGAGCTCACCTCGTGCCGTTAATTGAAAAGGTACTGCAGTGCAGTCTTTCTGAATGGCACGGTCCCCTGAGGAACGCACTGACTCTGATGTTGGGCTAGTGTGCGACGCTTGGTCTCTTTTTCTCTCTTTCTCTTTTCCTCGCTCCCTTCCCGACACTGGATCGCATATGCTGTATATGTGGTATCTGAATTTGCGGTGATTCTCCAGGACATTGCAGCCCTAACAGATGAAAGAAGCACATCTTAGAAGCTCCAAACCCTCAGAGGAAGGTCCAGGGGCCATGTGACTTATTTATGACTCTTGTGACGACGTGCTCCCCCTCCCTGGCCTTACAGTAACACACACACATGCTCTCAAACACACTCGCACTCCGTCTCTCTGACTTTCGCATGGCGTGGCCTCCTCGCTCTATTTAAAAAATAAACAGGAGACTGGTGTCTGTGCTAATAATTCATGGCCGGGGACAGTGAGAGGTGTTTATGTGGGGAAATGAGATGCTCTTAACACCTGCTCCTCTGTGTAAATGGTGCCCCACCTGGACAAACAGAGCCATTGCATGCTTTAGCCATTTGTTTATGCTTTGTCGTTAGCTAAGGTATGTTTTACAGTATCAGCTACCAAAAAGACAGTCCACCCGCAACCTTAAGGGAAAATACATGTAGTAGTAGCCTATAGCATATTGAGATGCTTTATTTGTGGCTTTGCTTCCGGGCAAAGTGCATTTCCGAATGTGTTTGACTAAAGCGACGTTAATTACACATTTGTAGTAATGAAGTTGCAATTTAGCCTATTTGATGTATATTACTTAAATAACACACTTAAGAGTATTATACAAAACATATGTTACTATATACACAAACTTTAATGAGCACCTAACAGGTACTAATATGCATCCTTTAGAGTTAAATAAGGTGCACATGTGTACACACATAAGTATATAAATTGTTCATCCCAGTGACAATGACACTTATATACCATTTTCTGTTTGTAAACCACTTAAAACATAAAAATGTAAAAGTGGTTAACTTCAGCGGCTTTTCTTCCTAGCCTAAGTTTGGATGTAACACTATATTTATGTTGATTCAGTGATACTTTTAACAATTAATTAAGAAGTTACCACATGAAACACGTTTTTTCCTGTGTACCCTATTGCAAATGAACCTAGCGATCTTTTATTTTTACTATGCTACTTCTCCATCAAATATGTTTCAAATCAGCCAGCAAGAAAGTGAAGTGAACCGTATACTACGTAATTAGCTATTTCATTTTAAAGTGCCCTGTTTGCATCACTTTATAAATCTTAAAGACTGAATTTCAAACTGTTTCCAGGACAGCTTAAAAAAAAAAGCTCTATGAGTGCAGGTAGCTAACGTTGCATAAAATCACCGGTCCATTTGCATCTTTCAGGATCAGGCTGGAAGCCATTTCTCCCTGACCTCATTCTAATTGAGCATGGCAAAATGCTATTTCCATATGCCTCTCCCAAACACTTTAATTTCTGCCTTTTAACAAAGCCTTTTTGTTGGGAAATATGTTACTAATGGCTTATAAATTAATAAGCAGCCAAACTGAAGTTGATTTTTATACAAGGTGATGCAAGACTGGCTGGCATCTCTGTCATTTTATTCCCTTTTCAGAATTTTCTGGCCGAATGCATTTCCATATCACAGAATGCTATAATGCATCTTTTGTCATTCTCTCTCACTAGTGCCGAGGCAGTGGCACTGTATGTCCTGGTGTGATTTACGTGCCCAATCCCACTCATTAATTTTCTATCATTGTGAAAATATGATTCATGTTTTGGGGGCTGTCAGTATTACTTATTTAGATGTTCAGAGGGGAAAACTCAGGCCTTCTACTTAATGGAATATAAAGTTGCAAGGTCTCATTCCCACTCTAACATTAAACAACAGGAGATACACATGTGTTAATGTGTGCTCCCAAAGCACCTTAATTCAACTTGAAATTCCTAATGGAACTGACTTTCTGTGCTGGCCCATCTGAGGTGTGTGTAAAGGGGGGTGGGGGAAGCTTAACAAGTAAATTCACTTGTCTTTGTCATCTGTGTATGTCTGGCAGCCGTTAACAGCTCTAGTGCTAGTGCATCTCGGGACCATGACCTGCTTTTGTTTTTGTTTTTCTTAATCTTAGTCTCCTTTTTGCAGTTAAGTCTTCTAATGACAGTTTTAATTTATTATATGGCTATTTTGACTAGCAGTTACAATAACCAGTAAGAGTTTTGTAACTTTTGCAAGGATTTTTCCCCTCTCTATTTAACAAATTTATATGATTTATATGATAAAGTGCCCCTATTATGGTTTTATGAAAATTAGTTTTCATGCAGTGTGTAAGAAAGCTCTAAGTGATTGAAAACATCCTGCAAAGTTTTAAATCTGAAAGCACCTTGTATAAAGTTATTGTTTCTCGTAAGAAGGAGTCAACTCTAAATCCTTGAAATGAGTCGTTTTTAAAATGAGTCTTCGTTTCATGTTGATATCAAAATTAAACATTAGCTTATTGCCCACCCACTTGTGGTCTTTCCGCATTGGTCTGAATGAAATTAACCACTTTAAATTAAATAAATCTTTGAATGAATCACTTTGTAGTCATTGAACACATAAGGTATAAATAAATGCATATTTATAAATGCACATTGTTTGGCACTCCCAAAACCAAAATATGAACTTTTCATAATTTATAAGATGGGTACTTTAATGCATTATAAAGGTGGTTCACATGACATACTTTTGGAAAGCTGACATGTTATATGTTTATCTGAAAACATTTTAAAAAGCATTTTGCTAAAATGGTTTTTAAAATAGAATTTTACATCATTTTGATCATATCTATGTATGCATGTGTACAAACATGATTTTAACATCAAATTAAATGGATTGAAAATGCATTTAAAAACCTTTAAAAATGTACAACAATATTTATGATATATAATATACCTAAATAATGCTGTCTAATATATCTATATCAAATACTTATCATATACTTAAAATACAGGATACTGTAAAATAATAGTAAATCAAACCAAATATATCTGAAATGCATTTGTGACTCAAAAAGTGAGTCATGCATCATCTAATTAGTCCTCATCAAACAGCATAGATTCAAATACAAAGACTGATGACCATAGACTGAGTCAGAGATGAATGTCTGGTCAGCCTCTACTGCAGATGACAGTGTCCCTTCTGCATGAGTGCGTAAGAAAGTGCTGCTCTCTTTGACAGGCAAACTTTCTCTCACACTTAATCTTTAACTTTTCAAAGAGGATGAAGTAACCAAATGTTTCCTTTCAGTCGGTCACTACGAGTCACGTCGGTGACCGACGAATTGGGATCTCACCAGAAAGATCTACTTATAGTGTAAAAAACAATAACATGCTGAGGATGTGTTCGTGGACGGTGCATGTGCTCAGTATGGGGACATGACCGTCTCGGAGTTGCACAATACACAGAGTCCCTCTGTCTTTGCCGCGATCTAGTGTTCGTCCCGAGGCGGCACTGCATCCGGTGGTATCAGAGATGATTTGAGGATCACGGTGAGAGACTCCCTAAAAGGGAATTCTCACTCCTCAATCACTCCGCAGCCAGTGGAGTTGCTGTTGGAGCGGGGCAGGCTTCTGCAGGACAGAGTATACTGGTCGTTTCTTTCGGTGCTCCTCCTGACGACCAGATGACTCCGGGGATGACAACTCAGCTGCGTTGTCCCCTTTTGATGTGGTAGCGTTGCCCGAGCCAGACCCAGAGATCACGCCCAACCTTTCCCTGGCCGTCGAAAAGGTCAGGCTCGCGTGGAATCCTCCGTCGCGTCCCGCTCCTTGAAGACTGGATGAGTGGTTTCTCGGTGAGGGTCGTGCTTGTTCTCAGCACCCCCCTCTGGTGGCATTCTCTTCTGAAGTCCATGAGGGACTTTCAAGATCGTGGAAGGCACCTTTTACTATCCAAAACAAATCTTGTAGCTCCTCCGCCCTCACCACCGCGGTGGGGCCACTTTGGGGCATTCCCTCTGTTGAACGGTCCGTGGCCATGCAACTATGTCTAACGGCCGGAGTACCATCTATGGCTCTGTCTTCCTCTTTCACAGTCTCTGGGAGCCTGGCTAGAACTTCCCAGTCTGTCTTGGTGGCTCCTGCGGACCATCCGATTTGGCTATGCGATTCAGTTTGCCCTACGGGCTGTCCCTGTCACCTCGTGTCTTCGCCAACGTTGTGGAGGGATGTGCTGGGGATGTGCATTCACAATTATCCTGACTACTGGCTCAGACTTGCACAGTCTTGCGATCAGTTGTGCGCAGGGATTTGGTGCTCAAACACCTCTGCCACCTGGGTCTTCGGGTCAACTGGGAAAAGAACAAACTTGTGCCAATACAGAGGATCATCAGCATAAGGTTGGATTCGGTCTACCAGATTGCACACCTGACCCAGGAACGTGCTCAGTCAGTGACTTTAACAGGCAGGACAACAACCCCACTGAAACATTTTCGGAGGCTCTTGGGGCACATGGCACCTCCTCCATATGAGCAGGTGTTCAGGCATGCTGTGGTATTCACAGATGCCTCGGCCACAGGCCGGTGCACCACGTACAGTGGGAACGCAGTTTCAGGGATATGGACGGGTCCCCAGCTGCACTGGCATATCAAAGGCATCCTGTGGCACCCACATCCAGGCCTTTGGAAATGCCACATAAGGTCCCTGGATGGGACCCAGAGGTTCTAGGTGACGTACCCCAGGAGGTAGATCTCACTACTGCTTCAGCATTAGCACCATCCACTAGACGTTGAAGTGGAACCTGTTCGTCGAATGGTGTTCCTCTCACAGTGAGGACCCCCGCAAGTTCTCGATCTGAGCTGTGCTTTCCTTCTTGCAGCAAGGGCTGGAGCGTAGGCTGTCCCCTTAACATTAACATTGCTGCTATTTCCGCCAATCATGATTCTAATCAATTTCCAGTGCAACACTGAGACACCGACCTGGCTATGTGCCCAAGGTTCCTACCACTCCCTTTAGGAGGGTGATCCTGCAAGTGCTGACCCAGGAGGAGGCAGACCCAGCCCTAGCCTTGCTCTGTCCTGTACGTGCATTGTGACAGTACATGAGCTTCAAGGACCTCAGAACAGCTCTTTGTTTGTGACAGAGGACAGCAGAAAGGGAAGGCTGTCCACAAGCAGAGGATGGCCCACTGGATAACACTGGACTTATGAAGCACAAGGTGTACTCTGCCCACTCAGGTTATGTGTTCACTCCACTAGAGGTGTCGCATCGCCCTGGACGCTGGCTCGCGGCTCCTCGCTAGCAGACATCTGTAGAGTTGCGGGCTGGGTGACTCCTAACATGTTTGCTAGGTTCTATAGCTATACAGGTTTCCTCCTGTGTTCTCACCTCAAACGGGTAGTGGCGCAGAGAGGCCCAGTTCAGAGTCGGCTTGCAGCGTCCTTACGCCTTTTCTCCAGAGAGTTCCCTGTCCGGAAAAACCCTGTTAAGCATTGTGGCCAGATGTGGTCAAATATTTGGTGCCAAGCAATTCAGTTAATGAATTCTTTAAAGCTACTGTCAGGCTAGTGCCCATATGAGTAACCCTGTTGGGATCCCATATGTGTATTCCACAGTACACTGGCCTAGCAGACTGCGTTCTGCCATCTCTACAGGATGCAGCCTGAGCCGTCTCAGAGAGTTCTACAGTATGTGCAATAGAAATAATGACCTCCTCTGTGTAGAGCCTTGTCCTATCATCTGCCTTATAGGAAGGATCAGGAGTTCTACACAGGGCACTAGAAGGGGACATGTTTGGTAGAGATAACGATTCGTCGGTAACCGACGTGAATAGTAGTAACAGACTGAAAGAGAACGTCTCGGTTACGTATGTAACTCTCATTTCCTGAAGGAAAAAAGTGAGATGTCACGTCCCGTTGCGACAGCCGCTGTACCTAAGTTTCAGCTGAGTTTCTGAGCCTAGCTCGGCTCCTCAGCGAAAACATAAATGATGCATGCCCCAGCTGCTCACTTATACTTACACAGTGATCAGTTGCAGCTGGATGCAATCAGTTCATGCCAATGCCTAGTGGCTTGTTTTGTTACACTCAAAGTAGATCTCTCTGGTGAGATCCCAGTTCGTCGGTCACCGGCGTGACGTCTCCATTCCCTTTATTTTTTGATGGGACAAGACATTGACTGACACAGTGCTAATCTGCCCTTGGTCATGACACTATATAATTAACTGGCTGCCACTGCAGGGTTGTAGATATTAGAAGGTTAATTAGACAAAAATGAAAGACATAGATCAGGTTAGCATGGGCTTTAGCACAATAGCCTTCCTCACCAGGTCCTTGTGAGGAAGTGTTAAATCAAATCCTTCACAAGCTAATACAGACCGACATACCTTCAAGTTAATTATAGACTAAATACTTCTCCTTCTTACCGATTCTGAAATTGGGATTTTAAACTAGCTTATGTTTGGTGGATGTCCACTCATGTTAGTTTAATGAAGCTTAGAGAGAATTCGGACTTAAGGCGTATTTGAGCATTGGTGGATCTCAATAATAGATTCCTATTGAAGAGGAAAGGATCTGGTTTTGTAAGGGCATAGAGATCTTAAAAAGGCAAAGAGTTGTCTGAGGCCATGAGGACATAAACCTGGATCGAGATGTGAGCTCGATATCATTGACAGAGTCTTCAATTAAGGAGACGTTTTCCAATGTCACATTAAAGCGGGAGTCAATATCAAACCATCAATAATGTTCTCTGCTGTTCACACACAGTCTGGCGTATGGGGTGACCTGCAGACTCAGGGGTCAGGGCCAGTCTGGGGATGATCTGGGGTGATAAGTCAAGGTCCTGTGAGTGTGTGATCTTTTGGAGGTCACCCTACTTACTCCATGTTCACGTTGATTGACTCACAAATGGAGTTGTACCTCGTAGTCAAGGAAGAAATACAGACATCATCAACGTCTGGAGCACAGGATGGAGCCCATGAACACAATCCACAAAGTTCAACTCTCCGTCTACTTGTTTTCAATGATTGTGTCGCCTTCTAAGTCCAGTCCCAGAAGGGCTTGTGCAGCCATGGGGTTACACATTGTTGATTTCTCCTGTTTTTGTCCTATCCTTAAAACCTCACTAATCCACGAATCCGACCTTGGATTTCAGTTGTGGAGCCAGAGGAGGAAAATAATTGGGTTGCTGCTAATAATTGGATTTTCTGCTTCTTTGGCAGAAAAAAACTTAACAACTGTCCTGACAGGAAGAGTTTGGGGCAGTAATCCGCTCTTCAGAGCTCCTACTAGGCCTCGGTCGCCACATATAAAATGATTAGCATTCTGTGATATGATAACAGGCTCTGCTTTTAAAGTATAATAAAAAAAAAAAGAAAAGATTTATACAATTCTTTAAGTGTTCTCTCAGTCCTCATTATAAAGACTTTAGACTCCTTTTATGAGGGATTTAAACAGAGAAAAAGAAAAGAGGAAAGGTTACCTCGATTACATCTGTAGAAAAGTGGCTTTACAGGAATTTAAAAGTCAGAAAGTGATATAAAAGAGCAAGAGATAAGCAGCTTGAATGAAAAAGTGGATTTCTTGAGTTTGTAATCTTGTAAGCAGGCTGTACTGCTTTTGGAATGCTGTGTTAGATTGCATCAGGTGGGTACTTTCCTTAGTATTAAACAATTAACAGAAATTTGAAAGAAACATTACAAAAAAAAGTCACTGACTGTATACAAGTTCATAATCAAATATTAACAAACATAACATAAACTTCTAAAACAAAATGAACAATTCATTGTAATACATACAAATCTTAAGCCTCTTGATTCAGTTTTATATTAAAAGTATCTGTTAAGTCTGTAAAATGTCTGTATAAAGATAAAAATGTCACTGCAACTGTCAGAGCAACTGTCCTCATAATTAAATATCATATTCAATATTCAATTTAAATATTATATATATATATATATATATAAAGCAAAACTATATATACCATACAAAGCGACATACAATACTATTAAATTATTATTATTATGTAATATTCAACTTAAATATATATATATATATATATATATATATACAGTATAAAATTTGTTAAAATTTCTTAAATATACATAAAACCATTATGAACAACACGAAACAGGAAAGTTTCATAAGGCCTAGTCTTGCATCCTTGTGACTGCAAGACAATGATGAATTGTCAATGGTAATTTAAACCTTTTATAAAAAGGTCAGTTCAGTTAGAAAACTTTATTAATTATTTGTATTATTTCATTAATGATATTACTACTACTACTATTACTAATAATAACTAATTACTAATAATAATTATTATTAACAATAATAATAACACTTTTTAACGCACATTGTTTTAACCTTTTATCAAATACTTTCCCCCTTTTTTATATTGTGTGCTTATTTTTCAACATGTTTGCTGTCTGGGTCAGTTGTAAAAAGGTGTTGTATTTGTTACAAACATGCTCAACATTTCTCTATAGTCAGAATCAAGTCTGAGAAAAAAAAGAAATAGCTGCATAGTTCAAAAAACCTTGTCCTGTGTTGCAGTCTAAGAGACGTTGTGTGTATGTGTTTGCAGTACAGCGGGAGCTGTGGTGTAGTAATTAGAGTTTGGCAGGGAGTCTGGGTGACTATGGCAATATGTAATTCTGCTCACCACATGTGTGTACCTGCCGTGCACTTTGAGTCACATGTGAGACCAAACCTCAGACTGTATCAAAGGAAGGGTGCAATGTGGCCCTGACTGCCCCTCTGGTTAAGCACACCCAGGAGGCCCTCCTGCGAGTCACCTTGCCAATGTTCCCTTGTGAAGCAACTTAAGCCTGTCGACATGCTGTTCGGACAATGGAGAATTCAAAGCGTCCAGGTTTCGACACAAGAGCTGTGACTCCAAAACAAACACACAGGCCTCTGCAAATATCAACCTACCAGTATCCTCCACCTGTGCTTAGGTGCACACAGGGTACACGGCAGGATTTTGTTTTCAAAGCGTAGGACAATATGCTTTTTTTAAGACAAATTTCATCTTCTGCATATAAAAGTTTTCAAAGACATAAAAGAAGAACAGTGTTTATTTGCGATTTCAGTTAGTGAGAAAAGGTAATTTAATATTACATTCACACTCTGTATGATGTTGATAACATTAGATATCAGAACAGCATTGCTACTTTATAAAAGAGACTTTATTGAACTTCAAGATTTCTTTATAATTATTATTTGCCTATTTCCCCATTTTTTAAAAACATGGCTGATCAAAGCAAATGAGAATATTTACTGCGGAGTCTGATCAATTTTGCATCCATTTTGCAGCCTGAATGAGAAGTCTTGCGCATTCAGCAGTACTTTGCCAGAAGTGAAAAATCGCTTGTGATGGAGGTGTAATTGCATGCAAGAGGACACTACACCCTACAGTATCACAATAGCCCAGCGAAGGCAGACGCTACTACGTGGAACTTGAAATGCAGGCAACAGACAATCCTCCCCCCATCAATTTATATATTATTGCATTGTAAAGGTCAAAGCTAAAAAAGCCTCTCAGAGTGACTACAATTACAGATCATTTCTGGAAGAGGAGGAAGAAAAGGCAAGAAAGAGCCTGAACCTTTTGTGCATTTGTTTCAGAAAGCTCTAATCTTGTCATGTGGAATAAAGGCAAGCTGGAAACACTTGAGAGTTTATGTAATGAAAAAAACATCAGTCACATTATGGACACGGAAATTGGTGTGGGATTTAAAATTGACCTAATTTTCAGGCAAAGAGTAATAGTAAACAGTATAATACATGTGTGTGCACATATATGGATGTACAGTATGTAAGCACACACACACACACGCACACACACACACACACACACACATACACATACATGTGTCTGTAAATAGAGGAAAGCTACATACTGTATGTTTAGATACGATATTGTCATATATATATATGCATTTGAATATGTTACATAATTAAATATATTTTAAAAATGCTTTTTACAATATTAAGTAATTTAAAAACAGGTATGTATTAAAGTGTGACCTCATCTAACAGCTATGACCTTTTTGTGGGCGTTTTGTAATGGCAGTAAAGAATGATCACTTTAATTCTGTGATGACGTGAGTCAGGGACACCACACTGTTCAAGCAGACAGACAGCTTAAAAAAGCTTTGTCGTCCTCTTTATTTCTCTCTTTTACGTGGAGGGAGAGCTATAGTGGAAACTTTGTTTTCATACAATTGTCCAAAACGTGTCGCCTCCTTGGCTCCAAAAGGCTCTCATGACAAACAAATGACTGTTCTTTTTTCCCACCCGTACTTTTTTAACACCATGCCAGTGAAGAAATAATTAAAACGGAGAGACTGAATTGTGTACAAGGTGGACCCTCTGTTCAGTAAGCCACTTTCATTTGAGAAAAGCCTTTTTTGGAAATAATATGTTCTGCTCTGCTTAAGTCTGAGATCAAATGCTCTCTCATAACGCCGGGGTAATTAGATTGCACTATGTAAATGGCCTTTGGAGGCCATAAAGAGGAGAGGAAGAGAGATAGAAGGCAGGAGCAGGCTCTTGTTTGTTCACTGCTGCCTCCCTCAGGACATTCTGGATTCTGTCGTTTGGCATCTCATATGAGCAACAGCGCATCTACAATAGAAACTGTTGAGACGGCATCAAAAATGATGGTTCTTATGAATTATATACTTTTTACATTTATATAAAATAATAAATATAAAGTATAAATAAATGCACATATGCACATTTTTACATATAATAACATTTTAATCGGATGATGACCTCCGTGTAGATGTCATCTGTGTTTAATTTGTTTTTCTCTGCCCTTACGAAGATAATGGGAATAGCAATTAACTGCCTTTCATCTAAGGTTTTCATCTCAGGCAGTCTGTCACAAACACTATCATATAAACAGTTTAAGACCTGAGGCAGTTTTGCCTTGTGTGCTCTCCTGATAAATGAATACACAAAACACTCCAAAATACATTAACAGAACATTTTAATCAAATACATTAATCAGAACATTTAGTAAACAAAAAGTCTCCTTCCAAAATGGTAAGTGTGTGTATGGGTGTGTGTGTGTGTTTTTCTGGTTCTTTGTCCCCAGTAGATTGCACAAACATATGGCTCGTCTCCCTCACCTTTAGTTAAGCCTCTCTTAATTAACTTTAAAGGGCTAATTTGCAAGCTTGACTAAGTACGGTGTTATTCTCCAACAAAGACACTTTTTATTTCGCTGTAATTCAGAATCAAAACACAGAAGAAGAATATTTTTTGCTTTACTTCAAATAAAGACAATATTGAATCTGCAGTAAGAGGGGAAAAAAAACAAGACAGCAGCCATTGTCTTGACTAAGATTAAGGGAATGGTAACATCGTCTCTTTTTTTCAAACATAAACAGCAGGGGCCCATTATAATGGTACAGTTTTTAAGCCTGGAAAGATGACCATATGCCATGCTCAAGGCACTGCCGAGACAAATGTCCACAGACTACGGATCAGTGACAAGTCTCCTTGCTCTTAATGCCTTGTCAAGCCACTGTTGTAAAACAATTAAGATCCTATTAACATATATTTTATTAATTGCCCTATCGGGGTGGAAACACAAAAGACATGTTGATATCCTGACTGGGCAGGCAGCTTTTGGAGAATTGGAGCATGGCATCTTTCTCACAGAGAGTGACAGCTGAAAAAATCGGGGTCAGATTATATCAGCACGGACAGCTTCACAGATTTGTTTGCCATTGATAGCAGCAATCAATTAGGGCAACCACGTCTGCAACGGCACAAAATGCTGCAGGGACTTGTCGCGTAAAGTTGTTTTTTTCTTTTCTCTCTCAATCTTCTCAGTCAGTCATTTGCGAGTAATTGTTACAGCTTGATAAATTCAGTCACTGGGTTATGCAAAAATAAATATATAAGATAAAAACAATTCTGTTATTTGGTGATGATTATTTCACAATTATCGTATCACAGTTGTTTTTTTTTTCATTTCCTCTGAGTAATTGGACTGCCCCGGTGCATTATCTGATCTAAATTGCATTGCTAATTACAAAGCCCAACAGTTGAGCGGCATCAATACTCCATTAGGATTAATTAAGATTGGGAGTGACAGCTGACGATTAGGCACATCATTTGCAGTTCAACAATGCAGAGGTCAAATGATCACGTTTCTATACTTTTAATCATGATTACTGTAAGCTTCTGGATAATTCCCATCAAAACGAAGCATGCGTGTAACAATACGATTAACCAGGACATGCTCATTCACAAACGTAATACCGTGAAGGTATGATGCAGTTTTCGAGGTTGTCAAATATTCACCCTGGAAAACATAAAGGTTTCATAATTGATTATGCGTCTAATTACAAAGCATATAATTAGTGGAAGTTATTGATAGTTGAGAATGTGCTTTTTAACCCTGAAGCTGTGTATCTACCCAGAGGAAATGTGTGTCCTTCTGATCTGATGATGGCTGTGACTTTTAACTAATTAGTCTGTCACACAAAGTCACAAGTTTTTCACGCCAACCTGGATTTGACAGGGCCTGTGTGTCTTTTTTTAAGCCTCTAATTTTCATATAACCAGTCAGCAGAAGTAAATCATCCTGTGTGACCTTTAGCTTTATGAGGAGGAGGCAAAAACAATCAATGTTTGCATTACAATTTACCTTCAAATACACATGAATACAAAAACACATACAAAAAAAAAGTGTATCTATATAATAATTTCAGCGTTCTTATGTTTAGAGGTTTTAGTTGCTTGGTGTGTGCTGTGCTTTTGAGAAGAACACTCGGAGATGTAGAATACAATACAAGTGCACTTCATCTCGCTTCATAGCCATACAGCTGTAACAGCACTTTAATGTTTAACATTAGACATTTTTAGATGCTATCAAAAAATAATAGCATCAAATCATGTTTTTTTTCCCTCATGCCACTTTCACAGAGTGGGGTGGGAGAGTGGTCCTCCTCGACAGCGTATGCCCTCAGAGAGACTTCACGCAGGAAAGCCATCCCATTATTGTTCTCATAACAGAAACAGAATGTTAAATGTAGGTTATGGCACATGTAAAGAGAGATCAGATGAAAGTATGAACATGAGCCTCAAAGTTCGGTTAAGAGATTGCAGAGTTCTGACAGATGCAAAAACTGCTGTAGTGTCTGCAAAACAGGGCCGAAAGCCAAACATAAATCTGGAAGACAAAAGTATAGCAGTGCCCACACACACATATATACACACACACAACACCACTCACAAGCCATTACAACTGTACTCCCTGCAAGTGCAATCTTAAATGTCACCCGGGACAGTGTGCTTTCCTAATTGTGATCATTTCCCAGCTAAAGATCAGGATCCCGTCCACAGCCACTGGCTCTCACTTTAATGGTCTCTGGTGAATGTCACAGAGAGGGAAGTGTTATACACTTTACTTCACATCACGGTACTTTTGCATTGGATGTGCGAATATGAAATGCTATGTGCCTGATTTGAGGGAGCATGATTACAGTTGTTTTACACTTACTGAAACACACATTCTATCTATCTATCTATCTATCGATCTATCTATCGATCTATCTATCTATCTCTCTTCTACCTATCCATCCATCAATATGCTGTATATATTACAATTTAAAATTACTTTTCCTGTTTAAACATATTTTAAAATGTAATCTATTGCTGTTATATTAGAGCTTCCACAGGTCATTATTACAGTATTCAGAGATCCATCAGAAATCATCAGATATTATTTCAATGAGCAAGCTGGTGCTCAAATCATCAAGCTCAGTCTTTATTTTTATTTATTTGCAATACTTACTTCAATGTGGTCTCAGACTTTTAAACAGCACTGGATATATATCACAATATATGTCTCAACTCATAGATTATGTGCAAGGTGGTACCCAGGTCCAGTCCAAATCAGTGCCATGGCAATAATGATTTTTTATTTATCAGCTGTAAGAGACACTATGGTCGTGTACATTCAAAATGGAGAGACTCTCAGTAAGTGTCGTACATTGAGTGCTTGTTGGATGCAGCCAGTCTAAAAGTGGCTGAAAGAGTGCTGCCGGGCATACTTACCCTCCAGCTCCCTGAGGAGCTCTGTTATTATTGGTAATAAAAAGTGATAAACACGGCGTAAGGAATAGCTTGTGCCACTGTAGGTATGCTGTGTCCTTTACGTGAGTCATGCACAAAGGTTTTTGTGTCAAATGTCTAGATTTTTTTCTTCCTGTTCTGTTTTTTTCCAAACTCTGATTCAGCAGACTGCATAAAGACTTTATACTATGTTTGGATACGCTCTCTGCCTGATCTCTTCAGACTCATTTAATACGTTATTCTGACCAAAACCAAGTGCAGAGCAATTACTGTAACCAACTGTTTTGCATATTTTTTACTTGTAATGTTGTCTGAGGTTAAAATTGTTTGTAACAATGTTTGTATCTATTATGCTGTGTGTACCTATATAGTTTTTACATGAATTGGAGATCAGGCTATCATACAGCATTAAATAATTCTTTGCATTTATATTATTTAAAATAAATGTCAAGTTTTTCATGGAGTTTGCATGGTTGAGATTTGTGCTTAAATCACTTTTCTTAAAACAAAGAAAGGCATGAAGTAAAAAACCTAATACTTTAATGCATAAATGTTCAAACTATTACTGAAAAAAACGAAAAAAACAAGACCCCAGGTCTCTGAGACCTCTAACAAAACATTAGCGTTGCATCAAAAAGCAATTCTGACTGCTAAAAATCCTATTGGTTTAACAATTAGATGTGGGAACAGAGTACACCAATATCTATTCCCAGTGCGTTTCATACAAGAAGTAAGGAAAACAAAACTAAAGCAACAAAGTGTTTCACCATCCCGTGTCCACAGTGAGTTTCTCCTCGGATTCCCCAGCACAAAGAAGTCATTGTTAGATGAGCTATTACCAGCAGTACGCACTGTGCCAGGGAGCGTATGGCTTAAGGGGGTCGTCTATAGTATAAAAACGTGCTCATCAGACCCATCTCAGCTGACCTCTTCCGCTTCGAAGACAGCCTACATCAACACAGCGGAACTGTATAGACAGATTTTCCGAATGTTTTGGAATCTGTTTGGTGACCGGGAGTGTGAGTGTGTTTGTCTGCGAAAGAAAAAGAGCCTGAGAGAAAGAGAGAGGGAAACATAATGCTCCTTGAAATGGATTTGACCTATGAACGTTAAGTGGTGTGATGCCCATTTCTTCAGAAAGATGACATTAAAGGACCTTTTTTATTGATGGTTGTAAAGAAAGGGAAAAAGAGTGCTCATAATTAAGAATCAATTGGAGGAGCAAGGAATTGAGTCAGGGGAAAATGTTAGCTGTTAGCCTCATAGCTTCCAGGCTTTTCATTTTGAGAACATAAAAGGAAGAAAGAGAGTGCAGTGTTCCTTCTTAAATCCCTTTCTTTTCTTCATCCTCTCTCTCTCTCTGTCTCTCTTGCTCTCCTGTTTTTCCTCTTCCCCACAAATGGTAGCTGTTCCCCCTCTTGGAATAGATGTATTACTTATGACATCCCAGTTTTCATCCGTTCACAATTTTTACATTAGAGTTAAATCTCTGCAGCTGAATTCTTACGGCTGAGTTAGCCAGAGCCCATCAAATATTGAAGCGTTCAGAGCCACTGGCTGGCAGGTTGAGGGGAGTTCACGTCCAAAAGCCAAGCTGTAGATTCACAGACATCCCAATAGGAGTGTACAACAGAAAAGAGCACTGATAAAAATTTCATTAAAATGAGATGGGTATATTGCTAGCATTCTCTCCAGCATCACTATGAAAACTTAATCTGAGTTAATGGAAAAGATATGAAAGCCTTTCTCAATTCAAAACACAAGCAGTGCATAATTTATAAATTATTGTCAGAAAAGTGATTCCACTCTGAGATTTACTCGACGCGAGATGGAAGACGGCCCGTGGAGATGGGAGGGGTGGGGGTGGGACATTGCTCTTTTTGACCTTTGATGCCAGCAGATTTTACACTAGAGCTGTCGATATTATCAAGTAAACTGGTCATTTCGAGAAAACTGCAGCAAGAGCACTCACAGTGAGTAAATATCAACACAAGGTCACCCACAGATCCACTCAGAGGAAAAACTAATGAAACAAACGTGGGAAGTAGGTGGACGGGGCTAACGCATTCTGTGCCCAGTGGTCTGACAGTTGCTAAAAGCTTCATTATGTTGTCGGCACATGTAACGGTGAGCCGGCAGATTATTTTAAAAGCCTTTTCTTTTTCCCTTACACTTCTCCTTTGCCTTTTTTTCTTTTGGTCTTTCAATTACATATGATGCGTTTACGTGGCAGAACCCCCGTGGCTAATTCTCAGTGACAGCCGTCTCATCCTGAGGCATGCTGGGAGTGGTAGTAATGGTGTCCTGCGCTGGAAAACACTCCCCTCTAATGTAGGCTGCTCATGTCCAGAGTGCGTAACTCTGTTGTTCCTGCTCTTTTACATGGCAGGGAGTGGATGTTGATGAAGATTAGCACATGTAGTTCCCCACTCCCTGAAGGCAGACACTACTTTATGAGCTCATTTACTCAGTCAGTACACATTACACACCTCTGTCTCTCTCCTCGGTGTCCAATAGAGCTTTGTGTATCTCTTTCGCGAAGCCTAATGTGTGTTGGCATATTTTCTGATATCATACATGCTAATTTGTCAGGAAACATTGTTAGCATGTTTAATAGCTGAAATGATTAAGTAGGAGCCACTGAAATGGCAAAGTAGATGGATTGATTTTTTTATTTATTTTATTTGGTTTGAGTAAGTTCGTAAGTTAAAGTTAAAAAGTAAGTTAAAGTAAGTCCGGTAACACTTTATTTGAAGGTGTCCATTACCTAGCTAAGTACTTATAAAATGTACTTACCATGTAAGTATTGAACAACCTATACTTTTAACCTATTATGTAAATGCAATAGGCAGCTACTGTTACACACATGTAACAGGCCGAGTCTGTTACACAGCTACTTATGTAGCCAAAAGATATGTGTTGCAGACTTTATACAATGCAATTATAACTATAAGTACAAAGGCATAAGTCACTTAAAATAAAGTGTATCAAGATTGTACTTAAGTGTACAAGTAACTGTGTAACAGACTCAATCTGTTACATGCATAGCTGCCTGTTACATCTACAAAATTGCAAACTGTAAATACAGACTGTTCCATAACTTAGTTACATGGTAAGTACATTTGTTTTATGTAAGTACAACGGCTACTATTGAGTACTTACTAGGTAATCACTTTGTATTATGTACACCTTAAAATAAAATTTGACCGTAATTCCTTTAGCTATGGTTAACTGTGCGGCAATGCTGGTTGTATTGGGATTTAGGAGGAGAGGGTTTTGTTCAAACATTTGAAAAGAAAATGCAAAAATCCAATCATTTCCTAGCCCTGGTGGGAATGTGATGCAGTTACTTCTTTGGCTCTAAATGTACAAGGGGGAATAAAGAGGGGAGCGTGCCGGTATGGAGCAGCTTTTTTTTTTTTTTTTTGGCTCAGTGGCGGGGGTTTACTCGGCTGGGCTGGTAAATGTGCTCTGAAATGGCAGGGTGAACGCTTGGCTGGGCCGCCACTTATTCAGGGTGATAAAAGCATAAAAAGGCAATATGAATCTTAAATGGAGTGCGGAAGTACACAGTGCAAACTTATTTGGGACAGTGCCATTAAACTCTCATCTCTCGCAGGGTGATGTCCCCAAAGCTCCCGTTTAATGTGGATAAATGGATGTAGACTAGAAACCTGCCCCTGCGCCGCCTGCTGCATGCATGCTGTTTGAAGCAATGAAAATTGATGAAGGTCTCCAAAGCACAACAGCAAGAGCGAGCTAAAGATGAGGTGAGTGAGTGCTGGTAGGTAGAAAGCAAGTAAACGGGGCTTTTTTCGCATGCAAACAGGCATCATTTTGCCTGGGAATGCCCTCCGACTGCACTCTGTACTCAAGGCACTTTCCCCTGTAAGCGATCGCGGCGTAGTCTGAAAAGGATCATCCTCGCCACGAGAAACATGTAGAGCAAGCCAAACAGTGCTGGTGCTCATGTTTTATTAATGCTCAAAGTTGTTCTACTGTCTCTTCATAGCTAATTATGAGCGGTGGTTAATTTATGGAGGACTAGGGGCTGTGCAGGGGAAGAGGTGTTGGGTGTCGTTAAGATCTTCCCCAAATTCATCACGGGCCCGTTATCCATTATTTAGCCCTGCATGCGAGCCCAAGGAGGAAGGGTTTTACTCTAGCACGCATGTAACTGGGTAAAGTCATGTGGAAAAAGGTCTGGTGAGCGAGAGAAAGCTTGCAGTCCCTCAGAGTAGATGAGTTAAGGAGAGTAAAAGCTACCTTTACCCTGGCCAGGGGGAAACAGGAGGGAGGGTTCATGTGTGTATGTGTGAAGAAGAAGCGATGTGCAATGGGAGCAATTTCCCGACCTTCTGGCAAGCACTGGGGGTGATGTTGTTCATCTTTGGAAGGCTGCATATGTCAGAGCGAGCCCGGCCGAGACGCTCTGGGACTTACCGTGTTCTCTGGGTGTCCAGCAGCGGACAAAAAAGCTGTGGAGACGTCCCCGAACTGGATATGCTCACTCACTCAGCGTTACTTTACAATTCCCCTTCAGAGCCCTGGGGCTTAGCACTCTCTACCTCACTTGCCTTGTCTCCTTTCTCTCTCTCTATTTCTCCCTCCGTCGATTTCACAATACCACATTTTTAAAAATATTCTTGCCCTATTGCTCTCCTCCTTTCTCTCTCATTTCTCACCCATTTCCTTGCACGCTCTTTAAAACCACCTGGACTGTTCGTGTCTTTTCATTTATTCTCAATTTTTTTTTTTCTCCACTCTTTCCTTCCAGCTAGCCGCTTACATGCCCATCCATTTTATTTCACTTCCTTGGTTGTTATTCTTGTTATTGTTTATGGTAAACAACTTTGGAAACCGCTTGGCAAACATTTTGGCCTCTCATGTATTAATTACTGGGAAAAAGCTGGAATGAGAGGAACACAAACACCTGTCCCACAAGCCCATTTCTTCCTCAACACCCCACCAGCAGCTCCTCTCTTTGTTTGTCTATACTGTTAATAAATGCCATATTTTACCTTGAAAACAGAATTTTGCAAATAAACACAATCTGTAATGTCAGTAAAATATTAAAGTGTTCCCTGTGATAGCCTGATAGAGAGTCTGGCAGGCATGAGAAAGCAGAGTGCCTTTGGGTTGGGGGGGTGGGTCTTGTATACATATTCATTTTATAGGCTTTGGACATTTTAATGAGTCAGAACTATCAAGTAACCAGTGAAAACATGTTCTTGTTTTAATATATTTTAAGTTTTTATTTTATAATTATTAAATTATAAATATCCTTAATTTTTTTTGGGAGCCAGACTATTATAAATATTATTTTTCTTTTTTAATTTTTACATTTCTAATCACTTTTTTTTTTTTTGTCATTGACCCATATCATTATGTACAGCCATACTTATTAATACAGATTATTAAGTGGTAAAATGGTCAAATACCTTCTAATTATGTCTTACTGTAACCATTTCATTGTCTCCCAGGCAGAAATCAGTGGCGCACACAAAGCAGATTCAGGCAGATCGTGTGCAGTCAGTGTTCCCTGTGCTAGTGTTCTTGTCCAGGGTAGGTGCTAATGTGTGTGTAGAGTCCCTGTACTCACAAGCTCGCTGTCACGCTCAGCTGCACCTGGGCTTGTTCTGCAGGCCTGTCAAACCCCAGACCAGCAGTACGAAGGCATACATCCATGTTTAATTACAGTTGCTCTCCCTCCCCTGCCCCAAACCCCCCTCTCCCTACCCCTTCAAGATGAGACACCTCCTGAGAATCCCATATTATCGCCCTTTTGAAGTTAAAAAAAAAATCATTAATATTTATAGCATCCTCCCTTTCCAATTCAGACCTGATTTCTTATTCAGGATAAGAGATAAACATAATTTATATATGTGTTTTAATACAGGTGCCTCTTTGCTCAGAATATACTACAGTAACGATAATGTTTATTAACTGTGGCAAACATAACTGTAATATTCCTACACAATGTAGAGCTTTTATCGAACTAATTCTGCATCTTCTTAATATGGACTGAGTTTTTATATTATTATTTTATTCTGCTCTCCTCTTCTTTTTGCATTAAAGGCTAGATAAACTGTTAAGAAATTAGGAGCAATTAAGATCAATTCAGTCTGCTTTAAAGAGGCTCATAGGAGGTAGAAAGTGATGAGCTATAAAAGATCAAAGTCATCACCAATCATTCTGATTTCTCTTTTATTGTGTCAAATGGAGAAAAAAATAAATATTAATATTTCTGTTCATCAATTTATACAGATCGGCTTTAATGATTTGATCTGAGCACATAAAGTCTGGGAAATATCAAGTCTTCTAAGGCTTGCTTCATTATCAGTAAAATGCCACAAAAATTATATTAGACCATTGCTGGGTTCTGGGCTGTCACACTAAACAATAGAGCCATTGGAGACAGCAGGAGGGAGAGAAAAAGAGAGGGAGAACGAGAAGCACCAATGTTTTCTAACAGACATGACCTCTTTTTCTGACATGTCACATTATGGTTGTACAGAACGTGTATCCTTTGCATAGAAAAGGTCAGAGAGATAAATCAAATTCTGCATCCTTGACTCTTATAATTCATCACAGAGGAAGAGGGGTCAGCCAATGAGTCTAATCAGATTTTTCTCTTCACTTAAGATAAATATGCCAGGGAAATCTGTGGAAAACATCATGGTTTTCTTGTAAACATATACGTCTTATTAAATAAGTGCAATAGTAGGCCGTACTGCAGCACAGTCATCAGTGAGGTTTTTTTCCTATTTTTTTTTTTTACACATTTTGGTGTAAACCAGGGGACTAATTTACCCACCAGGTCCAAGTGATGTTTGTTGGCATAGTGACATTTGTGCTTGTTAGATAATATACCATGATGCAACACGGTGAAACCCAGCACCTCTCCCAACTCAGGGAGCCACTGAGACAGTGCCAAACCTTGTGTGCCTGTGAGTGTTTGTTGTAAAGTGTCAGTATTATTGCTAGGATATCACAAACCTGCTGTGTTTCTAATTAGGCCACTATTTATTCTGTGCAAAACTACCCAACACCCTCATTTAGTCAAGTGATTATTACAAAAATACTGAACATAGGTACAATACCTTTCACAACAGGACAGGTTAATTCTTAATTAACCACGGTGCAGCTTGTGCCACTGTGTGCTGTACGTGTGAGTGTGTATATGTGCACACTACGATTTCAATTAGTGTTTGTAGAAGCATGTGGGTCCCCCTATTCCCACTTTCCTGTCCTCCCTCCCTCCCTTAACAGAGAAGTTCTGACTTCCTTTTGCGTTAGTGAGCCTCTCACAGTGACTGATCACGAGAACAGGCAGAGGTTCCGCCATCCAGACAGACATCACACCTCTCCCACACGCTGCTAATTAGAGTTCATTATTTATACGCTTTGATTTAGCCCTGCTCCTCTCTGCATCAGGTGCCAAATTATTCCCCGCTTGTTCTACAAATGAAAGAAACCAAACAGACTGATTGATACTGCTGCTTTTCCCTTCTTTTGCCTTCATTAAGACTGAAAATCAAAGCCTTCAGAAGTTGATTTCATTACCAGCACACCTTCAATGTCAATGATTGGAGGTGTCTTAAAAAGATGTGGAAAGGTAAAGAGAGAATTTTTTCTTGGGGAGGAAAAAAAATGTGTTTCCTTTAACAAAACTTTGTAGCAAAAAATAAATAAATAAATAAAATGAATAAAGGGCAGGACATCTATTAAAACAACAGTAAGTTTCATGCAGCAATGTGTTGCTTATATTTCATGACTAGGCCCATATGGAATATGTATTTACAAAAGTAAAAATGTGTGAGCTGAGCTAGATTACTGACAGCTGAAAGCATAAACAAATGATCAAATAAATATTTTTAATGAACTTAATTATAGAGGGTCAAGTAAGGTATATATATATATATATATATATATACCAGCTAAACTAAATTCTTATTTACTACAGCATAACTTAGCATTAACCAGGTCTATCCATTCTATATAGTCTATCCATTTCCCACATGTATATTGCTCAACCTTGTGCAGTTTCTAAGCCATAAGACTTCATTATACGAAACAATGAATTTTTAGTTCGGTGAATTTAGTACAATCACATTACATCACAACCAACTTTGATGCTTAAAGGGGTAATAACACTTGCCTTGATTATACAACACGACTCTCATGTTTAACGTTGTGTCAAAGGAAAATAGAAATTACAATCCCTGTCATCTTTTCTACAGTAGAAATATTGGTAACACTTAATAACGTCCCGTCGTAAGTCATTTATAAGTGATTAGTTAATGATGAAATGCTCATCTACAAAACATTCACAAATGATTAATAAGTGATTATTATGTTTAGTTAATTTACAAGTCAATTACAAGTTGTG
>JAUMHR010000050.1:7556419-7589323 GCA_032361145.1 Enteromius fasciolatus
GACAGTCACTGACTGCTCACCGTCGTGTGACAGACACCTGGGCCCGGAGTGTGATGTGACTGTTCTATCTTTGACCACATTGGGGCACCCGGAGGTCCGCAGCGTAACGCAAAAAATGGAACAAAAGATTCTGGAGGGAGCGGTGTGGCCACCGTCTCCCAGGAACAAGTCAATCGCCTCTCCGGGCCTCCCATCTCAGGGCCGCTTAGGAGCTTTTCGAGAGGGCTTAGCGCTCACTGGAGACGGAGAGGGGGTCGCTCGTCTGCGCTGAGCTCGCCGCTGAGGCCTCGGCGGGGCTGGGGCACTCGGTGGTGGCGCAGACGCAGAGCGAGGACAACCTCGGCGACGAGCAGACCGGGGCTGGCTCAGCCAGACCAACCCACAGATAGCGCTCCTGGGCCACGAGAGTGGACATCGTCCGCCCGAGGGCCTGCGCCGTAACCTTTGTCGCCCGAAGGGCGAGGTCGGTTGCCGTGCGCAGCTCCTGCATCAACCCCGGGTCGGCACTTCCCTCGTCTGGCTCCTTCAACGCTTTGGCCTGGTGGACCTGCAGGATGGCCATTGCGTGAAGGGCGGAAGCAGCCTGTCCAGCCGCACTGTAGGCTTTAGCAGCCAGAGCTGCCGTTGACCTACAGGGGCCGGACGGGAGACGGGGGTAAGACCGCCAGGCGGCAGCGCTGCGCGGGCACAAGTGCACCGCCACAGCACGCTCCACCTGGGGAATGCCCTCGTAGCCCTTAGCTGCTCTCCCGTCGAGGGAAGTCAGGATGGAGGATGGTGACGGGACGGTTCTGGCTGTGAAAGGAGCCTCCCACGTCTTCGTCACCTCCTTATGCACGTCCGGGAAGAATGGCAGGAGCCCGGAGAGGCGAGTTCGGCCAGTCCCCCGGGCCGCACGTGGCTGAGAACCACGCGCTGACCCTAGGTACCAATCATCGAGCCGAGAAGCCTCTGGGCTGAGAGGCTTTGACACCTCCAGCCCGATGTTCTCGGCTGCCCGATCGAGCATAGCTATCATCTCGGAGTCAGTCTCCCCACGAGCCACACCCGAAGGTGGTAGCTCGTCAGAGACATCACTCCCCGTAGATGAGAACCCGTCCCCCGATGCTGTGATCGACATGCGATCATCTAACGGCTCGCCGAACGTCACGCTGGGTCCTCCCGAAGGAGGAGCAGCCGCATCGCCGGCGAACACAATCAGACCGACACTACGGGAGTCACGAGAGGGTCCAGAGCACGTAGCGTGACTCACGCCGGCAGACGCTCTCGCGGCTGAGCTACCACCAGCGGGGAACGGCTGGCGACGCGCTCGACCCTCCCGGATGCCTCTTCAGCGTGCTGGATCCCCAGACACCGAAGGCAGCGCTCGTGGCCGTCATTAGATGAAAGATAGTGACCACAACCAGAAGGACATGGACGGAAAGGCATTTTTCCGAGAAAAAATGACTACCACCCGCGTCAAAGACTGCTTACCTTGTGAGACAAGGGAGTGTGTGAAACTCCGTTGAAGTGCACCGTAATGCCACAAAAAAACAGCCTCCGCTCGTAAGTATCAGTATACTCGCAGCACTTGCATTCAGTTAGAGAACCACACATGTGTAGCTCTCGGCTCCGAAGCAAAATCTAAGGAGTGGTTGCAGCTGTAGCCTAATTATACCGGCGTGCGGCCGGGGGTGGCTTAGAATGTAAATTCCACTAGCCAGTCAGAAGTAATTCTGATTGGCGTTTTATCAATATCAGAGCGAATCAGGGCTCCCAAGTCATTGACCCAGTCTGTCGTCACGACATAACGTCATAGTGACCGACAGACAAGGGAACTAGATTTTTCAAATATTTTCCTATCCTAACAAACCATACATCAATGAAAAGCTTATTTATTCAACTTGCAGATGATGTATAAATCTCAATTTCCAAAAATTTGCCCTTACAACTGCTTCTGAGCTCCATGGTTACATATAATAGCAATTGAGCTACATTATGCTCAATACAACGCCTGCAAATCCCACCTTTCAAATAAAACAGCAATTTGCTACTTTTTAAAATAGCATTATTTGTTTACAAAATGCTAATATGCTATGTGTTTTTGTTTTTGTCCAGGAAACACATAGCATATTACACAAATACATTTTTGTACTGATTTGTGCCCTGATTTGCAGTCTGGGTGAGTTGATGCTAGCTGCTGGAAGTCAGAGTCAGTCTGTTGATTTCAGGCAGTCGGAGTTGATAGATTTCACAGGAAAAAAATGCAAAGTGTAGGATTGACACATTCTCCTATTGTTTAACTTTAGACTTTTTATTTCCATCCAGTCCGAGGAAACATGTTGCGCTGAATTTAGAGCACGTATTATTTTTATTTGTCATCTCCAGCAATGAGTTAAACGTTTCTATATGCGTTTGTTTTCAACAACTTGAAAAGTGAGTTGGTGTGTGTTCTGTAGTCATTTAGTGTATAATGCCCATGTTTTCTCTTACAAAGTCAACAAGAGTATGAAACTATAATGTTTTGAATCCTGTTGTGATTTTAAAAGTTATATAATTTGTTTTTAAAATGTGAAAATGGCATTTTAGTACTTGGGCGATTAGGAACAGATGTTTAAATAAAGATACATTACCTGTAAACCCCTTTTATTAAATGTGCTCATTAGCACCACACAGAAACTCAACAGTGCAATTACATATTTATTACTGCAACAATATTACATATTTGTGTCTTAGTTATAACAAACACTGCTAATTAAAACCCAGAGGTTCAAGCATAAATTTAAAGCTGAGAGTTGCAAACGTGCGCTTATATAAAACACAACACAAATGCTAACCATTAAAATAGATGTTTGCTAAATTAAAAATATTAAAGCATGCCATAAACACTTCATAACACCAGCCTAAAATTTTAAAGGCCATTTTTCTACTATCTCTATAATGGCAGCATAAGTCTTACGAGGGCACATGCGTTTACATTTAATTAAAATATTCCAATACGTAGTGCATTTTAGAAAATCCTTGAATTTAGGATGCTTCCTTGACATATCTAATAAGCAAAGGGGCCCGCTGTACACCGTAGTTCCACATCTAATATTTCTTACATGATTGACACACTCCCTTATGTCCACTGTGAACCCCTGAACCTGCTTAATAAAACATTTGCCTTCGAAGAGCAGCCGAATGTGGAGGAGGGGATGGGTTTTAATGCCAAAATAATGCCGGCACTCTTTCGTTTTCTTTCCTTGTCTTTCTCGAAGGACTCCAGGCCCCCCCTCACCGCCCCCACTGGCGCTCCCAGTCACATCACAGGGGGTCTTGGCAGCCTCATTAAAATCAAGCAGATCACATGTAAAGACCAGAGGAAGTGGTCCATTCCCTCACTCAAAGCTTGGCAGGCTCTGGGGGTATCCAACTTTGCGCAGTCCTTGCTAGCGAAAGCACTAACGCAGGCCTCGGATAGTCAAAACAACAGTGTGTTAACGCTTCCACAACAACCTAACTATAGCTTGCTTCAGCTATTCTGAAATCATTACAAGTTTTATGATAATCATTTGGTGCAGATTGTTTTGTTGGAATAGTCATGCTGCTTTTCTAGCCCTAGCAGAATGAAATTTGTCATTTGTTTGTGTTGAGAGTAAAAGGGGAAGTTCATGTGGTTTGATAGCGCTGACGTTCTCAATTAATGGTTAATAAGAGATTAGCGTGCTTCTGTTTAATGAGGATGCTGCACATTGCCGTTTGGCTTAGCATGGATTCATATCCAGTAATTGCTTTCAAAGGCATTCAAATGCACTCTTTTTCTTTTTTCGTTCGGATAAGCATTCTCTTTATCCCAGGGCAGAGAACAAACGTGGTGGAGAAACGCTGCTAAAATGCATAATTGGGGCTTGGCAAAGCAGTTATTTATTGAACAGTTTATTTTTGATGATATTTTAATAATTCACACGATTGATTGTTTAAAGAGTGTAAGTAAAGCATGCTCTTAGGCACATTTTCTAAGTCACTGCGTTTGTTCAGCTGTCTGTGGCTGGTCGCATACATTTAATCTTCAATGAGCTTTTGTTTGCATTGGGCCTTGGCTTCCTTCCTAGTCATGTACTAAAATGGTTGGAGCTTTGCAACGACAGTAAAGCTATCATCATGTGTTTGTGTGTGTGTGTCACAGTGTTCCTAGAAAGGCCTTTATTATGATGCATCAAATTAGAACAGCCATACATAACTGCACTATTGGGGCGTGATTTATGAGCATACAGTGTATTGCTTAATATAAAGGACATCTAGCAATAATATAGTAATTTGGAATTCTATGTCAAAAATTAATCACATGTAATTTTATAGGCAGACTGATTTTGTTCCTTGTATTGTATGATTGTTTATGCATTTTTAACTGAATTGTGTCTATGACAGTTGTAAGTTTAAATATAATGTGAATAATCATGTTATGAAGTTGAGTTTTCCACTCATTCACACTGTTTTTTTAACAAGTGGGAAACTCATACATTTACATTTCTGCTAAAGTGTAAATGTACGAATTTCCCACTCGTTAAAAAAAGAAGAAAAAAATATAATAGTAACAGAAAAGCAGAGATTATGCTGTATTGTGTTGTTTAAAAAAATGTAAATGCAAATAAAATTATGAAATTAAACAAATATATATATTATTTTCTTGTATTTTGTTGTTTTGTTTTGGCCGACTCAATGTAATGTGCATGCATTTTGATCCCCCTGGGTGGATTAATAGTTAAAATAAAGATTATTTTCTGCACAAAGTAACATTTTTCCAATGATTTTCTCATTTACACAGTGCAGCATTATACTGCGATATCATATGATATATCATATTTTGCTAAGATTGTAAACATGTATTACACAGAAATCACATAAAAAAAGTATAGATTTTAATTAACTTTAATGGGGAACTACTTCCTAATTTCACTTTTTAGTGTTGTATACCTGCATATGATTCAAAGGGAGAGCTGTTAATGAGAACAGAGAATTAAAGTGCAGTAGACCTGCTGGTCTGTGAAGGTTGTTCAAACAGCCATCTGACACCAGGGGGACAGACAAGGCAGGGAATCAGATGCAAGACTGGATGAAAGAACAAACAAGCATGACAGTGACCAACATTCAGCAACTACGACATCCTTGCCTCTCTTAGCCTAGCCGGAACATTCGTGCCCCAAGATGGCAACACTGCCAGCCAGTCAACCTGCCAGCCATGTGGGGATAATTAGGTACAGGACTCTCACATCTCCTCAGCTCTCTCACCGGTTATCTTCTCTGTCACCATTTCCAATCGAGAAACAGAAAAGAATGAAACTACAATTGCTATGATGTTCCGGATATCTCTCAGTTTGCAGTGTTATCATGAGGGCAAGAGGAAAGAGGAAGAAGAAACCCCCTCGGCAGGAACTGACATTGCTGGACACTTCCAAACACCCACTGCATTCTGGGTAGGCTTGCTGGCATCTTCTCACAGTCAGAAAAATCCTTGCTATCATCTCGCTCGGAAATCTTTGACACCTCTTTTGCATGATTTTATCATAACTTGTCGTGAGGAGGTAGATGGTGTCCACATAGAGCACGACCTGGCCAGATATGGATTTGATTTCTGCATGAGCTATTCATGTCTACTCTGTTGCTGTGTTGTAAAATAAGAAAAAAAGTATGAAAAATAAGAAAACATGTCACTGCACTTCACTCTGTGGTTGCTCATTGAAACAAAGAATGTTTTTTTTTGGTTGTTATTTTTAATAAATAAATATTTGGTACAGATACATTTGACATCTGAGTGAAAACGTGGTTCTATTAATAATAACAATCATGATATTACATGATATTAATAATAGAATCATCTGCTTCAAAAAA
Source organism: Enteromius fasciolatus (assembly GCA_032361145.1). Lineage (NCBI taxonomy): Eukaryota > Metazoa > Chordata > Actinopteri > Cypriniformes > Cyprinidae > Enteromius > Enteromius fasciolatus. The sequence continues at coordinate 7,562,270 of JAUMHR010000050.1, forward strand.
TGTAAGCATTTTAAACTGTTGATAGAGTTAGTGGATTAAAAAATACAATTGTGTATTATTTAATTTCATAGTGCATTTTTAACTTTTGACCAAAACCCATATGTAATTTAAAACAATAAAATGTTTGCTGTATACAGCAAATATGTACATATATTCATATATGAAACACAAATATGGAACCTTACAGATACAAGAATGTATTCTTTTTAACAATATTAGCACATTTTGATATTCAGCATTATAAGCTTTTGAATGTTAAATGAAGATAATTGTCTGCTAATAAAGAAAAAATGCTAATTCTTTTTTAAGACACAGCTGTAGAGCAAACCCATGCTGAAGTCAAGACAACAGAACCATATGTTTGGTGCTAAGAAGTAATTATCATAGATAATACAGATTATTTTAATAATTAGAAAACAATATGACCGCTTTAAAAGGTGTTATCCTTTATCTCAGTCACCGTAAGGTGTTATTCTCCTCAGAATTCAGGTGTTACGTCTCTCTTCTTGCGTAAAACCCATCTGTTTTTTTTTTACGATCTTAATGTTTCTTGTGTGAGTCTCAGAGTGATTTTAAGGTAATTATAAATGCATTTTGCTAGCCAGGCGAGACCTAGCTGCCTTCTGGTCTAAATTATGCCAATACATATGTTTGTTGCAGTGATACCGCATGAATAAATGATGGAGGAGTCTCTATGCTATGGCAGCAGAGCAGAACAGTAATATGCACTATATGGCAGAATCACTGAAAGACTACGCTACAACAAGAAGGCGTTTTGGCAGGTTTACAGATCATCATTTATAATACATTGTTAGTCTTTCAGCTATGCACAAAAGCCAGATGTTCTTTTTATCAGTCAGTCTCTGGGTTGTAAACATGGTAAAACGAGAGATGGCGAGGAGGAGAGAGGGAAATGCGTAAAAACAACAACCCACCCCCCCCAAAAAAAGAAAATGTTTTATGTTATCAACACAGGCCATTTTGGATCCAACAACAAAAGGATTATTTGAGTTTGCGAATTGCTTGAGCTAAGAAAGAGAAGCTTGCGTCGAGGCGGATCTATTATTTGGCTAATACACACAGGGCTGGTGGGCCGGCTGTTATCAGGGCCCAGCCCTGCATGCTACATCTTTCTGTCTTCATATAAACAAAGGTCAACATGGGAACTTACTATAACTGTGTGCAAGCAATCACCGTTTCAAAGGGTCCGTTTGAACACCATCTTGGCGAGCTGACAGTGCAGTGTCCCAGAGCAAAAACAAACAGCTGCGGACATATGGGTAGGAGGTGCAAGACGCTCCTCCTGCAGACTGCCTTGGGAAGAAGGGCCAGATAGATGAATTCAGGCTGCTGCGTTCGCTTTCTAATGGCCTGCGTGGTGGTAGTGAGCCCTGGTGGAGAACTCAACATTTATGAGTGTGAATCTTTAAGAGCTGTCCTGATGAAAGCCAACACTGGGCACCAACTCTGATGCCACAGTTATGGATGGGATCGGGTGGGGTGGGGGAACAACGCCATGAAGATCCACCCCAGGGCATCCTCCACACAAGAGTCGAGATAGACAGAGAGACCTGATAAATAAATCAACTTAAAGGACTGCAGAGGGTTTGAGGCCTATTTCTCTTCTTGAACCCTAGTTTTGAGACAGCCGGTGGGAGGGAGCGGGGAATGAGGAGGGGAAAAAAGCAGGCTTCTTCATGGCTTCGTCCCAACAGGCATCAAGGACCAAAGACACCAAGTCTGTGATTCTTTCAAGAAATTAAATATATTCACTTATACGAAAGGCCTTGGCTCAAGATCCTCATCATTTTCTTTAACGGCCGAGATAAAAGCGTAAGGACTTTCCCATTGGTTTTCAATCGAAGAGCGCTTTGAAAGCTCATACTTGATTTGAAGGTCTCTTAGAACTTACTTTGGGACAACAAATTCTGAACTGCCCCTTTTCAAGTGGAGATGAGTAGAAAAGAGATTTCTTAAAACATCAGGGAGCTTTCAATTACCACCCCCACCCTTCCTCCCTCCCTCCCTCCCTTTAACTTTAGAGGCTGCAGGAGTTATTCAAACTTAATTGAACAAGACTAGAGTTTTTGCAGTGGTCGTTTCTGTCTAATCCACTCTGAACAACTCTGGTTCAGAACTTTTATGTGTTATTATTTATTCATGGCAAATACATACAGAAAATTCACAATAGTGACAATAACAGTATTATAATTAATGATAAACAGCTGTGCGGAGGTGAGATGACGCATTTACGTGTTGACTGATGAGGTACCTGTTTACTTCCGTTGGTGCAACTCTTCTAACACACTTTAACAGCAGGTGCAAATCTCTCACAATCAATGCATCGTGCAGAGGAAAACAATACACAGTAATAAACAAATTTCCTCTATACACACTTTAGAGTTGTGTTAACCCATTCACCTCCAGAAATAATTGTTCCTTGTTATTTTTTACTTTAGTTTTCGAATTCTTAGCCATTCTTGGCTAGACGCTGCAGGTTTGTGGCATGACTTTCATAAGAGTGAATTAGATAGCTAGAACTCACCCAGACTTCACACAACTCTCCATTTGACATAACCGACTTTGGTCTATAGCCTGCTGTTTGACGTAAGCAGCAGAAAGCTAGCTTATGAATGTGTTTGCAAACGGATGAGACTGACGGAATAAAATCTTCCACAGCGCCTCCGTTCTACCCGTTCTATTTGAGTTGTTCAACACAACAGTGAAATCTATCAAAATCAGCTCATTATAGAAACCTATTTTAAGGGTTCAAATCAGCTGACAAGAAGTCGACAACGCAGGAAAAGCATGTTTACCTGAGATTTTGAAATTATCGAGTTTGCTCCAGTCTTAACGTTGAAACATAAACATCCACTTGGCTGATCCAAAATATTGGTGAGAAACTGTCAGGAGTGATATTATACCACCTTTTCTCCTAGGTGCAGTATGATTTGTAGTTTTTTTTAAGCGTGTAGCTTCTCATTCAGCTGTATGAGATGAGGACACATTTGTATACATACACGTGGCAACTTGGGGGATATGATTTTTACCTCTTCCCTTTTAAAACACCCACTCTTACTGGATGTGCAACAGCAGCAAGGACCAACTGGAGCAGGTATTCTTGTTATAATTCACCATTTATGAAATGACTGTTAGTACTTCCTCTTTCCAATTTATTGTGACTTGTTCTTGTTACAGTCAGACCTACACACACAAGCAGAATAAAGATTGGAGTAAATAATTATAAATACATTTTTGCATACATTTTCTCAATTAAGTAAATTAAATGAATGATTGTTTTCTCTCAAATTTCGCATTTACTTATGTTTAATAGAAATTGAGTGCATTTACATGTGCAGGGTTTACGTGGAAAAATAGTTCATGGGTATGTCAATCTCACCATGCGTTTTTTTCCATTTTATGTCGATAATATAGGCCTACTGCAAGTTTGACCTACTTATAACCCACATCTTACAGTTCCTGTCTGTTATAAAAAATTAAATCCAGAATGGACTATAGGGTTCGATTCTACGCTTTGAAACAAATATAAGGAATGATGCCTTATTATTTATCTGATCTGACCAGCTTCCCTCACACCCACAGGTCTGTTAGATCTGCCTACTATCTGATCCTCACTATCCCTCAGCCATGCTTAAATTTTAAGGCTAACAGTGCACTCTCCATCATTGCCTTGAGGTTATGGATTAGCCCACCACTGTCCGTTAGGTCCTCCTCCACTATCAACATGCTCAAAAACCAACTTTAATACTTATATAGTCCCTTTGGGCTTTGAGAATGTGTGTTCTGTTTGGTTCGTGTGTTGAGTTTTGTCATACAGTTCAAAATTGCCTGTCGTATTATATAAATACATTTGACCTGACTTAAAATCTATCTATTGTTCTGTTTGCAGTTATACTGTAAGCCAGTTGAGAGGGCAGGTTTACAATGCTAATACAGGTAAACAAAGGATCTCCTTAACAGCGCTATTCTCTTCAGAATGGTGTTTCATGTGTTTTACAAGCTTTGGCTTGTTTCCGCAACACACACTGGCTGCGCTATTTGTTTCATTTTGCATTTTGTAGGTGATGATGCTACAAATGTAACTGTAAGACTTCTGTAAAAAGCAGTTGCTGTTGTAGTACGGCAGAGGGAGGAAATAGAAGATATTCTCACCACGCTGCTGTCACATGCTCGCTGACAGCAATTTTGATGCGGCAACAATAGCTTCTGATTCCTTTAACAGCTGCTAATGTAGTTTCCTTTTATTCAGTGATCCAAGAGCAAGGCGTGAAATGAAACCCCCTTTTCCCTTTCTTTAGACCAATTTTTTATATATATATATATATTTTCACTTGTGTCTGCAACCAAAGTCATTTACATCTCCCAGGGCAAGGGGGTGGCGTTGAGGAGGGTGTCGGGCAAAGAAATGCTCTCTCGTTGTCTTTTATTGTAACAAAAGCTTATTTAACCTGAGGTTTATTTACTGCAAGGATCCCTGGCCTCCTTCCAAGGTCCCATTATGAGAGTGTCCGCTACCTAATCAACAGAAGCATCAATATATTATTAACAAGCCTGCTAGAATGCTATGCAGGGGAATGGCCCTCCTCTGGGAATAGAGCTAATAGGAGACAGTCAGAACTCAGGGAGTGAGTGGGATTGTAAGGTGTACACAGATATGATGCACGCAAGAAATGTTCTGCATATTTGTACCCACAGAAATAAAGGAAGAGTGAAGATGGACCTAGATCGGTCACCTAAAATGTCGAGCAGTTGTCCTTCTTTAAAATAGCATAATTAATGAATTGTCAATGAATAAATAAATAAATAAATAAAATTCAGACACTGAATATAAATGACATTTAAAATGTTGTCTGTCAATGTCATTGGCTTACGTTTAGATTGTTTTACTGAATATTCTCATTATTAGTAAAGTAATTCACCTATGAATTGTAATAATATTATTTGAGGACACACCACTATTTTGAAAAATTTCCAATTCCCCTAGAGGTAAACGATTATGTTTACCGTTTTTGAATCCATTTAGCTGATCTCCGGGTCTGGCGGAAAGCACTTTTAGCTGTAGCTTAGCATAGATCATTGAATCTGATTAGACCATTAGCATCATATACAAAAATGACCAAAGAGTCTCAATATTTTTCCTATTTAAAATATAAATCTTCTGTAGTTACACTGTGTACTAAGACTGACGGAAAATTAAAGGTTGCACAGTTGTCCAGGCCGATATGGCTAGGAACTATACTCTCATTCAATAATAAAGGAGCTTTGCTGCCGTTTTATGAATGCAGCAGATATTATTATTACTATCATCATGATATTATTCAGTGCCTGAAAATAGTGCCCAGCCTGCCCACATGACAGGCACTATTGTGTAGTTGCAGAGTTGCAGGTACAGTTCAGGTTCGACACCAAAATAAATATCTTCTGAATTGTCTCCCAGGAATGTCTCCATGGTTGCAAGGCACACTCCCCTGTGTTGGTTATGTTGACGGAAGTTTGTCTATTTTCAGATGCTGTGCGAAATCGTTGCATATCTTTCATTTTTGTTTTGTTAAAATATTAATTTTAAAAACTTTTTTTTAACAAAAACAGAGCCATGTAGTGATTCCTCCAAATAAGTAAGTAAATATACAAATAAATAAATGTACACTTTCACCTTTAGAATATATTCTAATATTCTAATATATTTATTAGAAAAAAAAATTATGGAAACTCTTTTTATGTGAATACTTGCATGCATTCAGTGTATTATAAAACAATACTGTATTATTATTATTATTATTACAGTATACCACACAACAATTTAGAGCCTTTAAAAAAACAAAAACATTACTTTTATTTATATTTTTATGTATGTATGTATTTTAATTCTGTTTGGTTGTTTCACCATCATTTTCTTCATCTTAAACTGGCCTAATATACTGCCTTGTTGCATTGCTCTTTACTTCTTAGAACTTAATTCAATATTTTCTACACAGATGCATAAAATAACTCTTATACTTGTGGCTAATAAATATATTTATAAAAAAATCATCTCAAATTTTAAAAATGAAAAGGAAAAAAAGTTCTAAGCCACTTTTGATCATTTATTTAGGTAAAACTAGCAGTTCAGATTTTATTCTATTTACACTCTAAAATCAGCTGTTGAGATCATACAATTACAATTTTTTTTCAATCTCAAAGTCCCCAGCTTCCCTCCCCTTTAAGCTCTTGGCTGCATTTCCATTTACGATGAATCTTATTTTGACTTTGCCTTTGCTGACCTCCATTTTAGCCATCAGACTTACTTCCCCCCCTTCTCCGTTCCTTGCATTCAAATGCTTTTCTTCTTTCCTCACACATCTAATTGACTTCATGTCTGATCATGTAAAGGATGCTGTTCTCCACCTGCTCCACACACTAACACTAAATCCTCTAGTGCTCTCACTCCATTAACAAAGAACAGCACCAAAGTTCTGCTCCCTGCTATCAAACCAGCGACTGCTAAAATCTCATTTTCAACTCAATTTAACCTGCTACCCCTCAAGGGTGGTGCGATTATAGCAAACCTGCTCTGTCACACGTAAATTAGGACAAAAACTTCCTATAATGCTAAGGTTAACCAATGATAGACAAGAGCCTTTCAAAATGCCAGACTAGGTCTGAGCTGCTCAGTGCTTGTGTTTTCTTAAAATAAGCTAAAGGTAGTACATGCTCTCTCTCTCTCTCTCTCTCTCTCTCTTTTTTTTTCTCTGGGTTAATGCGGCACTTATAAATGAGTATCGTTTACCTCTACTGTAGTGGGCCTGTTTTCATTAGTCTCATGAGATTTAATTACAGATCCAGTTTCTTAAGCGACCCAGTCCCTATCATTGCAAATCTGCTACATGCGCATATTATTATTTTATTTCTTAATAAAAACAGAATATCTTATTTTGAATGAATGAATTTTTGTATAAAGGTTTCTCTGTCAAATTTCACAAACCCCAAAATCAATTGGTTTCTTTCTCCATAAGCAACCTTCTCAAAATGATGTTATTCATAATAATAATATTTCCTATAGTTCTTTAAAAATGTATGTCTTGGCTTGCCTTCAGAAATAAAGGAAAACATATTTGTATTTCTTGTATGATTTCTTGATTCAAAAATGCTGCTATGATGAGTTTGGACTTCTTTCAAAGCATTTAAGCTTCACTGGTAAATTCTCATTACCAGGCTTGATGTTTTAACCAGCGTACTAACAATATCAAGATATTTCTACTGGCAGTAGTGTTTACAGATAAGCTAGCACCGTTTCTTCATCTGCATTGATACATGTCATTCACACAGCGTGCATGTTGATCTTATCCCCGTGATTCTTGCTTTGAGCTCGCCTTAAGCAAATGTATAGATCACCCTCAGAGTCACTCAATGTAATGATGCCTCACACCTGACAGCCCTGACAGGCCTGTCTGTGGATCTGTCTCTCAGTCTGGGATCACCGCTATGGGCGCGTCTGTAACCAGATTTAACCTACACATCAATAAGTTACTCTGGGCCACTAGTAACACACATGAGTTCTCTGTTCTTCTTATAGTAAATGAATAATTTATACTCAGGAATAATTTAGAGAGGTGACGCATCCTAACATTTTTTAACAAACCAGAGCTGGGTATGTACTGCATGTGTGCATAAGAGATCACTGGTGGATGCTCAAGTTGGAGGGTCTCAGCAGGTCTTTGGGCCTCTTCATTCTCACCTCATTCACAGCTCATTCACGCTTGGCGAAGCGTCTGCTTCCCATTAACACTGGGTCATACTCTCCCTCTACACTCCCGTCTCACACTGACATCCTCAATCTGCATGCAGGACAGCAGCCTATGCAGGGCCAAGCAACCCCACAAACAGCACTTACTGTCATCATACCATTAAGAGCAATTTGGACATCCATTGAAGAGCACATTGGACATTTCCTAATTTTGTTATTTTTTTAATGGTATTTTGAAAAAAAATATTACAGGGATCGTTTGGGAGGATTTTGATTTTTTAATGTCTTTATTAAAAAAGCTTGAGCTAAATTATTCTAATTATTCTCAGATTTGAAGAACAAGTTCATTGTTTTTGTCAACTTTAAGCTTTAAAAATCCTCCATTGTGGCTGCGAGCTTATAAAACATGTTTTTTGTTGTTTTTTTTACTTGTGTTGCTTGTAGCACCTTTTTATGTTCATTTTTTATATTGAGTTCTCAGCTAAAAAACATGAAATTGCTATAATAATAAAAAAACTGTATCATTCTTTACAGTCTGAATGGACAACAAATTTGCATATTTAATTGCATCACTAAAAATGTTATATTTAGAGAATACAAAGAACTACGGAAATTTAAACAGCACTATGAGTCTTTTACTCTTATTTATGTATGATGCATACTAATACACCATTTGCCATTTGAATTAGGAGAAATGCTCCAGAACCAAAAAAACATGAGCTGACATGGGTCTGAAGGGGTTAAATGAAACCAAAGCGTTACATTTTCACATTTGACAATTTGGAGCTTTTAACTATCATTGGATGAATATGGTGATCTGTTTGTGCTCTGAAATAATCTGTTTATATATCCTGATCAGTAAAAAAAAAAAAAAACTATTATGCTTCAGTTTAAATAAAGACAACATTGTAAAACAACTTACTGCAATAACCAAATCAGTCAATGACTTGCTGCCTTTCAAAAGTCCCAGAGAGACAGTGACATCCTCCTGGGCTTAAATGACACATTTGTGGTGTATTAACACGCCATAAACTTCACAGCGAATTTTAGCTTGTGCTTGTAAAGTAATCCCTCCCAATGGTGGAGTATAGAGTGAGAATCTCTGCCTTGCCATTAGTGAAGCGGTTAAGATGATGAGAACAGTCCTTCTACTCCCCAAGCTGTCCCCAACGGCAACGGCACGTCCCTGTGTTCCCCTCACCTTCTTTATCTGCAGACTTGACAAGATCGACCAGAACCCCACAGATCTATTTGGCATCATCACTGAATCACTCAAAATATGTAAATATACGAGAGGGGATCTGTACCTTCATCCATTATAGATGAAGAAAACCCAAAGCCGGGAAATGGGGCCCTTTAAACGTCAGTCTCGGGCCCTTTGTGCCTGTGGCTACAGAGCCAAAAACTGTACTTAGAGCCACTCACTGTACTTTCTTGATGGCTTATTCATATTAAAGACGGCTGAGGCTGATATATGAAATTGTTAAATCTATACATTAATTTTTTAACAGATGTATTGTTGTTGAACATTTCTTTTCATAAAATGAGATACAGTAGTACAGCAAAATCAGAATACTGATGATAATAATAGTAATTTACTAAATACACTGTAATTTTCAATGTTCTGTAGTACTTTCACATATGCATACTCATACATAATTTTTTAATTAACAAAGACTAAATTATTCTTCAAATGCAGAATTCTATGCAAATTTGACGGTACCACAAGAACATTGAGAGTTCCAGGGCCTTCAGCTCACTTGTAACCATCCAGAACAAATATATGTGACATTAAACAATAGATGTAAAGAAAATTGTAAAAGATTGTTTAAATTTCCTAAGGATCCTCTAAGAAAAAAACACTGCTAAATGGGTAAGTGACAAATAAGAGTGACCACAAAAAGAAAAAGAAAATCTGTTAACTCTTTACAATAAAAATACAATTGCCTCATTTGTTAACTGTTACGTTCTGTCTGTTTTAGTTTCGGTTTCTTGTCTCTTTGTTTTGGTTTCGTTTTATATTCCCACATGTATGTCTATATTTGGTATGTTCCGGTTCATGAGATTATTAGTTGATGAATCTCTAGCTGTGTTCCTCACCTGTCTTGTGTTCAGTTCATTAGTTCTATGTGTATTTATGCAGCTCTGTTTGAATGTTTCAGTGTCCGTAATTATTGTTATGCTGCTTGTTGTATTCAGTTTTCTTATACTCCTGCTAGGGTTAGGGTTAGGGTTAGGGTATTTATTTTGTTCCATTCGTCACAAGAATTGTTTTAGACCCGTTGCTGATTTCCTAAATTCAGTTCTTGAGTTAAGTATTTCCGTTTTCTTAGTTGATTTGGAGGATGTTAGTTCTTCTCCTATCCGGAAGCTGGTTGACACTTCAGCTCACCAACAGCCAGACCCATCCATGTACTAGCCCAAGGTGTCTACTAGAGAGAACCAGAGGGGACATTGCACATTCTCTCGAGTCACAAAGAGGTGCACCTGAGATCTCTCCAGATCTGCTTCTCCATCTCGGGGTGGAGCATCCATTCCCCGGACCTCAGCTCCTACCTCGACAGAATGACTGCTCCTACGTTTAGATGCCCAGGAATGTAGACGGCTTTCAGTGAGAGAAGTCTGCCCTGGGCCCACACAAGGATCTGGGGCACCTGCTTGTATAAGGAGTACGATCGCAGACCTCCTTGGTGGTTGAGATGACTGATGTGTTGTCGGTGGGCCCCAACACATGTCGATCTCTCAAGTCTAGGAGGAAGTGTTTCAATGCATGAAACAGGGCCAGCATCTCCAGGCAGTTGATGGCCATGCACACATCACGAGTGACTTTGTTTACGGACACAGTGGTACACAGCACGATTTTAAAACTTGCAGATATCCGAGGCAATCACATTTACAAAGTTTTGCGCCAACAAATCGGCTCGTTCAACAGCATACAGGTCACGCTTTCAATCCGACAGCTCCCGAAGTTTTTTGACATGTTTAAAAATGATCGTGAAGTCGGGAAGGGCTCGTTAAGGCACTCTGCTCATCTCGCAGCAGCAGTGAGCTCTTACTTAAAAAGGGTTAAGAACCACAGTGCTGGCTTCTGAACCCTGAGTTATAGAGCGCTCGATCTAGGGAATGCAGGTGGAGATAGCCTACCTCCAACCCGTCCACCAGATCCAAATGCGTTTTTTACGTCTCAATCACCGCCTTGGCTCAGCAGCCGCGGGAGAGAACCGTGAGCTGGCATGTACAGACACACTCCTTGGAGCGTGTCCGGTGGGGGCGGAGCATTTGCAGCGAAGCAAAGCGAGATCAGATCTGATAATAATGATAGACAACATTGTTCTGTATACTTTTCTCTTTTTTTAAGTACATCTGGCGAGAAATTAAGAGGATAGGGATCGCCCGTCTTCTAGCCAATCCCTCCACGATTCCCCGAGCACAGCCGCCGTGTCCACCTCGGTGAGAGTGAGGCTGTCACCATGAGGAACACCATGAGGAACACCATCCATTGGACTAATTACATATACTATTCAGAGCCGTCATGCTGGAGGCGTTCCCCATAGCATCTTGTTGACGCGTCTTGATTTCCTGAAGAGGAACTTCATTTTACAATAAATAATTGTAATATAATTCATTATTTTCAACAAAACATATTAGGTTAAAAAAATTTATTTTGCAAATGCATGTCAACCTAACAGTCTAATACTCTAATTACTAATTGGGTAGTCCTTAATTTTACAATCTTGTCACTCGTGTATAATACTATGTACTTACACATTATAGTAATTACAATAACTAGGCAATAACTAACCCCGAACCTTACACTACCCCATCTAGTTACCTTGTATTATAGTATTTTATTATGTAGGTACATTGTAAGTCCACTTTGTAAGTGCACATACTGCAGAATAAAGGGCAGCTGTTAATTGACATGTAATTGCAAATGAATGAGTTAGCTGACAGTTAGTTACAAAGTTACTTAAAGTTAGTAGTGTTTAGTGTTTAGTTAGTTAGTAGTTTAGCTGTCTAAAATGGACTTTTAAAATAAAGTGTAACCACAATCTGACCTAATATTGCCATAAATAGCTCAAATTATTTTATAATTCAAGAGATTTATTGACTTGGTACATAATTATTAAGGTCTTTATGATTTCATTTTCTTTTTTGCATTTTCAAAATGGATCAAAACTGCTAGTTTCTGTCCATTGAGTGCTGATGCGAAATGCATTCTGCTATGAAAATATCTGAATATCACTGGATTAGCAGTAAATGCTAATGAACTTTTAAGCCTGCTAACAGTCAAGTAATTTCTTTTTGATGTTTTAACAGGTAGGGACTGCGTAGCTCTCATTATCTTTTCAGTATCAAAGCTTTCCTGTGTAAATGCAGGTTTGCCTAAAGCTGTCAGATCCTCATCTTTGACAGCTCAATTAGGTTAAGAAAATGAATGCAGGTGACGTTAATTATCAAGAGTTAACACGCGCACATGCCTCCCTTCACAGGCTCATTATAATATAACACAATGGCCATCTTTCGCTCTAAGATGAAGACAGTGAGAACACTTCTGATGATGATAACAACATGAGATAATAAATGCATGTTTTATGCTTAAAAGCAATAAAACTGAATTTAATCTCGTCCTCGTCAAAAAAATGAGGCATGTTTGGAAGTGATGGTCTCAGAGACCAGTAAACATCCAGCATCGGTCCTCATACACACCAATTGTTAATGAGTGCCACTCTTCGGGTAATGAGCTGGCTCCATCTCAGACAGCATAAACAGGGAGCCGGTGTGGGAAACTTGATTTGAGCGACAGGGTCACGCACCTCGCCTTTAGCTGAATTAAAAGAGGATCGCCAGTGATGATGCGCAATATTGCAATGCCCGTTTGCATATGTGCAGTGATATTAAAAGGGATCAGCTTCATCTAGTGAGACACAACAATCAACGTGAAGGGAACAGCATGGTTTAATATCACAAATTACTCCCAGGGAGTGACCTCCTCACTTTGAGCTTGATTACAGAGCCTTAATTAGGAGGGATTCCCAACTCTCTCCATCCCTCTGTCTCCTTTTTCTCCTTTTCCGCTGACGTAGAGCTGGGGGTTTAGTCACAAATTCAATATTTACCTTGCACTACTGTGCTTGTACTGAATCAGGTGGGGGGAATAAGCGAGAAGGGGGTGGGGAAAGATGAAATTAATAAAACCTGCTCTTCAGGATTCAGGTGCAAACCAATTTACAAGCTGGCATTTAAAGGACTTTAATTAATATTTTGTCACAGATGAAATTCAATGTGTTTAAAAGCCTTCTTAATGAATATACACTTAGTACTGACATGCTATTTTTACAGCAAACGAGGATGAAAGTCCATTTTCTGACCTGTATCAAAAGCTTAGGTGTTCAATAAGTGTAACAATTTTGAGTTGTATTTATCCTAAGCAATGGGACAGTGGGTGCAATCAGAATAGATCACCACAAAAATGAAATTTCTGTATGAATATGCAAATAGGCTCTAAATGGAATGGAATTGATTGGATGGGTTAGGATGTTTGTTTGATTTTTCTGTTTTAATAGTTTAATATATACATATATATATATATATGTGTTTTGTAGCTCTTGATGTGAACTCTCAGAGAGGCTCTGGAGATTAAGCTAGATAGAGAAACTTAGGAATTGACAGAAATAGGACATTAGAATCCTAAAAATCTAGTACGGAGAGAGAGAAGATCAGATAGACAATGTGGTGCCAATCCATGAGACTCTTAAGAACAAATAATAAGACCTAAATCCTATATCGAAGCCAGGGAAGTGACGCCAATATTTTCTCTCTTCCAGTCAGGATAACTATGAATCACTTAGCCAGAACTTGCTCTCACAGCTCAGTTTTGTAGACCTCAGAGTCTCTCCAACCCCTCAGCAGGTAAAAGGAAGTCCAACACAAACATATGACCTGCTAGAGGAACTGCTCTTTTGGCTTTTTTTCACCTGCTGCAGCTCTCCAGGGTGAAAGGTCAACCGTCACAGGGGCCAGGGAGGTTCCCCTTGGGGCATGCAGCCTGGAGAACTTCTCTTGAAGCTGAGACACCTCTGCCTGGTTTCACAGCGCTGCCCCAAACTGCCCTGGGGCATGAATGCTATTCTGTATTTATGGGACTGCTTGGCTATCGCTGGACGTACAAACCACAACCCCTGTCTCTGTCCCATAGGAGAGTGCCTCATCATCCTCCTCTGAAACAAAGCTGTTGGGGCCTGCCCTAAAGTCCACAGATTTATCAACATCCTGAATCTTTATGATGTGTCCACCCTAAATATTGATAGGTGATGGGGGAAAAAAACTTTACTATATTGGGATCATTATTTAATAATAGCTGAAGCCACAGAATGTGTTATATGCCACAGCTACTGTATAAGTCATGGAAAAACTGTGGTGGTTTATCTCATCCCAGACATACAAGTATATTTTTACAGTGAGGAACAGATCTCCTGTTCACCAACAATTCACCAGACTGCTCTGTCTATTCAAGTTGTATAGCTTACTTAAAAAAAATAAAACAAAATTTGTTACCATTAAGGTCTACTGACAACCTACTTATTGTTTCAAACACGTCTGTCCTTCTTCTGTAAAACTTTTTTTTTTTTTCCCATGCATTTATAATGACTTAGGACTAGAGTTTTCAAGTTTTCAACCATTAAAGATCATAAAATTAAACTTACGTCTAAATAACTTTGTGTGATATACAGGTCAAAATTATCACAAATGATCAGAATTACGCAGACTACTTTTTGATACCTTTGTAACCATTTGTTGCAATTTAATGGAAAACAACAACCAGAGCATTCTTCAAAATGTCTCCTTTCTCCTTCCTTTTCCTCCAAGGAAGAAAGGAATGAAGATACACATTTCTGGATCAACATGAGAGTGACTAAATGACATAATTTGTCAAAATGTTTGGGTGAACTTTTCCTTTAAGACCTTGCTTGAAGACGTTAAAAGACAATACTATGTTATTTTCTGTTTTTGCCACCCTTGCATAATTAATGCAACTATTCTCCATCTGCTTACTCAGAACTAAAACTGTTTGCTCAGTCCACGCTTGGAAAAAAAAAAGGGAAACATATTAGCAAAAATAAATGTTGGTGCTAGAAGAGGCCGATTATGTATGTCTGGGGCAAATTGGTGGTAATGAGTCAAGAGACTGAGCTGGTTCACATATATTAAAACAGCGATCATTAAGGCATTTGGGCTTAGATTAATCCTGTTAATGACATGCCGGTGCCACTGGGAATAAGTGAGCCGGCCCCAGATGTCGAGCTGTGGCTCAACTCGACACACAGCAAATCTCTGCCTCTCCCCTCTCGCATACTCCGCACTCTCTCCATCTTTTCGCTCTTATGCAGCAGGGATGCTCCTGCACAGTACCACCACTTCAAATGCAAACGAGGGGACACCATCACAGCAGACTACTAATGAGAGCAATGCGAGAAAGAGAGGTGGCTGAGATGAATAAATTAAAAAAAAAAGAAAGAAAAAGAAAAAAAGAAGAAGTGATCTGAACTGCAGATAAGAAGCGGCAGCGGGAACCCTGATGTCCCCAATTAGGAAAGATGTCACCCCCTGTCCACAGAGCTGTAATAAAACCCTCACTCTGTATTCTCCATCACACGGCTCCAACACTGTTAACATTTTAATGTCCTGGGCGTGCATGGTAACACTAATTACTTGGCCATTTGGCTGACTCCAGAATCCTCCAAATGGAAATCTGATCTCGGGCTTAAGACCGTTACATTAAAAAATAATAAGTCATATTTACTGATCTAGCCAGTATTCGTACTTGTGATTCAACTGGTTCACTCTTCTTATTGACTGATAGGATCTCCAGCCATAAAAGGAAATGACTGTGTGAATTTTAACAAGGACATGATCCCTGGATTGTTTCCCTTCTCCCTTCCTTTCTCTTCCTCCCCATCCTGCCCATATAACCCCGCTGTTTGAGAGAGGCCATGGCACATTTAGATTTCATCACAGGTGTTTTAAATCTATGCAAATCCTCCCATTCCAATCTTAACAGGCAAATCCAATCATTTAAAGCAATCTCCAGAAGCCATTTCTGCCAACATTAAAATTTATGGTCACTCTGAGAAATTTTTGAACCGTATTGAAAAGGCATATCTGTGTCTGATAAAATCCCATCATCTGTAGCCATTCCTTCTGACTCCTGCTTGGGGATAAAACACCTCGTTCCGAGGACGCCCCTCAGTTGTGGCAGATTCGGAATTACACAGAAATGAACAAGCTTTGGCTTCACCCCCGCCGAATTAACGACACACATCTTTCGAATTCAGCGACCGGTCTATTGTTTTAGGGCCAGGTGAACCCCAAAAAGAAAGGGTAAACTCATTTTTGTGCCTCTGAGTGCTGTGTACTGTTTGGTGGTGATAACACAAGAGGAAGCCTTCGATAAAGGCAAGAAATTAGATTCTATCCCCACATGTGGAATTGGCAGCACCAGCATGAGATGGAAAAGAAGAGGAGCGAATGTAATGGTTGTATTACCGTGCTCAGTCATGTATTATTAATGTTAACGTGATCAAGGCAGGTGGACGAGCCCAGGAGACATCGCTGCCTAATGAACACAGCCCTCTCTCTCTCAGTGGAGCAGGCCCTGGCAGCTGTTACTGTTTCAGAGCAAGTTGTTAGCCTCTGTACCTGAGCGTGCCGGCTACCCCCCCTCCCCGACCAACACACATTTAATTTACAAATAATCTACAGCCACCCACAATTGACACTGTTCATACTGAAGGGCTGGTGTCCGCTCACAGGATAAGGGTGCATTTGCAAGGGGGGGAAAGTCTAAAAAGAGGCAAACTAAAGGCTGTTCAAGTCTTGTAAATAATTGGAACTTTACTGAACTGCAGGTTAGATGTGTTTAAGAGCATGGGACTCCTCCAAAGAGGTTGTAAGAGGGTGTCAGGTGCTCCGTGGGGAAACTAGGCCTATTTAAAATTGCAGTTATTTTGAATTAATAGTAATAATTTCCAGATAACTGTTTTTAGATAACATCGTACTCATAATTAGGGTTGGGTATTTTAATTTTATCAGTTACGATTCTGCTTATTGATTCCATTTCTTACTGATTGCTAGTTTAGATTTCAATAAGATTTTTTTTAAAAATCCACTTAGTCAAACAAGTATTCTGTGACGTTTTGTAAAGTATTCTGTTGCAGCTAAATAACTTTAGCAGCCTACAACACTCTTAAGAGAACCTTTTGCCTATGCTTTTAACAAAAAAAACTTGACTTATATACATTTTAAATATTAGACGATTAAAGACAAGTAAACAGACAGTAATAAAATAGAAATAAACCAAGCAATTAGCAATAGCACAAATAATTACAACTGAACCAAATTTCAGGAACAGAAACTGTAATCAAAAGTTACTTGTAATTTCATAAAATATAGATTAATAGAAAACATTAATGAGATTTAGTCAAAATCAGTGAAGGGTTTTGTGTTCTCTGATTAACAGTAATGACTGAGAGAGTGCTTATTAGGCTGCTGTCTCTTTAACACGGAACACATGCAGATCTAAAAAATGCTGTACACATTTTCTTTCTCACCATTATGTTTACTCAAGACAAAAACGGCTGTTTATGATGATATACTTCTGCATACTGGTCAATAAATATAAAAAAGAGTCATATCCGGCCTGGAACATTATTTTATGAGTGGAAATGCACGGAACACAGGCTGGGATTCCGCACCCTGTAATCTATGCTTGTGCTTCAGATGTGTGCCCTACACGCAAACAAGGCACATGTTCTTTCTGTTCCTGCACTGAAACATCACATAAATAAGGGAACGTGGGAATCGTGAAGCAGAAATGAAATGCACGCGTTCTCTGAAATTTGGAACCAGTTCTAAAATGGAACCGGTTCTCGATACCCAACCCTACTCACAATATCACACAGATACATTTTCTTCAAGTAAATACTTTTCAGGAAAGCGAGGATCATCATTTTTTAGGATCCTTGGCATCAAAAACCGTTTTAGAGGGTCACCTAAACACTGTCCGTCATCTTCTAGAAGAGCGATAAACGTGAGCTCCAAGTTTCGCTTTATCCTGTTAAGAGTGTAAGAGTCTGAGGACGCTGGAACTTTGGAACGCTCAATTATTCATGTGTGGGCCGTACACTATTTATAAAGCATAAAAGGTAGCCATGAAAAACTGTGCAGCACAGCATCCTTTGTCAAGGCCTTGAACAAATGTTAAAGAGTGCACAATACCTGCAGTAACTTGCAGAGGCTTACATCATTAGTTGAGTATGGCGCAAACACACACAGGAAGAAAGAGAGGAGAGTGTTCAAAATCAATCCCAGCAAGACTATATGCACTCAGTATATGGCACAAATGATCCCTTAAAGCTGTGCTGGACTTGCAGAGATTGGGCCTGTCGGTTCAGTTTTGCTTTTCTGCATGGTTGAAAGACAAAGGTCTGGCAGGGCTGTGTGTTTTCTAGGTCACATACTGCCCCCTGGTGGAAGAGACGAGACTGGCCGTTATAAATCAGTGCAGTTGTCTCTGTGTTTGTCTCAGTCAGGGTTGACCAGCTGTACTAAAAAAAAACAAAAAAATGGTGGATTTTAAAAACAAAGTAATTTTATGCATAAGCTCTGTCTAAATTATATGGCGTATACAATATGTGTTGTTCAACATGTCGAATACACATCAGGATAAAATAATAAATAAACAGGTTACATTTAAGGCCATTTTCATAAAATGTGTCGTGTGTCCCCGTGACATATTTTTGATGTAATTATTTGAACTTAATCCCAAGTTTAGCTGTTTAGCATGCAACAGAAGAAATAAAACTGTATTTTAACAGCTGTCTTGATTCCTGATATTATCAGTGTCTTTACTGGAATAAAGCAAGAGCTAACTAAATATTAGCACGTTTTAGCACTAATTTTTAGACCAGTAACACACTTGCCACAAAAATAAAAACGTCATGATTATCTCTTATTTTAATTTTAAGAATTTTACCAAACATAATACAGCAGTCTTTTTCTGATTATTGTGATAAATTGGCCTGATGTAGGAGAATTACTTAATTAACAACAAGTAAATAATAAATATTAAATGTCATTATTACCAAAGAGAACTACAGTCAGGTTGTTAATATTAACATTGAGTGCTGCTTAAACAATTTATCTATATACAGTATGTCCGAATGTAAGTATTGTACCTGTTTTACAAAATAAACAAAAACAAGGAACACCAGTATTATCTGACCATGCATTAAAGAAGTATGAATGTAAATGAACAAGCTAAGTGAACCAGGTGTAACAGCTGACATCTGGCCAGAATAATCACTAAAACACCACTCTTCAAAATATAAGTCACATTATGATCGAGTACAGTTTGGAGCAGATGTAGTGATGGTGTGAAAATCTATACATAACAGGAGTCAAACAATATATAATAAAGGATAATCTTTCATTTGAACAATAATTTTCTGAAACATGGCAAGTTTGTAAATGAGCCTCGATTGTGGACTTCACATCTTACAGAGGCATCCGATCTTTTCTGATTAGCCGAAATATGACTCATAATCCTCTAGCTACCGGTTTCTATCAAACATACTCTATTGCATCAGGTATAAAACAAATCTATCCATGGTTGGAGTAATTACTGATCTCACTGAATTCAGGTCAAACTACAACAGTTGAACCGCTGAAATGTTTCTTGATTGCATTCATCGTCTGATCATACATTGTTAAAAACCAAAACCAGTCCTCGGAATGATTCGCAGCCAAGTCTCAAACAGAGACAGAAGAATCAAACAGACGCCCTCATTCGCACAAACACAGGAGGAGAATCTTATTATCTGCTCTACAGACTTTCTGCCAACAAACGAAATGTCAGTTGATCCCTGTCATTACCTTCCAATAAATCAAATATGAAATGTTGCCATGTGTCTGTGATGTACTGATGGTGGATTTAAGCAGGATTTAATTAAATTGTATGTATTCCATCTGAGATTTTTACAAAGTGTCCATGTTTACTTTTGTGCATGTTTTGTAGCAGCATGTATAGTCTCTCATGCATCAGGCTTCTGGATAAAGCAATATTTCCAATAAACTGGGCTGTAAATAAAACAGGCCAGTTTCTTCTACTCAGCTCAGCGTATTATTCGAAAGCCTCTTTGGTGCTTATGTATTGCGAAAGCTTAAAATTCACAATATCACACATCCTGTTTCTGTTGGACTAAGCAGATACAATAGATATCAGCAAGGCAGTGGAATATAAACACAAAAATTGACAGGCCTGCAAGGGAAAAATAATCTGACAGGTACAAAGCAATTTTGATGTGCTAACCAAAAAGTTAACTTTCGCCTGCTGCAAGACCACTGCGAGTGTGTCCATGTTTGTTACACATGTCTGTGTGTGGTTGGTATGATGGCGGTGGTGAGGTCACTAGTCACTTATCATTGGTTTGTTGTACAGGCATTTTGATCATATAGATATGCTGTCCTGGGATGTCTGTGTCAGACCAACGGTAACAAAGCCCGTGCCACCATCCTGGCTGGAGAAAAATACTGAATATTTCATTACCTGCTCCAGGAGAAAAAAAAATAATAAAAAAAATGACTCTAGGACCTTCCATTTTATTACAGATCTACAATACAGAAAAGTCATAGCTGAGCTGGAGGATCAATGCCACTTTCTATTAAAAGGGCTCTTCAAAATATAACCGTAAAAAAGCAAAAACTAAAAAACATGGTCAAATGTGTTTAAAAAGCAAGAAATGCTGATAATTAACCTTAGTAGGCTCCACTTTATATTCAGTGGCTTTAACTACTATGTACTTACATCAAAAAATAATGTTGTGAGGTATGATACGGGTAAAGTAAGGGACAGGTTAAGTGCGGGTTGAGGTGTGAGGGATGGATCAAGAGTGTAATTATAAACCATCCCAGTCCCACAGCAATTCGTACATATTTTACAAGGTGGCTGATTCATACAAATTTCTAACCTCACTCGTACATATTTTACGAGTTGCCAATTTGTATGAATTTGTCCGAATGGCCTACATATAACCCCTCCCCTAAACCTACCCATCACTGGGGTTTTAGACAAATCGTACAAAATCGTACGAGTGAGATCATACAAATTTGTACGAGTTAACATGAATTTGTCACCCCGTACAAATAGGTCGTGAGACTGTGTCGTTATAAACTTATTATAAAAAGTAATTACAGGTGTAATTGCATGCATACATTCTTTTTAAGTAAGTATACAGTGTAACAACGTGTATGTACGCGATGAGTGTATTGTATCAAATGATTAATTTAAGTGTAAGTACATAGTAGTTAAGACCACTTAATATGAAGTGGGACTCCATAGTTTTAAAATTTTTGCAACCCTGATTTTAGTTTAAAAAAACTTAAAACAGCTTACACCTTCTACAATATCTTTGGTAACAGGGTTGAAGGTTGGATAAAATGGATAAAATTCAAAGCATTTTTTGTAAGAAAGGCAGAAACAGGGTTTATTAACAGGGGTTATATAGACAGTGTTAGACAGATTTGATATTTGAAGGTGAAGACAAAACGGGACAAGCCAAAATCTTCATTCTAGACTGACAGTTGGTGGATTTAAAACCGAAATCTTGATGCGCACAACTTCACTTTGCATTTAACCGCTCTAGTAAGGTATTCTCCACAGTTCTGCGATTCTGAGTAGCCCGGCTCCTTTGTCGAAGAAAGCCACAGCAGAGCATCTGTTTGAAGAAATCCACCTGATCAGCCAGGAGCTCCTAGTTGGTAATTGCCGTTCTTATCGTAACAGGAAAACGTAAAAGGTTTTCAAAACCCTGAAGGCCCGAAAGCGAGATGTTTAGCTCGGTGTGACTTCTGTGTGCAAACAGCAATCATGTCTCACGCCCTGCTCAGGGCTCTAGTTGTCACGGGGAGAGGGGCTGTTGCTGACAAAACCACGCAGGGGAGCGGCATCTGTGAAATCCCTCTCTGCTCCTCCACCGTTCACTCCCTAATCAATATCAGGAGCAACAACGCGAGGCCAAGAGAGGAAAACGAAAGCAAAGCAAACAACACATTTTCAGTGGGGGAAGAAAATTAGCGTGCAACGAGATTCTTCCACGCACCTGTCATCATCCGCTTCGGCTCTTAATGAGAGCGCTTCTATTCCTGATCACATCATATTTGTTTTATACAAGTCCCTTTGAACAGCTAGGAGATATTGAGCCTTCTTTGATCACGCTATCTTTCTGAATTCCAAATAAGAAATGAGTCTCTCTCTTTTTGTCCCATTCTCTGTCTCTGTCTTTCTTGCTTTGCTCTCTCCTCCCTCGCTGCGACTACTTTGTTTGTTTACTACACAAGACCCATTGCCAGAATTAGCTAGAGAGGAGAAAGAGTAAAATAATGATAGAAATAAAGATGAAAAAGAAAAATGAACAGAGAAGGAGGGAGGGATAGAGCTCAGGAGCATTGCAGGAGCAGAAGCGTGAAATTTTCTTCATTAATGTTTATGCACTTAACAAAGAGAGAAGGGTCTTGAAAAGAGGTATAACATTGCCACGAGACATCGCACTTAGCAGGGATTTTTTTGAAGGCAGTCATATTCTAATGATGACCCTTGGCATGCCGTGGCACTTGGGACTGCCCCCTGTGCGGGGAAGGCTGTTGAAAATTAATCCTTTTCTCATTTCAAACAGAATATCACCCGGCCCCTGATCACAGCGCCAGGGCCCCCTTTCGTAGGGCCCGTAGAGAGAAAAGACATTATAACAACCCCAGATCTTTTCAGTGGGTGAGTCCGCGAGTCCCACCGGTCCTCGGCTTCTGAAACGAGCGGTGACACGGTGACCGAGGGACGGGAGAGGTCTGGATGTTCTCTGGCTGTTTAAAGATTGAAACCACTGGTGTGTGATGGGCTTCTTTGATGTCTGCTAAGCACAATGCTTGGGTGCAGGAGAGTAAGGACAGTGAGGAAAGGAGGAAAAGAAAGGCAGAATGCAAGACAGTGGTAAAAAGTACACACACGAAATAGAGGTGAATGGAGGAATGGCTTTACCAAAAGGCAATCATCTTTCTCAAAGTCACAGTTGAAGGGAAAAGGCTAGAAAGAGGAGAGGAGGAGGGAATTGGGAGAAGCAGTGCAGCCACCCTGACAAAGGAAGATAAAAGCATAGATGTTGAATCAGGGGCCATGACTGACTATGAAGAAGAGATTACTCTGCCTGAGACCACAAGTTCTAATGCTGCTTCTTCCAGCACAGAAAAACTTTCAACGCTCATCCTTGAATCAGAAATCCTTTTTTCACTCAGATAAAAATAGGGAGGACACGGGATAACTGTGTCCAAAGTCTCGGAATAGAGAGACCATTCAAAAAAAAAAAAAGAAAAAAAAACTTACCTCACCTTGTAACCTTGTATGATAATATTTCTTGGATGTGAAGACCATCGTCGCTAGACGTGTGAGAACAACGATAAATTCACCTTTGTTTCTGTGTAAATTGTGTTTCACCTTTGCCTTCACCTTGGGAAGCGGGTTTACAACTAAGAAAAACTGCCTAGTGGACCTGCCCCAGTCTTAGTGCTAGAGGCTAAACATTTATGTGCTGGTTTAAGTGGTAAGATCCCTTTCTCATGTCGCATTTGGGAGGCTTGTGGAAGCAAAGGGAACTCAGAGGATCCAAAAGCAATTTTAAATACAATTAAAATCTTTGATGGTTTAATCGGTTCACATCAAACGCAACAATCCCGCTGTTTGATTTTTTTTTTGATGACGCAACATAAAAACCAATGACTGTCAGCAAACAGCTCGATGCTGGTGAAATGCATTAATTAGAGCATGCATCTGGGCTCATGTTTCCCACCAATGATGTTTCAAAGTGTTATTACTGAGATCATGTCTTTTTTTTTTTATTTCACAATGTGCTAAATTGTCAATTAAATTAATTTAATTGGCCATAACAAATAAGGCACTGTAGGTGTTCTGACGTCCATCGAGGTCATGCTTACTGTCACACTATTTAATTTACATATTTAATTTACATTTTTTACGTATACAAAATGGAAAGAAAGGAAAATGGTATGTAAAACTGCCTTAAAAGTAGTTTGGATCAGCAACCATCACAAGAGGGATTAGTATCATCTGGGAATCTCTAGGAATCCATGGAGATTGATCTTCACCGAGAAAAACTCTTCAAAACCCTTAATGCTCCGGGCCTTGTTGGCAATTCATACAAATGTGTACATACTGTGAACACAAATGTACAACTTACAAAAAAAATACATGACAGAAAATCTCACAAATGGCATTCAGAGCAAAGAAAATTACTATGTACATAAAATTGCAACTGATATACTGTGCTGGACTGGACTATGAGTTGTCATATCAGACATACTGTACTGAAATATAAGCACTTTTAGTTTTACTTCAAATATTAGCCTTTCAGTAACGTCTGTACATTTAAGTTACTCTGAAAGAAAAGACAAATTAGTTTTGTTCCTTATTTGGATACAGAGAGCATTCTCAAAGTGCAAAAAACTCTAAAGCAAGAAAGTCAAAGAGTTCAAAGCCTTGCAGAGAGCTATCTCTTCTTTAAACACTAATCTTCACTTCTTTAGTTTAGAGTAATCACACGACAGACTGTCTTGGTTTGAGACGTGGTGCTCCTGAGGTTTGCCACTTGTTTTCTTTTTTCCCTCCTTTCACACATACCCATGCAGATTGTTTACACTGATCTTTAAGTGGTGTAAATTGAATAACAGTGCTTCATCTTATCAGTGGCCACACGTGTAAAGTGGTGCATGCACCCCCTCTTGAGACATTAGTTCTCTACTGTTTTCCTGTAATATTTACTTAATATTTATCTCAGAAAAGGCAAAAATAATCACTGTACATCCTTAACTGAAATAGTTCAAAGCAGTAGCACACATAAAATCACAAATATATTACTTTGCCAAAAAAAATCTAAATCTATTTCAATTCAGTACGTAAAACCATAAAAATCATAATAAAAGAACAAAGTCTTATATTGTCATGCTTGGTGGTGTAACGCTTGCAAGGAAGGCATGGGAGAGTCACGAGGTAAACAAAAACATTTATTTAACAAAACAAGAAAACCAAGATCATGGAAACACAGAGCCAAGAACAGCACACATGAAACAAGCACAAGTACAAGTAATGACCGACTAGGGGAAACTCAAAAGACACAGATTAAACTATGAAACCAAATAAGGTCAAGACATGTGAACACAGAAATTAAACCAAAACAGAAACTCAAAACCAAAACAAAACCAGACAGACATCATGACACATATCAGTTGCGGGGTTTTTTTTATAAATATAAACAAAAAAAGTGATTTTTAACCACATTATACTTTACTATAAGCACAACATTAAAATATTTCTAGAATCCAATGACAAAGCTTGTAAGAATGGTAGTATGCCACTTTTAATAACAAATTTTTCAGCATGTCCCGTCATGAAATCTTCTAGTGATAACATTTTTATTGTCATATTAAATTGTGGAAGGATGCGCAGGTGCAATGTTACAAAAAGTTTGAATTGTGGGTGGGTTACCTTTTTCACATTAAGGTCATCTGCAGCGTCAACAGCAAAAAGGCATCATCAGAAAGGTCTGTGAAATGTTAGTCTCTCGTCTTGTCAAAGGTCTTGATCAAACAAGTCACTGGAAAGGACAGATGGTGGCTGCACTAGAGGGGGCGGTTTGGGTGCTGAGCTATGACAAGTCCTCTGAGCTGGAAGAATAGTAGGCCGCTGCACTTAGGTGAGTTAGGGATCAAATGACAGCAAAGATGTGAAACCAAAGGGAACATGGCGTGGTTAGGCACCTTTACCCATTTAGAGACAGGTGAGTGGGAAACAGCCTTTCATTGTGGATGGAATGGAGGGTACAAGCAGGTCAGGAGGCAATCATCATTCTAACACCTTCCAGCTCAGCGTGTGGTACCTTTCATCAGACAGCCGCTCGCTCTCAGAGCAGCAATGATGTGGCAGTGCACAGATGGAGCAGAAGTCATGGATTCCGCCACCAATGACAACAGACATGAACTGGGTAAATGTGTGAAGTAAGGCTGGGAAAATCAACTTGGTGATTACAGTGATTAGGATTAAGGACTTGGTTTAAAAAATGTACTTCCTGTTGTTGATGTTTATGTATAAAATATTTAGCTTTTACTATTTTTCACTTTCACAGGGTTTTCAATCATTTTTATCAATCCACAACTGAAGTGGACAGTCACAGATATATTATATTTATTTATATAGCACATTTCATACACAGAGGTAATTTAAAGTGCTTTACATAAAAGGAGTAGAATAATCATAAAAAAAACAATAATAATACAATAATCACAAAAAAGGAAGTTGAACAATCATAAAAACAATGATCACAACATTAAAACAAAAAATGTAAAAACTGATTGATTATTGTCACAATCTGTTCCTGTCCTGTCTCGTGCTCCCCCCTGTCATTATGTATTTTGGTTTAGTCCTGTCTGTTAGGTTTTTCCCGGTTTAGTTTGATTGTCTCACCTGTTGTTTTCACCTGTTGTCACTTATTCCATTAGTTCCTTATATTCCCATGTTTTTCGGTTCATGTTAGGTCTTGTTAACGTAATGTGACGTGTGGTATGTTGTATCATTCTGTCGTGTATTCCCGTGTGTAATTCCTTTTGCTGCCCCGTCAGCTGTTTCCTTTGCCTGTTTTATATTAAATGTTTTTTTTGCATTTGATCTCTCCGTGTTCCTGGTTCCTTGTCCTAAGAAGGGATAGACACACACAGCCGCACGCACCACGAATCGCAACACAATTGTCACAAGACTCAGACCCGCGCTGTTACAGAACAAGACCTCAACGAGAGGATGGCATTCTCTGGTGCGAATGCGCACATCTTCGCAAGTTCCGGCTCATCGCGAAGGATTGATTTACCGGAAAGCCAGCGCGCTGTTCGGCGTGGTCTGCCACACAGACTACCTCGCTCCTTCGATCAGTGGGTTGCAGCTTCAGTCATGATGCCGCGGTACAGAGTACCGTACGGCACTTCTACGTTCCCGAGTCGAGGCTGGTAATGCAGAAATGTCTCTATGCTCTTAAAATGGCGGCCAAAGAGACGGACGACGAGCCAGCCATGCTGCCAGTGCCTGTTCCAGTCCGGGTAGTCCCAGAGCCTGGTCCAGTTCCTATGCCTGTTCCGGTCCGGGTAGTTCCAGAGCCTGTTCCAGTTCCAGTGCCTGTTCCGGTCCGGGTAGTTCCAGAGCC
>JAUMHR010000050.1:7589423-7606471 GCA_032361145.1 Enteromius fasciolatus
ATCCCAACGTGAGCGTGAAATCTGGCGTACGCACAGTTTTTGTGCGTACGCAGCGTTGATACATGAGGCCCCAGGTCAAATAATAATGTGCACATTTTCAAAATATTGTCACTAAAGCAACAATTTTGGTCACAGACCAGACTTCTGATTTTGATCTATGTGGCCATACAATGTTGTTTATAGGCTATTTGCATCCTTTTATATCAAATTAATCGTTACACCTGCTTAGAATTTGTCATAAAAATCCTTTATGGTTATACAAATATGCAGAATCTCATGAAAACCACATACAAATCATATAGCCTACTGTAATAATCATGTGTTTATTAGCTTCATGTTTCATCTTGTTTTTTCACTTTGTGTAGTGGCTCAGAAAAATGTAATTTTATTAAAAAGAAGTTATTAGTACTAAAAAAATACCCAGCCCTGTGTGTGACCAACTTGAGCCTGTTGAGATATCTGCCTGGGGAAATCTTTTGCATTAAAATGACTGGATTTTGCCAAACGTAAATGTGACACCACCTCAAGGGTCACAAGGAGGGAATGGAAGTCATAAACTGGTTTTAAGAGCCAAGAACCTACTGTGGCTAGAGAACAACTTAACTTTCCTCCTCAGCTTTCTGATATATAGCAGCGAGAGACAGGGAAACTTCTGTGTGCCGTCTGTGGAGAGTCCTATAAATGCTTTGGCTGGCTGAACATGGAAAGTAATGAAGCTAACAGAAAAGCCAGGAATTGACGGTGAAGTAAGACAATGCCAAGAACATGAGTCAGTGACATGGTGGGGGCGGGGGGGTTGAACATACACAACTGTACATAGGAAGAAATAAAGAACAAAAAGACATTGGCCAAGACTCTCAGTTGGGTTTTTCTCCCGTAATAAATGCCCCACCCTGTGAGAGGGATCTGGCTGTGGAACTAATCCACTCACAGGGAACACAGTGGACACATTGCATAACAAAACTAACTCCCAGACAGCAGATAACAGGTTACCAAATGGCTTGAGACACAGTGAGGTTAGAAAGACCTTCTGATCATTTAGGCGACCTGTACTATTTATCAGACGACCAAAGCAAACAGCAAAACCTCAAAAGCATAGACTTCTCTGCAGTTTCCATTTGGAAGCACTAAAACCCCAACAACTTTAATTCATTTTCACCCTTCTTTGATTAAAGGGCCAGATTCAAGATTAATAAAGCAATTTAGTGTGGTTTCTTGCATAACGTAATGACCTCAAAACAGTTTTGAATGACTAATAAGCCAATATGTTTAAATTTGCATCACATAAACAGGTATGTGTAGGTTATTTGATGTAGTAAACTTGCTCAGTAGCTCACCTGATACAGCACTGCATGAAACAGTGTCACAACACTTGACAACAGAGCACAGTCTCGCAGAAGCAATGTGTAATTTTATGTTTAATCGTCAATTTAAAATGCCTTTTTATTATGTTTGCTTTTGTTTGAATTATTGGTTAGGCCTGGGGTAGGGTTTACTGCACAGATCTTTTTCAAACGGCTGGAACGCATACAAGAAATATTTAAAAAAGAGGAATCTCTGAAACTGGTGTTCCTCAGTGCGGTCAGACTTGTTTTAATGAAATGCACTACTGGAAAATAGTGAAGCGAGCAGAGAGAGAAAGACTGAAACTGATAATTGACTCTCCCTTTGACAGTATCATTCCACTATATGAGAAAACACCTGAAATTGTATTGCCATTAAGTTTTAACGAGGTGTTTAAACCAGCTTTGCTTCACTGTAGCCAAGGGAGTCAAATGCTTTGCGATGTACAGAGACTGGAAGCGCCTGGCAGAAGCCCCTCCCACACGTCCAACTACACGTGAATAGCGTGATTTGTTTGTGCAAGTCGCATCTGTTGTGCACGTAGGGTAACGTAACTGAGCGGGTCACGTGACTCCCCACGCGGTATTGTTTTTAAAGTGAAAGTAAACTAAATAATCGTCCTAGAAAAAATTTGATCGATTATAGGTTCTGAATGTCGATTACGATTACTTTTCGATTAATTGCCCAGCCCTACTGCTGTATATTACTATCATTGATATATGTGACCCTGGAAAACTAAATCAGTCGTAAGTGTTAATTTTCCGAAATTAAGATTTATACATGATCTGAAAGCTGAATAAATAAGCTTCCCACTGATTTATCGATTTGGATGGATAGGGCAATATTTGACCGAGATCTGGAATCTGAGGGTACAGAAAAATCTAAATGCTGGGAAAATTGCCTTTAAAGTTGTCCAAATGAAGATCCTATCAATGCATATTATGAATGAATGAATGACACATTTATATAGCGCTTTACTGTGTATTGCCATACACCCAAAGCGCTTTACAATCATGTGGGGGGGTCTCTCCTCAACCACCACCAGTGGATATTACTAATCAAAAAAGTTTTAATATATTTTCAGTAAGAAATTGACTAGATACCTTCATACCTTTACTTACTATCCTAAGGATTTTTGGCTAAAAAGAAAAATCTAAAATGCTTTTTTTGGCTATTGCTACAAATGTACCCCAGCGACTTAAGACTGGTTTTGTGGTCCAGGATCACATATATGATTGCATATAACTGGACTAATAGATTAGAAAAATAGCTAAAAACTATTTATATTTCATGAACCATTATTGTTATATGGTTATTTGCTATATCCATAAGTTCTAGTGTCCATGTGTTTACACTTTCAAAGTTCAAAGGGAGAGAAGATCCCTCCATGTGAAGCCCTCCATGACATCAGTGACTGGCCAGTTCGCTGAAACTCCACCCACTGAAAAGAGTCATGAATGAGCTTAGAACCAATGAGAGTTCGGGCATCATCCTGTTCATCCTATTATGGTTTTACCATGACCCCTAGCACCTACGCCAGGGAAAAGACTTTCCTCTAACCCACTACCTTTTCTGTTCCATTACCATTAGTACTTCTGCAGTTAATTCGCACTCACAGTAAACACATAAGCCAATAGGCCTTATGCTCTGGCACATATCACTCAAAAAACATCTTGCACAGGCTTCTTTACAGAACTTGATTAAATGGGAAGATGTGTGACTTGCCAAGTAAAAATAAAGAGTAGCAGAAAGACAGATTTTCCACCTTAACGCCGTATTTAAAAACAAACTAACAATAATGACTTCAAATCCAATTTGTCATTCTAAATGTTGGTCAAGCTGCCCTATCCTGTTTGACTGGAGGTTCTTGACAGTGACTAATTGTGACAGTGACAGTCTGTAACTAATTGATGGATGGGATGTAGTAATGCTTTCAAATAGTAGTAGTAGCAATAGCTGTCAATTTCAAATATCTTTAAAAATAATGAATATTCATAATTATTAAATAATGTACTAGTATTTATTTTTTACTTATTCACATGAGATTTTCACTACCCATAGGGGAAAATCTGCCAACAGATTGACCCATAAGCCATTAAATATTTTTTCAGTATTTGACATTTTAGGAAAAACGTGTTTATTTTGAGCTTTTAGCCATGGAATTATTTAAAAAAAAAACATGTTTATTTTATACTGGTACTTGGTTTAGCTAAAAAAATGCATGTGTAAGAAGTCTGCGGTGTAAATGAACCTATCAAACAACAATGAGTGTACAGGTTGTTTTCTGTTTTCTCAAGAAATACAAAATTTGTAAATAAAAGAAATGTAAAAAACAAAATGTGTAAGAATCAAATAAATTACATAAGAACAAACTAATGAAGGAAAGAAAGAACAAACAAAGCACCTTTCAGAGTAACAAGAAAGGAAGACACTAAAAGTTGCAGTGAAATTCCTTTTCAAGGAAGTGTGCCCTCATCTTTCAGCAAACAAACTGAACTATTTAGTGGACTGCTTATGCCAGTGTGTTAGACAAAATCTAAACTAATCGTTAAGAAAATAAAACTTGCTTATTGCTTATCCTTACATCCTCTTCCCTTAGCTACACAAATAACTTCCTACCCAAAGACTGTGGCATTTCTGAGCTAATGCCTCTCTCTCCTTCGGTGACTTGGCTGCAGATAAGGGCCAGAGGATACCTGTCCAACACTCAAAAAAAAAAACCCAGTCGGAATCCCTCTGAACATTCAAACTGAGAGTATCAGTTAACTTGTTGGGTTTCAGTTGAGCCTCACTGCAATTAGGTGGGGAGGAGACACAACCCAAACACAGCAATCAAACTACTCCCTCTCAAAGCAACAAAATGACACGAGTTTAGAAATGATCCCATTAACAAAGGCCTGATTCACTTCCTATACTTCTTTACTTTGTATTGTTTTCACTTGAATCACATTTTGTTGGAAACATATCGTTTCTTTAGAATGACAGTTTTTATGACAACACTATGTCACACAACTAAATGAATAAACATACCAGGTGTAACTATAGTTCAAATAGCCAAATAATTAAGAAATAGATGCAAATCAGATACACAGTTTTGTTACATGACTAATGATGAAAGACCATCAAATCAGGCAACAGCTGGACTAAAACCCTTACATAATTCAAAATATCCACTGATGACCCTGAGTTTGCAAAAAGCCAGGTTATAGGTCTCTATGGGCCGCTTGTACAGTTCAGTACTACATTTTCTTGATATAACACTGTAACTTGTGATTAATTTTAAACAAAAGGTTTTTTTTAGAAACGTGTTTAATAAAAAGCAGGCAAACAAACACTGACATTGCCTCATACAGTATTCAGTAGTGTTTCAGGGAGTTGCCAGGGTGGAATCGTTCAGGATATGTTACTAATAATAGATTTTACTCCAGATTTTCCCCCACGACACAGGCAAGAAAGAGAGGTTCTGCACCACAGTTTACTACATTTATTTTGTGTACACATATACACCTCTTTTTTAAATATTGATATTTCCTTCACGAAAACAGCCCACAAGGTTTTTGAGAAAACGAAAGGTCATTATCAGTGCATTTTGCGCAGTATAAGTTACAAGGAAACATTCTGTGTTCAAATAGCTAGGCTACATCGTAAACACTAACATTAACGCACGTTGAAGAAACAGTAAATTAACACTAAGCTAATTGCTTTATATGCGAAGAAGAAAAAAGATACAAAGCATTAAGTTAACCGCTGTTCTTGCTGACGTTACTGCATTTATGTGAATACAATATTTCATACATAAAATTCACTTCGTTTGCAGTAAAAAATGCATAACGTTAGTTTATCTATGGGCTGGGATTGAAGCAACAGTTGGTCTATGTGTCAATATTTCTAGGCCACATTTAACCCTTTCAGACACAGTTAAAAGTCACCATCTAATGCTTAA
Source organism: Enteromius fasciolatus (assembly GCA_032361145.1). Lineage (NCBI taxonomy): Eukaryota > Metazoa > Chordata > Actinopteri > Cypriniformes > Cyprinidae > Enteromius > Enteromius fasciolatus. The sequence goes on from JAUMHR010000050.1 coordinate 7,594,711, forward strand.
GAAGAGGGCTGAAATTGAAAACAAGAAGAAAACAAAGCCCCCGCGATTAAAGTGAGTTGGCAGTGTTGAAGCGCGCGGTTAGTAAATAAGAGATAAAATAATTCTCTCACCTGCACGGGATCGGCCGCCATCTTGCCTCTTAATAACTTTGAATCAAACTCAAGGGAGCAAAAAGGAGGAATGTCAGTAAGAAGTTAAACCTCTTCACTTCTCTCCTAGTTAGCTCGTATTTCTTCTTGATTCTGAAGAAAACACATCGGATCCACGACTTGGGCTATTCCATAGCGCAGCCGGTAAACTTCCCAATTCCCATGACGCTGCCGAAATATCCTTGTTTGATATATAAAAAAAAGCAATTGTATAAAAGTTTCAGGACACCAATGCAATAGTTTTCCGTGACAGATCCACGTACAGAGACGAGGAAATGCGAGTGTTTTGAATGCGTGTATTGTTGAACACGCTCCTCTTCTCTGCTCTCCCAGCTGGAGTCAAATCCTACACTTCCAGTCATGTGATCAGAAACTCTATGCAAGCATTTTCCCATGAGTGTCCATGCACACTGCCAAATATAGAGTTTAAATTCTCGTATATTTACTAGAGCCTCGTATCAGATTACATCAGCGCCTAATGCTTGGAAAATACAGAAACACATATTTCCTCTGCATTTGTGAAATTATAATTTTTACACAAGACTGACATTAGGTGGGGCTCAGTGTTTTCATAGGCTTCTACCTGTCAAAAATGTAGGAGTAGGTGGTTTATAGGATGTATTGTTTAGGGATTTGTGTAAAACACAATGTATTAAAGTGGGTTATAATAATACAGTAGCCTATGGCTATGGTCATAGGCTATTATAATGGGCCCAATGTAGTATAATATAATGATATTATCATCAAATATAAATAAGGATATATAGTGACATATTTATATGTGAATTGGTATTATCGATAACCAATATCTTTTAAACAGTACTCCCTTTCTGCAACCTTTTCTTAAACAAGCTTAGACACAAATATAATAGTATGTATGTAAATCATTTAGGTTTGACAGCTACATGATGAAATAAGAACAAAGCATAATACAGTCATTGTAAGGACTGCAATCTTGATGCATTAATCTTGCCATGTTTTCTTGGATTTCACCATGTTTTCTTCTATTAATGAAGGATATTTTAGTTTTTATAGTTTTTTATGATATCTCAATACATTGCCCATAAATCTGTTCGTCCCGCTTTTTGTTCTAATTTTGGTTTGAATTTGTTTGATATCATGGGGAGTCACCTCCTGTTTGAAACCTCTCTAACCACTATTGGCTTTTTGACTTCCTAGCTCCCAAGGAGCTAAGAGCTAGACACTTCCTGGGGTAACAATTGAGCTTCCTGTGTAAGACCATGTGTTTCTCTATCATTCATGATAATCTGCTGTTGCTTTTTAATAGGTTGCACCAATATGCTCAGTCCAGGGGTTTAGATACTGTACTAAAGCATGGACTGGCAATATAGCATCCCAAGAGTTCCTCAGTTAGAATGAGAGAGTACGGTCCAGTTAATATAAAGACTCACCGTTGTGCTGTGAGGAATCATACATTACTGTTCTGATGAATTTGTAATAAGATGCTTCTAACAACTTTATGGAGAAACAACTATTACCGTAAAAGCATATATGCAATATTAGTTTAGTGCATTCACAAGGGAAAACCAGTAAAACCAGTCTCTGGGGCATTTAGCATAATAGCATTTTTTTCCTTCTGTTGCAATGTGAGCAGATTGGCCATGATTCATGACTAGTGATCAAGCAAGCTTAGAGATGTGTCATGCTTTGTGTGTGAAGGAGGGATTCTCTTATACACGAGAGAGATGTGTGCGCTCATCAAATATAGGGTTAATATTAAATAGAGATTTTGATGTGTACGGTTTCTGCATATTTTGCCCTTCTTTAGGTATACATATACATATTAAAGAAACAGAATTTGATCATAATTATTAAACTGTGCTGCAGCACATGCATTGAGTATAAATACTGATCAAAACTAGGCTATTTTGATTAATGTTGGGAATAGCAGTCCTATTAGATAAATACTAAATAAATACTTCCATCTGGCTTTTACCATGTATTTTACGCCATCTAGTGGTGAATTACACTCTTTAGCTCAGGGCTGCCCAAACTGTGTCCTGGAGGGAGGGCGTCCGACTGAGTTCCGTTCCAATTTGCCTTAACCCACCTGCATAGAAGTTTCTAACGTGCCTAGTAAGACCATTATTAGCTGCTTCAGGTTTGTTTAATAATGGTTGGAGCTAAACTCTGCAGGAGACCGGCCCTCCAGGACTGAGTTTGGACAGCCCTGTTTTAAATACATATACTAATAGAGATATTTTTAGTTATAGGTTTAGCTGTATTAAATTACATTATGAAATATAGCCTACTATACTATGAACTATTATTATTATTATTTATGGAGAGAACCTTAAGCCTTAGCTATGAATATTTGAATGTCTTTGTATTTTTCTTTATATATATAATTTCATATAAATATTATGAAAACAGACTGAGAATTATTTTGACTATTTACGATGTACTATTACTATGCATTTTGCGCCATCTAGTGGTAATTTCTAATAATACAATTAAGATTTAGTTGGTGTTAGCCGTTTTGAATGACATAGTGCTTCAGGCTAAAATTCTTATATTAATACAAAGTAATAAAACAATACATTCATAAATTTGTATTAATACTGTTACACATATTATTTACCCCTAATAAGTTAAAATATTAGTAATAATTATAGTATTAAAGGTATTAATTCAGTATTAATTTTCAGCTGAACATAACAGACAATGAACAGTTAAATTATTTATTAACATATACTATTTTTAATCGTTTTTATAATAATAATAATTTTAATCGTTTTTAATTAATTGTCAAATTATTTCTATTTTCGTGACTGCGGAATTTAAAGCAGCTGGGATAGTTCACCCAAAAATGTAAATTCTGTCATCGTGTAGTGACCCCTTTGTCATTTCAAACCGGTATGACTTTCTTTCTTCTGCACAACACAATAGAAGGAATGTTATAATCAACTATCAATTAAATCAACTATATTGAAACATTTTAAAATTATATTTACAGAGTCGAAACAAGCATAATCATAAAATATCAAATAATATGCTCTGTGAGATCTTTCAGATACATAATCTCTACTTAACTCTACTTTAATAGCATTTACCTTCAGAAGTGTTGTAACACAATACTGTATTTTATCTGAACCAAATTCACTCCATCCCCCCATTTGAAATCTATGCACCCATACTTAATTAAGACAAAGTTGCCCCAACTGATGTACACACAGTCTGCGTGTATAGAAGGATGACGGTATCTGCACCCAGCAATTAAAGGCATTCATCATGGTCAATTACAGTCTGCAGGAAGAGTATGATATGTATTCATACTCTCTCAGGTCACATCATATATCACATTCGGTTATGTTTTATTGTATTATAGAGTTTGCATACTTTTTGCATATGTGACGGACCTTCTGCAAACACCACATGTGAAGTACAATCTGTTTTTATGTTTCGAAACTTTAGGCTGTCATTTTCTAAAAGATCCAAAATGCTTTTTAAATTTAGCTTTTATTTAAAATAGCTTTTTTGTATCCGCCTTTGTAGTTAATTTTAACATTCTTCTACATGTGGCAAATAAAAAAATGATTCTAATTCGATTCGGATTAAGGTTGCATCTGGTAAAGAGCTGAAACTAAATAACCTCCAATAGGAAAAAAGCCATTCAAACCACAGCAGGTGTTGACCGTTCATCCAGAGGTTTTCATAACCATATTCCCAGCTCATTTATCCATAGCTTATGCCAGATATACATTTTTATACACATTTGCCATTTCCACTCCTTAATCCCCTGTGAATGCGAGTCAGGGATCAACTTTAAAACAGCACAGCTGTCAGTGTCAGGGTTAAAGGGAGCAACACCTAATTTAATCTCCATATTAACCAGAGCAAAAAACAAATGTAAATAATTACCCGTGTCACCTCAGATGCTCATAAATAAGGTAAGGAATCCCTGGCTTAAAAGATAAAGCTCCTTGTTCGTGCTTACAACATGCAATACCTGTCACCTGTCTGTTTATACGTAAGTTGACAGAAAGGTGAAAACCTAAAAATGTATATTAAAAATAATTGTAATATTTTATTTGCAAGACAAATGTAATGTACAACTGTCCCTGTGAAGAAAAGAAATACTCTCTCTATATATATGTGTGTGTGTGTGTGTGTATGTATGTACATATTTGAATATATGAAAAACATATTACTGATATTATAAAATATATTATTGATATTATTAACATTATAAGTATAAAGTCAGATGTACTGTATTATTATACTAATTATTATTATTATTATTTGACAGAATCTCTGATCTTAAAGTCTTAATAAAAAGTAAATTTAAAAAAATTTGTATTTAATATATTTTTATACACATAATATACCACATAGTAGTCAATGTAATATATATATATATATATATATTTTTTTTTGGTAGCTAATTGTGGAATGAAAAAGAAGAAATTCTGTTGACAGATATATATTTTTTTTTTTCTGCCAAGAGTTGTAACCAACATAAAATGACAATTATTATCATTAAAAAGGCCCCTCTGACCGTTTCAGACTCAATAAATGCTAAAATATCTGATAATTTATTATTTTTATAATTTATTATGAGTTCAGGTTTTAAAATGTTGTGAGGTGTGAATTCCCAAAAACAGTCAAAACAAGTCTAAATGTTAAAATGCTTTTTGATAAATCAAATAAAAGCAGTTCAAAAGCATATGAAACCAATACATTTCTACTTAGCACATGTGTTTTAAAATAGCCTTTTCTTCTGTTCTGTGCGTACTCTTGTTTGTCACTGACCCATCTGCTGTTCAACAGGATGATTACTTCCTTGGGTGGGCTGACTAAGCTATTGTTGTTCTGATCTTGTCTTTTTCCAGTTTTGTATGTGCCATACTTTGAAATGGTTGAGAACACAATGTGTAATCACAGATTTCTCTTCCATTTCCTTTTGCAGTCTGAAGCAGATGGCTGTAGTTATGTTTATCAAGCACAGTATGGGCCAGTGTACGAACAAGGATGTTGTGACATTCATGAGTTCTAGCTTACAAATCCGCCACCTGAGCCATGACGCACAGAACACACCTCATGTTTATACACACTGAGTCAACTCAGACCACCAAAAAATGCATCAAATATTTAGACTAAGGCAGATCTGTTTCAGTGCATTCAGCTGCCAGGGGAATTTATGCATTTAGATGTTTTCCACGCTGAAGCAAAGCTCTCCTCTCTTGAAAAATATTTGTTTGGACTGTTTAATTTGGCCTTAATGGATGCACAGTGATTATATAAGAAAATATAACACCTTCTCCACCCTTATGGTTTCATACTTTAGCGATTCCTTTTATGCAAGCTTCAGCGTTAGCTGTTTTTATAAAATTCAGATTATTAGAATTAATGGAGCACGTTTTTCAAGAAAATTCTACATGAATTTTTCAAGGGTTTATTTATTTTATTTATTTATTTATTTTTTGTTTAATTAACGTGTTGCTTAAAAGGTGTGTTAATGTGTCATCACGTTGTTATTAATTGTGAAATTTACTAGCAATTTGTCAGTGAAAATGCTCCAAATGTTTTTCAATCAGCTACAAAAAAATGAAACAAGACCATTAGAGTTAAAAGCAAGTAACAAAAGCAAAAACAAACAAAATGTTCTACTTTTTTTGTTTAATTATTGAGTTGCTTAACGTGTGTGTTAATGTGTCATCACTGCATAATTAATTGTAAAATTTACTATATTTGTGAGTGAAAATGCACCAAATGTTTTTCAAAACTACAAAAAAGTGCAGCCAGAGCATTAAAGGTTAAAGCAAATAACAAAAGCAAAACAAACAAAAAACAAGGCGAAACGAATCCAAACAAAACAACACAAAAAGCAAAGCAAAACAAACAAAACAAATACTGATTGAAGTAAAGAAATATGTTTTGCAACCTTCTTAATTTAATCGCTAGAGGGCGATATTGCACAATGAGCAACACAAACTGATCGTATTGAAATGTTTTAAAAGAGAATTTTGGAAGGCCATATGAGAACAAACAATATAATGGTCCCCAGATTTTGAAAAGCTTTCATAATTGCTTATAACTTTCACAGTCTCTCCAAACAAACAACATTATAATGTTGCTATTCTTTAAAAAGACAAAGCAATTCTGCATGTAGTCCAGTCGAAAGCGAGAAATCAAAGTGAGAAGATCTGCTAGACATCCAGGGGGTTCACTGTTGCACCCCGAATGATGTCCGTTCTCACACAAGCCATATGGCACACACACACACCCTCGCCTCCAATGGCAGCTCAGTATGGCGCTCGCTGGCTAACATCTTGCAGGACACATAATTAATTTGCCCCAGCGTCTGCCATTTATTTTCCAACCTACATTTTGTTAATTGGACAGAGGAGGTTAAAATCAAATGATGTCTCCGGCTATGCAAGAGGCCACTAATTGTACAGAATTTACAAGTAAGGCTACAAGGCTGACTGGCTGGCTTGCGGGAATATTAAGTCATGAGTGATCTTTGCTGGGTGCTTGAGGGAGACTGTTGTCATTAAATAAGGGAAAGTGTCATTCATACATGCGCTTTGTGTGCAGATGAACATCACAGATGTGCATAGCTTTTATTAATACACTAATGAGTGGAGGGATTATAGTGCTAATGATGTCAAAGGTGTTAATGCCACAATGGACAGACTTGAGGTCAGATACGCCTGCAGAAATAGCAGCACAGAGAAGCCTGGAGGTCCAACCGTTACTGACACTGAGATTGTTCTGCACAGCTCTGAACCATGAGTTACAGTATATTCACACTTAAAAAGAAAAACATTTATTGGAATATGTATATATATATATATATATATAGTTAAATGTCTGCTCAAAATAACATTTATTTGAAATATAAATATTTTTGTTACATTGTAGATGTTTGTCACCTTTGATTAATTTAATGCATCTTTACTGATTTTTTTTTCTTTCTTTTATATAAATAATAATAATGATAATGGTAGCATATGTCCAAATGATTACAAATTGACTACAAATTCTGTCAAACAAGTCCTTTTTGCTTTGTCGGAATCCCTATTTCTTAACACACTGACTGTTCAGAAGTTAACTGAATAGCTCATCTTCCCCTGAATTAAACACTAAATGATTGTTTAACTATTTCAGCAATTCATTTCCATTAGTATTTTATCTCGAAAGTGCAAAAGAAAGAGCTGAGCGACATTACAGTATCACCTGGAATGTCTTTCAAGCAACTGGAGGTTCATCTCCCTGAACCTCTGTGTTTTAGAAGAGACTTGGGTGTAATTGTCACACCAATATCTTTATTAACATCTCAAGGAACTGATGTGGGCTCACTGAACATCTGAAACGCTTTTAAATATTTTGTCATGGCACATCGCAGACTGACAGTCAGTGGGAGGAAAAAAACAGAGTGAAAGTGATTTAGTGTTTTTCTTCTGAAGTCTCATTCCCATATCTGACTCACGGAGTTGCTCTGAATGGGTGTTTTATGGTAATCACATAGAATGTGTGTTTAAGCACTTGGGCGAATGGCAACTGAGAACTCGCACATCGAGAGTGTCTCATCGCCCATCTGTTGTTTTTTCATTTGTTGTCTTTTTGATTATGGGGTGGAGAGAGGAGGGGGGATCTATCTGATACTAAATGCAAAACTCAACCTTATTGCTAATGCAATTACCAACTAACCATTAACAATAATTTCAGCACTTAATCACAAAAATGCCACTAATTTAAATGATGATGAATAAAAATGAGTAGAAATGTCCTTGTAAAGTGAGGTAATTAAAAATAAATATATAAAAAAATTATGTGGGGCTTTATGCAAATAGTTTAGCAGGTGATAGACAATGACACTTCACATATTGAGTCTCAATTCAGCGACCTTGAACTGTATTGTGAATTTAATCAAGCTAATTGACAATTAAAGACAAACTTAATTAGGTTAGTTTAAAAGAGAAAATATATGACTCTGCTTGCTTTTCATTCCTGATAAACATTAGTAAATGAGCAGAGTTATCTATAAATGATGGCAGTAGTGTCAGCTTCTTCTCCTAGAAAGAGGGGAGGGAGAGAAACACTTGTCGAGTCATATTTCTTTTAGCATTCACACAGGAGGTCTGTGTAGCCTATGGCTTCATGCTGTGTTTACTCATCAAATTAAATGGCAGGGATACACCTATGCTCTTTTACACTCAAACAGTGTTTCATACAGCCTCCGTGAGTTGAAGGACACAGCAGCCTGTGTAAGCACTTTTAAATCAATGAGAGCGCGGTAATAACATAATCTTTAATGCCAACAAAACATCATACGAATTGTAATCCCGTTTCTAATAACCTAAATTAGTTTCCATTTCATCACGCACTGAATCATTTAAAGAACCAGCCTCGAGTTGAGGGACAATATCTACCGCAAACCCCACACAAACAGAGAGAGAGAGAGAGGGAAAGAAAGAAGGGGAAAAAAAGCCTCGGGCTTGCTCATTTGTTTCCAAGGTAGGCTACTCCGCGGCTAATTTAAGCGAGAGGTGCGCTCGAGGTGGAATACGAAACGGGAAAGGGCCTAATGAGGCTTTAAAGCACGGGCCGGTACGCGAGGGGTTAACGACATTACAAATTACGGCAGCGGAAAGTTGGTCGCGTTCCTCCGGGCGGCGGCACCGCCAGACAGCGCGAGCGCAGCAGCTGCGCGCGGAGGGGCGGCTCGCGCGCAGGGCAGCGTGCCCAGCGCAACGGTCCCCGGCGTTGTTAATCACGCGCTTCCCGCCCTCTCTCTCCTCACTGTGCTGATTTGCAAGAGCAGATTAATCAGAGCGCGGGGGCCTTGATGAAATTTTGCTGTTATTGTGCCCAATTTTAGCAACATCTTTTATTATCTTCATTATTCATTTATGGGGGTAGGGGTGTGCTGCATGGGGATGACGGTATGGTGAGGGGGGACCAGTGTCAATTATGCAAATGACATTTGCGTGTTTTTTTGCAGATTACTTTATTCGCTCGACATTGTGTGTGCGAATTTAATTATTAAATATTATTACGCTCACGTTTCCGTCAATTTTCCGAGGCTTGGTTTCAACTTGATTTCTCCTCCAGCTGCTCTTCTCTTCGAACTGTGCCAAAATCAAAGTGGCTCGGCTACAATAGGGCCAAATAAACTCCCCTCTATTTAATAAGGATGAAGTTATTCCCTTGTTCTCATCTGCCAGCTCAAAGCGATGATGGGGAGAGACGCACCGCATATTCATTTTAATGAGCATAAATTGAATTTAAGTTTGCTCAGAATTGACTGCAATTAGGCTCTGCTTTAATGACAAATTAATCTTTTCCTCTTTTATTCACTGGAATTTGTTTTTCAAAGGCTTTCTGTGGCAGCAACAGAAGGGTGCCCAACAAAGAATACCAGTTTCAGCTAGATCCTAGAGATGATAGCTACTGAAATTAAAGCTTTATAGTTTACTCCGATTAAATAATTAGACGTTTTAAAAATGTTTGAATATACCACATTTTTATGGACCCAGACAAATTGTACCAATCTAAATACCATCAACTGATAGTGATAATACATCTTTTTAACAAATTCCTAATTGAACCTACATTTCACAGTTCGAAAGTGTGTGAAATCCAAAGGTTGTGGGAGGGGTGTTGCTTTGCTTCACTAGTGTTCTTCCGGAGAGAGAGAGAGAGAAAGAGAGAGAGAGTGCAGAAATATCCCATCATCTGGTTTGATTATTATACCAGCTTCTAAAAATGGAGGTTGGTACATGCTGATTGGCATTCAGTGCAGCAGACGGAAGTGAGTGAAAGAGAATTCTTCCCAGATTTGGTGGGATTTTGGCGAGGGAACATAGAGCTCCTTTCTAATATCCCCTGCCTTTGCTTTCTGCAGTGGAGTCGAGGATAAACCCAGGTATGTTCTCACCTAAGGTTAATGCAAAGGTTAATGATTAGGCATAGAATGCTTCTCTGATGAGCTAATCAAGAGCATGTTCTGCCTGTGCACCTGGAAAGCTACTGCTTCCAAGATGAGAGTTTGTTGTTGATTAATTGATCATGATACGTGTACAGTTTTCTATCATTTCAATTATATATATTTTATTTAACGGTTCTATACATACAGTTGGTACAGAAAGTATTCAGACCCCCTGAAATTGTTCACTCTTTGTTATATTGCAGCCATTTGCTAAAATCATTTAAGTTATTTTTTTCCTCATTAATGTACACTGAGCACCCCATATTGACAAAAAAAAACTCAGAATTTTTGACATGTTTGCAAATTTATTAAAAAAGAAAAACTGAAATATGACGTGGTCCTAAGTATTCAGACCCTTTGCTCAGTATTTAATAGAAGCACCCTTTTGATCTAATACAGTCATGCGTCTATTTGGAAAAGATGCAACAAGTTTTTCACACCTACCATTCCTCCTTGCAGATCCTCTCCAGTTCTGTCAGGTTGGATGGTAAACTGCCATTTTTAGGTCTCTCCAGAGATGCTCAATTGGGTTTAAGTCAGGGCTCTGGCTGGGCCATTCATGAACAGTCACAGAGTTGTTGTGAAGCTACTCCTTCATTATTTTAGCTGTGTGCTTAGGGTCATTGTTTTGTTGGAAGGTAAACCTTCGGCCCACTCTGAGGTCCTGAGAACTGAGCACTCTGGACAAGGTTTTTGTCCAGGATATCCCTGTACTTGGCCGCATGCATCTTTCCCTCAATTGCAACCAGTCGTCCTGTCCCTACAGCTGAAAAACACCCCCACAGCATAATGCTGCCACCACCAGGCTTCACTGTTGGGACTGTATTGGACAGGTGATGAGCAGTGCCTGATTTTCTCCACACATACTGCTTAGAATCAAGGCCAAAAAGTTCTACCTTGGTTTTATCAGACCAGAGAATCTTATTTCTCACCATCTTGGAGTCCTTCATGTGTTTTAGCAAACTCAATGCGGTCTTTCATGTGTCTTCCACTGAGGAGATGCTTCCGTCGGGCCTCTCTGCCATGAAGCCCCAACTGGTGGAGGGCTGCAGTGATGGTTGACTTTCTACAACTTTCTCCCATCTTCCAACTGCATCTCTGGAGCTCAGCCACAGTGATCTTTAGGTTCTTCTTTACCTCTCTCACCAAGGTACTTCTCCCCCGATAGCTCTGCTTCTTCCCAAACATCTTCCATTTAAGGACTATGGAGGCCACTGTGCTCTTAGGAACCTTAAGTGAAGCAGACATTTTTTTGTAACCTTGGCCAGATCTGTGCCTTGCCACAATTCTGTCTCTTTCCGTACCCACTATATATATATATATATATATATATTGTGACAGGCGAGAATGAACACACGACAAGGAAAGCTCAAAATAAAGCACAGAGGATGGATTTATTTGCCTCGCACGGCTTATCTGGCCATGGGCTAACGATCTGCAGCTGGGGCTGATCAGGCGGAGATGAGGTTGTTGAGGTGTTCCTCGTTGATTCCCAGGGCAATGCTGATCTGAACTTGGGATGCTCGTCACACTCTCAGTGACTACGTTTACATGCAGCCAATATCCAGGTTATGATTGGGTTAAGGTCGGTATTCGGGTTTCTGAGTTGATCAGAATAACCCGTTTACAAGCATAATTAGAAAGAGTTACCCCT
>JAUMHR010000050.1:7635561-7658237 GCA_032361145.1 Enteromius fasciolatus
GCAAGAAGAGGTGGGGTTTAATGCATGTTAAACCCCTCCTCTTCTTGCCGGTTGTTTGGCCGAAGTTTGTTTTTGTTGTGGTGCCCAAAGTGTCTCTTTTGGTATTGCAGCCTCGGTGTTGTCTTTCGAGAGCGGATTTTTTCCGAATGTATTCAGAGGGCAGACAGCAAGACGATCAAGGGGTGATGCATATGGTTTGAGATAAAAAAATAAAATCGAGCTAAAATCCTGGAACATCGCATAGAGCATATTTAAACCATTTTGTTGTTGTTATTTTTCACTCGATTCCTGCTGTGAGCATTATTTCATGCTTGTTATAATTTATAAACATAGAATTCTATCATCTGTTTGCTGTTAGAACGAAAAGTTTGTCGGAGAAACATCATATTCTGTCAAGCAGCTGTCAAAACCACAAAATGGGTTGCCAGCTAATCTCTTGAATTTTTGATTTTTGAGTCTAACACAATAACATATGGTTATGCGTAACTCATAACTTTTACTTTTGGAAGCAAAGTGCAGGTTTGATTGTTATAGAGAATATGAGGATCTCATTTGCCTCTGTCCTCATTCCACTAACCACAATACACCTGTGATTTTATGACTGTGAATCTGTGAGAGTCATCCACATCCTCATTATGCATTCTTATCTCCTTTCACTTGAACATTTGCCAGATGGCACATCCATATCAAAAGATAATAATGATGTACTAAGGAAATTAAGACTTTATTAAACTCTATTTTATGTGGAGAAAAAAGGGGGAAATCAAAATACTCGGAAGCATTAGTTGATCCCTGATGATCCCATCTGTGTGTTGTAAGAGGTGAATCTCTCTGTTAGAGATAAGTACATTTGCGAGCCGCACTATTTAACGCTTTAATACGAGAAGTAGCCTAAGCATGCTAATCTAACGGGGTGCTTTTCCAGTCCAATAATGGAGAAAAATCAAAGATGAAAAAAGGTTTGGCATATTACTTTGCCTCCTTTGAAAAGACACTGGTAATTGACTTGTTAGTTTTGTATTAGCTAGTAAACACGACGGGCCGGTTTCCTGGGTAGGAATTAGATTAAGCTAAAACTAGACCTTTGCTAATTTAGGATATTTAAGAAGTTTTAGAAACATGTCTACAGAAATGCATTATCTATGAGCATTTTAAGACCAAACAATGACAATGATGTTGTTACGATCAGGGAGCGAGGAGACGTGCGGGATCATATGCAAGCTACTTTATTATAAAACACAGAGCAAAACAGACAGGCGTAAAGTCGTTGCTGGCAGACAATTATGGAAGAGGCAAAACAAGATAGTAGTCAGTGTACAGGCGTAGGTCGAAAACAAATGGCGAACTGAGTCCAAAGGGAGAGGCAAAACGACAGTCCAAACGAGAGCAGGGGTCAGTAACAATACATCCAAACAGGGAAACCAGAACACGAAGGAAAATACAGGACAGGTTGACAGTGCAATGGACCGTGGGAGACTTCCGGGTTAAATACACAAGAAATTGGGTCAATGGGTGGAGCTAAACAATGAATTGCTGTGGTGACTGATGAGTAGGGCGGAGACATGAATGAACGCACGTGACAACACAGAGACATGAATGAAAGTCCGGGATGAAAACAGAATGAGTTTGTGAACGTCCAGGCATTAAAACAGACAAAAAACACAGAAAATTTGTTGGGCGCTGAAGTGACATCCCAGAACTGGGCTGGCACTTCCAGCTGACTGTGACAGATGTATTTTAAGATATCTCATTGCAAGGCTTTTCCAGTTTATACAGCTTTTAACATTTATTTTAATCTAGGACTAGTCTTAAACCCTGTTCGGGAAACTGCCCCGACATGTTTCTAAAATCTAAATGACAACAAATCATATTTGTTAGTAATTCTCATTAGTATCCCTTCTGAAAAAGAATACTTTTTTGATTGCTATAATTATGTAATAGTATCAAAACTCTGAGTGAAATTACTATTATAGAATTATTACTGTAATGATATAAGTACTGTAATTATACAGTATAACTGTGTGTGGGTTTGTGTCCTTATACAATTACATAACACAAATACATTACAATCACAAATAATTATAGAATTATAAATACATTAAGAGTAATACAAAATACATAAATAAAACCAATAATAATAATAATAAAGAATAATATACTGTATATATATAGCTGCATAAAATTCTGAAGGTGACATGGCTTGCGCGACTACTCATTTTTTAATAGTCACTGTTTACCCATAACTGACATACAGAAATCATATTCAAGTAGCCTATATTGTTTTAAAATAAGTGCTTGTCAGTAAATTTTGACAGCACAATTATCCTTATTTTAGCAATAGACAATAAAAGTTGAATTACACACAAAGATATACTTCAGTTCTGCTTAAAAAAAAAAATGTAAAGTTTAGTTAATTGCATTTAATATACAGTAAATTGAAACTATAATACATTTTAATTTAATTGCATAAAAATAGTTCACAGTCACATAGCCTGTGTTTAAAAGTGTGTGTGTGTATATGTATGTATGTATACACATACATACTGCACATACACATGTATGTGTGTTTATTTTTTTCATAAATCATGTCTTTTTACTATGTTATCATGCTTTTATTGTATATCATTGTGTAAGTCAACTGTATTTTTTTAGTCATTGGTTAAGCTAATCAAAATAACTCAACTGCAGTTTGAATTAATTTAATCAGAATGCACAATGAAAAAGTATGATTTTTGACAACAAGAACTTTCCAAAAGAGTTTCCACCTTTTGTAAATTAAATCTCAAACTTAAAGCACTTCAAAAAAACGTCAGGCATTTTCCAGCGGAAAGAAAAGACAGATATAATGAAGAATGTTGTTCTTCTGTATATTTTTCTTTCACTTAACAACCTGCACTCCAGGAGAACTCTGGGTTCTTGTTTCATCCAGCGATTATGGCTCTCGGCTATCTGTCATTTTAAAGAGGCTGATTGATGGAGATGATTGGCAGGCACCACTCAAAGGGTCACTACTCAAAATAAGCTTCAAAAAAGGCAAGTGCGCCGTGTGTGATTTTGGAAGTCTGAAAACCAGACCCAAAGTAATTTCACTTGCAAGTGAAAGAAGAAAAAAAGGGCAATATGTAAGTGTGAGCTGATAAGAGGGCAATCCAACAAGACAAGCTGTAGAGAAAGTTCAGCCCAATCACATTTGTGTGAATGCTGGGTGATTGAGATGCCTGCAGACTCTCTTTAAATAATGCAGTGAATTAGCTGAGACGACGCCCGCAAGCATTCTCCCAGCATTTATTTAAATGAAGTTGGGTCAGGCTTGTCAACTACAGATTAGTCTCTGTTGTCCAATAACATGCTCACTGCTTGGGAAAAGAACAGTTCGACAACATGTTTCTCTGAAGCTCTCTGACCCTGCAGGGGAGTGGGAGGAGCACAGGGTGGAAGTGAGCTGTTGTTTCAAGCAGGTTGAGTTCATGTTGGGTTTGGGAGACAATAGATTGTAGCTGCATAAATTAATGAAGGCCTTTATTTTCAGAGCATTTATTTATCTAGCTTTAATTAGTATGTAGAATGCTCTTTTCCACTACAAGAATACATTTGTGAACAACTAGACCAATATAATGATATAATAGTATAAAATCAGCGTCCACAAGTATTTGTTGCTCATATGCATTCCTAAGAGAGGCAATTAAAAATATATATTTCCTTTTTCTAATATATACCTACCATATATA
The DNA here is from genome assembly GCA_032361145.1 of Enteromius fasciolatus. Taxonomy (NCBI): domain Eukaryota; kingdom Metazoa; phylum Chordata; class Actinopteri; order Cypriniformes; family Cyprinidae; genus Enteromius; species Enteromius fasciolatus. Next base: position 7,639,290 of record JAUMHR010000050.1, read on the forward strand.
TATATATATATATAACTAATACTTAATACATGTTATGTTATTATTAAAAAAAGATTGTTAAATGCATACAGTTCAATTGTATTATAGTGTATAATATACATAAATGATTTAGTATAAACCAATAATAATATTAATAATAATAATAACTTCAGTTGTGTTTCCCCAATTTGTGTTGTTCATTGTTTTTTAATGAAAAAATATTATAATATATAGTATTATAATTATAATTTTAATTTTAATCTAATTATGTTTAAAAGACAATATAAAGATTTAGCTGGAACACTTTAAATTAACATATTAAATAAATTAAACTGTTCCCCAGTGCTGTTCATGTAATATTTAACTGCAGTTTAACACATTATATCATACAAAATTATATGTATTTCCTTCTCTGTTTTGTTTTTATAGATTAATGTACTACAAGTTGAAAACTGAAAATGTGGTGTAGTTGATTGTTTCATATTTAAGTTTGCTATCGTTACTCTAACCTAGATTGCATTTCAAATACCTAGATAATGTCCGTGATTTATTTCCAATGCGAGAGCTTTTCAAGATACCGGAGGTGTTGAGCCGAGATAAAAATGGCCCCTGCAATTGGAACAAGCTGGCCACAAATTGAGCTGTCTAAATCTCAAACATGCCATGATTAATCTGTTTGGTTAAAAAGGTGCAGATTTGCATGGCAGCAGAGACAGAGAGTGAAGAGGACAAAAGTGCTCTTAGATTCCTTCGGTGGGCCGTACGAACTGTGAGATGAAGAAATGGAAAATAAGGTGGCGCCATTAGCAGGCTCTCTGTCAGTTCTCAAGCTGCGTTTTACTAGTCAGGTAGCAGGTGTTCCCTGAGGACTCATGTCCTAATTTGTATGACCCCTCAGCTTTGTTAATGACCTTGGTCCAGGACTAAAATGGTATTCTTGGGCATCTTATACTGTTCTAAATAACAGATTAATCAGTAGAACTTTAGCCTCGATATGTACTGCCCCACTTCTGCTCAGGGTCTCATCAGCACCCCCTGCTGAAGACACTGAAATTCAATCAAGTTTGTTGTTTAATTGATCTAATTATCTCATCTTCCTTGCAACAACATCTGTTCTGTGCAAATATAGTCACATATCTGGCATCAAGAATATGATTTAGGGTCTTTTGGAACTTCATGGTGCATTCTGAATAGCTCATTTCATCACGCAGTCAGCAACACGCCCATATACTGGGATTGTTTTGCTCATCTATCACAGGAAAGGGAGTGGATTACACCTAATAAAGGTGCTGATGATAGCTGTGACTCGGTGCTGAAACAGGGTTGTGCTTCCTCAGCTGCGAGTGAGTCAGGCCATCTGGATCTGATCTGGATAAGGCTGCAGGACTCTCAGTAATCGCTAGAGTAACTCAGGTAAACTATCACAGATGTGAGATAATTGCGAGGAGCGGGCTTTCAAAACAACATCATTTGGGGGAGTCGCAAACCTTCCAGCCTCTGCGCCACTGAGGCCTGCAGAGAAGTGAGAGTGGAAAACATTTTCTTAGTAGCTCTTTTTCTTTTCTTTTTGTTTGGGGTTGAAACACTGAAGGAAATTAAAATATGTTCAGGTCTTTATACCTTGCTTAAAAAAAGAAAAATACATCTTAAAGCCTGAACTGGTCTGCTGGTCTTAGCTAGTTTAAGCTGGCCTTGGGCTTTTTTTTTTTTCATCTTTTTTTTTTAAAAGTAATAATTTGGTTTATAATTTCAAAATAATTTGGTTTTAGGGTTATGAATATTTGGCCACAAGCATGCAAGATACTGAAATGTACTAATAAAATGTACTTTAAAATGACCTTTTGTAGAATTTTTGAAAGGATTGTTCACTAATTCAGTTAAAAACTCTTGTTGTTCTATGCACTACACAGCATAATAATAATAATAATAGTTATATATAGTTAATCATTTTTTATTAAACACTGCTCAAAAAAATAAAGGGAACACTATAATAACACATCCTAGATCTGAATGAATAAAATATTCTTATTAAATACTTTGTTCTTTACATAGTTGAATGTTGACAACAATATCACACGAAACTTATTAATGAAAATCAAATTTATTAATCCATGGAGGCCTGGATTTTGAGTCACTCAAAATTAAAGTGGAAAAACACACTGATTCAACTTTGATGTAATGTCTTTAAAACAAGTCAAAATGAGGCTCAGTAGTGTGATGCCTCCACGTGCCTGTATGACCTCCCTACAACGCCTGGACATGCTCCTGATAAGGTGGCGGATGTTCACCTGAGGGATCTTCTCCCAGATCTGGACTAAAGCATCCGCCAACTCCTGGACAGTTTGTGGTGCAACGGGGCGTTGGTGGATGGAGCAAGACGCAATATCCCAGATGCGCTCAATTGAATTCAGGTCTGAGGAATGGGCAAGCCAGTCCATAGCATCAATGTTTTCATCTTGCAGGAACTGCTGACACACTCCAGCCACATGAGGTCTAGCACTGTCTTGTATTAGGAGGAACCCAAGGCCAACCGCACGGGCATATGGTCTCACAAGGTGTCTGAGGATCTCATCTCGCTACCTAATGGCAGTCAGGCTACCTCTGGTGAGCACATGGAGGGCTGTGTGGCCCTCCAAAGAAATGCCACCTGACCCACTGCCAAACCGGTCATGCTGGAGGATGTTGCAGGCAACAGAACATTCTCCACGGCTTCTCCAAACTCACATCTGTCACATGTGCTCAGTGTGTACCTGCTTTCATCTGTGAAGAGCACAGGGCGCCAGTGTCAAGCACAACACTTACCTGTGTCATATCACCCTCATGGAGGTCATTTTGCAGGGCTCTGGCAGTGCTTCTCCTGTTCCTCCTTGCGGAGGTAGCGGTCATGCTGCTAGGTTTTTGCCCTCCTACGGCCTCCTCCTACGGCCTGAACCTTTATTCAAACGAAAGCGTATTAGTGTAGACATGGCCTAAGTGGGCAGTTTGATTTCACAGAAGTGTGATTGAGTTGGAGTTACATTGTGCTGTTTAAGTGTTCCCGTTATTTTTCTGAGCAGTGTAGTTTCTTTACCTAATAAAATCAATTTCTCTAGTTTTTAGGAATTAAGTACATACAAACATGCCACTTGAGATAAGCTAAATTACTTATAAAAAAAAAACTCTCAATAACTTTATGCATTATTTTTGTAAAAAAAAAAAAAATTATATATACATATAAACACATAATATTTTCTATCTATATAACACATATTATTAAAGTGCCTCTCTATTTGAAAGTCTAATAATAAATTATAAAACAAATAAAATATAGCCTTTTTTATTTATAATTACTTGCTTATTTACTTACTTACTGAGTGAAAGTATTCGATAAATTAACCAAACATTAAATTGAAATGTAAAGCAAAATGCATCAGATCTTTAATATATGTGTAATTTGTAAATCTAAATATGAACATGTTCATTTTAACCTTTACAAAATGCTGGTATACAGCCCTAAAAAGAGGAGCTGGGAAGACCATATATCACTGTTCTGACAGACTCATGTCATAGCTATCAGCGTGTGTTGGGCGTTAATCATAATTCAGGGAGATGGGTCTTGGTTTTGGTATTTCAAGAACAATTTGTCCCACCTATCAGTGCCAGGTCTAAACCGTGAGCTCACTGAGTGATGAGAACAAACAGCTTGAGAACATTCCAGCTCTGATGAAATATAGGTCAGGACAGGTAAAACAAGCAGTCACACCTAGATGCTTCTGCAACACCAATACAGTATTGTGTTTTTAAATTAACTTTTTATGAATTCAAGGGTGAAATCATCTTGTAAATACCTTGGTTTTGTTTACAGAGCACTATAACATTATATATGCTCATTTGACCTGACTAGCTTCTACAAGGCAATTACACAAAAAAACACAAAACCATATATACAGTAAACAGGTGCTTAAAAAATAAAAGCCATTTTGATTAAATTTGTTGCAATACAGCAATTACTGTCTCGCCATCACTTTTTTTTTTCTTCCTAGAATATCCTTTTCCTATCAGTGTGAGAGGGATTTAGAGCGTTTTCTCTGATCATGTTAAAGCAGACAGCATGTGACAGCAGGGGATGAAAATTCAATATGATCAGTGAGAAAACCAGTAGGAGAAACCAAGACAGTTGGATTCAACCCATGTGCATTAGAGAATATTTTCTATAATTGTAAATAATTGGTAGCTTTGCAGAGAAGTGACACCGATGCCAAGTAATACCAGGCTACATGGTTGGATATTCTAACTAATTGGCTCTTTAAAACAGGCTAGGCATTTTTAAGGTCCTTAAATTGGTCCTCTTCCCTTCAGAGAGCAGTTTGAGTGCCAAAACTAATTAGACCATTGCTGATTGTTTAGAAACCCAGAGCACACTAAGGCAAACCAGACGTCAGAGAGAGGAGCGGAGCCAGGAGCTGACTTACCACAGCTCAGCTGGGGAGGGAAGCAAAATGTTGCTTATTAGGTACGAACTTCGCAGCAAGGCCCGAAGAGCTGTTACAACATGTGCTGGGCACGACTTAAAACTGAACACGTAACTCTTTAATGTGTGCGTATGTGCCCTGCATAGCCTTGATTTCTCTTTCTTGCCGTCTCGCTCTCTCGTTTCAGATCCAGACTGAGTAAATGTGGCCCTAACATTACTGAGGCATAGTTGGAGCAGTTACAGTTGCTTACGGTATCCACAGTCTTTAGCTGTGTGTCTCTGCATTTGTGTCTACCTGGCCTTATCGCATTCAGCCTGGGTTTTAACAGTTTCCTGACCTCTGACCTCTGCTTTCATCAGGGATCAACAGTGTCTCTGTTTCCATTTATTTCTAAAATTACCATACTTATTATTCACAGCCTGCTGCTGTTGGAGTGAAGAAATTTTCCAGTGTTATTTTAACTAAATGTATTTCCCCTCACTAATTCCTCGCAGATGCCGTAGTAGGCGGCACTCAGATGACAGAACAATAATTCATTTGAAGATTGCTCATAAGAGCCTAAAAACCCTGTATAGTCATAACTGTAAGATACAGTTGTTGATTATAAAGTCACATTGTTCATTTTATAGTTGCATTAAGAGTGAAAAACCCAAGAAATAAAGTGTGTTAAATAAAGTGTTGCTCTTTATTTTGATAATCCACATTAGGCTTAAACTTTGTAACTACATGCCAACTACTGTAAATGTCAACAAATTAATTTGCAATGACATGTCTATTAATTCTCAGGTTTAGGGTTAGTAGAATAATTTGACATATACCTGTAAAGATTCTCATAGTCAGTATGTTGTATGTTGTGGATACATCAAAATAAAGTGGTAGGAGTAAGTAAGCATATAGTCTGCTAATACTCTGGTTCCTGATGTAGTCGCAAATTTAATTTACTTACTTCGAATGTCTACAGTGGACTATCGAAATAAAGTGTTACCAAATAAAGTTGTAGTACAATCATAAAATTATATGTTAATTAATAGTATAATTAGTTAAGGTAACATGAAACAAACGAGACATAAATTCGCCATTAATCGAAATGCCCGTATGTTCTGCACATAGGTTCCGCAGTACACAGAGCACGCGCCTGCACACACAACACCAAAGCTCGGGCTCAATAGAGTGACGATGGCGGAGAGAACTGAACGATCTAAAGCAGTGGTTTTCAACTGGTTTGGCCTTGGAACCCACAGTGTCCCATGGTCATCAAGCCGCGACCCAGTATATATAGTTAGATAAATAAAAACAAAGCAAATCGGCTTTCATGCACGTCTTTTATAATATAATCTCTTGCATAAGAAAACATTTATAATTACTTATATTAGCAGTCTTCCAAAATAATGACATAAACATCACATAAGGTCTCTGTAAATTAGTATGTCATAAAAATGTTAATAATTTAATAAACACACAAAAAGAGAATCATATTAAAAAAAAAATATTATTTATTTTAAATATTTGAGTATTTTTTCTGCAGTAGCCTAAATAAAATTTAAACATTGAAAATGCCTTTACAGTACTGCATTTATAATTAAATGGATAATAATAAAGTATGCTTATTAAGAAATAAAGCACAGATAATAGAAAACAGAGAAAATGAAGATATAAAGCAGAGCTTTATTAATTAAATTGTAGTGATGAAATACATTCACTTTATTTAGTGTACATTGGAAGAGGTTCCAAATTTTTATTACTTTTAATCCCAAAAACAGGTTCATTTATGTGAATGTGTTCTATTAAAACATTAGCCACAACTGATTTTTTAGCAGCATTTTGCAACTTTTTTGGTTAAAAGCTGCTATGTCCCAACTATAACCACTGTTCATTCTTTTACAGGAAAATTGTGGTGTTTATATATTATTATTATATTTATATATATATATATATATATATATATATTAAAAAAACAACAAAAAGTACAGATAAGAGTATCATTAAAGTACCGGCTCGATGAGTGGTATTGATAAAAATAGCAATACCATTAAAACCTTAACGATACCCATCCCTAATCACAGTAAATAGTTATATTGAGAAAAATGAAGTTATATTGGGATATTAGAAGTGATTAGTCTTAGATATGTACTGTTCCTCATGGGGACGACAGGGGTTAGTCAGTGATTTTATTGCAATCTGAATCTGGAATGTCTGTTTTTTTCAACCTGGTCTTTCAAGGCATAAACATACCGTGGTGCGCTTTTTAGCGAGACACAAAATACGTACCAACAAATAGATATCACTGCAGTTCCCTGTCTTTCAGTCACTACGAATTATGTCGTGACGACCGACTTGGGTCTTACCTAGAGTCCCACGGGATGAGCAGGCACCCTCTGCTGCCACTGTAGCAAATTAGCTCAAATACAAATAAATCAGTCAGAATCATTTTAAGAATCTATAGGGAAACTAAGCTAATACATAAACACATGCATTCACACATTCGTACGAGTTGCAGGAAGAGAGAAAGTGAGGAAAGAGTGAGCTAGAGAGAGTGAAAATGTGAAATCCCAATTTTACAGCAATAGGTGCTTTTGCATCGACCTGAACAACCATCATGAACTTAAGTAACTCTCGCATTGAGTTAGTCAACGAGGTTAAATTTATATCAATTTCACCAGTTCAGCCTGAATTGGGAGGTTTGTACTTGTATTACAGGATTACTTCTGTGGTCCTCGCTGCAGAAAGGGATTTCCAGAGGTTGCTGATTGGCTGCAAATCGTCGTGATAGTCTTGGGATGATCGGACGGTGATAAAGGTGCAGTCGGAGACTTGGAGACATGGCTTACACAACATTTCACTTACACAAACTCTCAGGCAGCAGCAGGTGTGCACGCTGGAGCATGCGGAACAGCTCTTAAAGAACGCAAAAAGGTGGCATAGAGCATAGTTTTAAGAGCATACTAAGAGCGGAGGCTAAGAGCTGATTTGAATAGTGTCATGAGCTTTTAAACTCATCTTTGGACACATCCCAAAATCGTGTTTTAACCAATAGATATCATTCTAGCTCAGGGTGTGGTGATTTTTCTCCTCCCAAATCATTAATCCAAATGTTATCTTATCAGTCACATGGTCCAAATTTTCCCTCTCTCCACTTCCCCTTTGTCTTGGCAGACTGTACAACAAATACAGTCCCTCTTGCGGAAGGTTGAAATCCCTTCAGGAAGTAGAAAATTGCTTCTTCAGGAACAACAGTTTTGGCCTCTCCGGCAGCAGTGTACTCACTCTGGTCCCTACGGATATCAAAGTCAGTGAATCTGCTCTGGGGTGATGGGATGATTATGACCTTTGCATAACATTTGTCTGACACATGCTGCCTGTCAACATTTGTAGTGTTACAAGGTTGTAATGGTTCAGCTTGTAGCTTTCCATTGGACCCCAGTCTGTCGTCATGACATAACTCGTAATGACTGACAGACAGGGAGAAAATCTCGGTTACGTATGTAACCCTCGTTCCCTGATGGAGGGAACAGAGACGTTATGTCCCCTTGCCATGACCTTGAACCATTGCTAAAAGCTGGGACTCATTCTCGGCTCCTAAGCAATTCTGATGAGTGGTTGCACTTGTCGCGCCTTTATACCCGGATGAAGAGGAGTGGCTCAGGATTGTTTAACCACTTCCCAATTTTCATTGGCGTTTTCTCATAAGTAGAGCAAATCAAGGCTCTAGACAAGACCCCAGTCTGTCGTCACAACATAACGTCTCTGTTCCCTCCATCAGGGAAGACATTTCCAAAAGAAATTAACAATAAAATCATGTTATGATTTCAAACACAATTAATATTATGGGATTTAATTGCTCTCTGAATCCACATCTATGAGTTTACAAAAAGGAATTCAAAATTCACTCTTTAAATCTTTTTTGCCCACTTCCAAACACCGCACAGTAACTGTTGCCCCTTTGCATGGATACCTGTATGCATTACTGGAAAACAATACTTCATAACACAAAGTTGCTGTTTGAGAAACAAATGCACAATTATGAGATTATAATTCAAAATTAGGAGTAAACTATAATTGTTAGCTATAAAGTAACAATTATAAAGTCATTATCAAGATCACAAATGTGAGATACAGTTACAAGAAATAAAGGTAAAATTATAATAAAATTATATTTTGAGATATGAACTCATTACAATATTTGAAATCTTATTATGAGAAACAAAATTGCTTTTGCAATATATTAAGTTAGCATTTGGGGAATAAATTCACAATTTGGATATATGAAATTTAACTAAAAAAATCATAATTGTGAGAGAATTAAAATAAATAATAATAATATGACATTTGTGATGTATAAAGTTACAATTGTGAGAAATACATTTGACAACATTTACATAATTGTCATAATTGAGATTTTAAAAAATCCTGGCATAATCTGGTCTTTTCAGCAGGACATGAGTTTCCTTCATATATACTGTATATTAGCATTTTTGTGAAGGCCTAAAATTCCCATAACAAAATCCAATTTCCAGGTACACAGTTGGTCATGAGTTTCCAGTTTGGTGTGCTGTGGTACAACCCAGACCGCACGTGACATTGAGAGGATTATTCTCAGGTAAGGAGGAAGAGAGAGAGAGAGAGAAAGAGAAGGATCAAATGAGAGAACAAGCCAGTGTCCTAGTAGCCTCATTCTCCCTGCTAGTAGAGCATGTCCCAACTGTTGTCAATTTATCAATGTAACGTGCACTAGTGGGCACAGTTTGAGCCTCCATTAGGGCAGGTGCCTCCATCCATCTTCGCCTCACTCTCTTACTCTACCTTGTCAGGGGAAACTAAATGGGGCTTTTGAAGAAATGTAAACAACCCTCAGCGGACGATCATTGCGTCCAGCCCTCAGCAGATGGGAGAAGTTCCGTTTGGTTGTGTCAGGCTGCTGATGAAAGGATCTTTAGAGCCTACGCATGTCTTTTGTCCTGTCAAACCATTTTTCTTGGTGAAAATGTTGCCATTTGTTCGCAACGTCATATTGCAAAGAAATTATATGCATTTGAAGTATGTAATGACTTCTTTGAGCCATTTTAAATGCTCTGTGATTATCTAGGTTGCTTTTCCCAGTGGCCTTTTCATACATGAAGTATGTAACATGCACATTAGATTACATTTTGTCCTCAGATGTCAAGACTGTTAGCAGGAGGGCATAGCAGTGTTCAAGGAAGACTGAATCTACATCTCACATAGGCATGTTGAACAAAATCGTGTCCTTTTATTCTTTATTATTAAGTTTCTTCTGAGGATTTTTACCCTTGGGCTTTTCTCCATTCATTTTGCTACACTTAAAGCTGTGCAGTCAGGGGTAAATATAACAAGCTTTTAATTAAAACAGAAAGAAATTAAACTAGGATGAGGTAGATTAATTTGAATCTCTTGGATGACAATGATTAGACTCGTCACCAGCACTGGGCCTTGTCAGGAGAACGAACCAGATGTTTTGGTTTGATTTTGTTTTCCACATTGACCCTTGTAGCAATGACGGGGGTTATGGTGAAAGAAATGGATGGCTGTCTCGCTCGACAATCCAGCACGGTCCAGCTCGCTAACTGCGTGTGCGTCAACAGCCTGGAGAGGAAGTTGAGCTAATGATGATTTGAGGATCACAAAGTAAACCAACTGAAGGCGACATCCCTCCCGTGCCTCTGAACATGTCTTATTTCTTTTTCTATTTTTGTTCAGGCCTAAGTTCATGTTGTATTGATGTTGTATTGGGTTCATTTGTAACAGGGTTAGTTTTTTTTTAGTTTGGTTATTTTTCTCCTTAAGAATTTACAGTACATTCCTGTAATTCTGATTCACCTATTTATAAATATGTATGAGCAAATTGGTCACTATAAAAATATAAATATATAAAATATTTTCCAGCACAACTGATTAACAGTACCGTGTACCCAATCCCCCCACCCTTTTTTTTCCCAATTTTTTAATTTTCTTTTATTTTGGATGTACATTACATTAAGAAAGGGGAGATCTGCAGCTCTTATCATATTGCAACTTTAGCGACTACAGAAATTATACTTAATTTATATAATTTGTACTTATTTAAGTACTTATTGAGTCGTGTAATAACTAATAATCAAGTGTAAAAAGCTTTCTTTTGAAAGGAGTTTACATACAGTTTTCTAATGACTTTCACTCTATAGTCATAGACACAATCCAGATAATTAATTTGGTCGCACTTTATATTGGGTGGTCTATGTAAGCAGACTCTACACAGGAAGTAAGTGATACAAAATGGAATGAAACTCTTCTAAAAGAACAGGATCTAAAACATCATCTCTCTCACCCAGGATCTCTCTTCGGGTCCATAGCCTCCCGAATTCACCAAATATTCCAGCATGCCACCGCAATGTTGAGAGTCCACTATCTCCTTGACATTGTAGATGGTTCCTTCGTCCACGATTAGAGGTGGAGGGGGTTCCTCAGCTGGGCCAGGCTCTGTGGGGAGAGAGACAGGGTCATAATATGGTTTTAACAGGGAAACGTGAAAGGTGGGATGGATTATGTGCTGTGGTGGAAGCTGAAGTTTGAAGGTGACTGGGTTGATCTGTTCCAAGATGACAAAGGGGCCAAACAAACCTGGGACTAAGTTTTTCACTGGGCAGGCACAGGCGGATGTCTCTGGTTGAGAACCATACTTTCTGACCTGGTTGATACACTGGTGCTTCGGATCTCTGTTGGTCAGCTGTGGTCTTTTGCCTGCGCACTGCCCGTTGCTGATGGTGATATGCGTCGTCCCAGACTCTCTCACACTCCTGGAACCAGTAGTCAAGTCCAAGTCACTTTTATTTATATAGTGCTTTTAACAATACAGACTGTAGCAAAGCACAGAACATTATCAAATAGAAGAACAGAGTGATGGTAATGTATAATAACAAGATTAAATTTTATTTATCAAATGCAGAGGCGGTCTCTGTAGTCAGGACGATGATAATCACTGGAAATCAGGTTTCCCCAACTAAGCAAGCCAGAGGCGACAAGGAACCAAAACCCCATCCATGAGAGAATGGGGAAAAAAACCTTGGGAGAACCAGGCTTAGTTGGGTCCAGTTCTCCTCTGGCTGGACGCCCAGCACCTAATTTCCAGTTCAATTTACACATGTTAGATTGTTTAAGGACTTATAGTAGTCTACCGCTGGAACATCTGAAGGCTCTCTGGACCATGGAAATAGAGGGAGTTGGAAACCAAGCAAGCACTGGCAGAGAGTGAGACCGGTGGACGTTTGATGTAGGGAATTCTGTGCATACTCGGCCCAACCCAAAAACTAGTTCCAGGAGTCCTCTTGGCCATGGCAGAAAGTACGGAGGAACCGTCACACCTCTTGAAACTTTCGTTCTATCTGACGGCTGGCTTATGGGTACAAACCATAGAGGTTGTGGACAGCGCGACAGATTGGCAGGGGCTGGCTTGGTGGCAACTGGAGGGTTATCCCACTGGATGGGATTAACAAAGAGTTTGGTGGGGATGATGTGTTCTGGGTCTTCCGGTTCCTTATCTTTTGCATAGAGGTGGGAGAGTGCATCAGCGTGCACATTCTTGGAACCGGGATGATAGAAGATAGTGAACCGGAAGCGAGTGAAGAACAATGCCCATCGAGCTTGATGAAGGCTCAGTCTCTTTGCATCTCTGAGGTATTGTAGGTTTATTGGTCTGTGAAAACTGAAAAAGGATGGATTCGAAGCCCCCTCCAGGCAGTGTTGCCATTCCTCCAGAGCCAGCTTGATGACCAAGAGTTCGCGGTTGCTGATGTCATAGTTCATCTCCGCCAGGCTTAGCTTCCGGGAGAAATAAGCGCGAGTCGAGATGGGGTCCCCTGCTGCTGGGAGAGTACCGCGGTAGTAGAGGCATCTTACTCCACAATGACAGGGAGACTAGGATCAGAGTGAATCAGGAGCAGAGTGGTAGTAAAGGCTTTCTTTAAAGCATTGAAGGCTTGGGCTGCTGCTGGTGGGCTTTCCTTTGAGGATTGAAGTGAGGTTGCTAGACAACATGCTGTAGTTCTGAATGAACTGACGGTAGAAGTTGGAGAATTCTAGGAAACATCACTAAAGGGGGCATAACACTCAATACTCACAGACTGTTCCTCGAGAGGACTTTCTATAGACGTGGAGTAGGGTTTCAGATTCGTTTTGGGTGGGAGAGGGAGACTAGGAAAACTAGGAAGACTGGATGACATAGTTTGCCGCACTTTAGGACTTCCCCAAGAAAAGATGGGTTTATGCTTTACCAACCTCTGGTGCCCCAGAATGACATCAGTTGTGAAGCCCTTCAGAACCAGCAAATAGGATTCCTCGATGTGACATTCATTGGCCCACTTGAAATATGATTGGTCCTGCCCAGAAACAAACACTTTTACGGGTTAGGGGCTTGCCAGTTATGGACTGAATTTGATAGTTCTCAGTGGCAGAGGTTTTAAGCCCAAGTTAGTGGCAGAGGTGACCGCAATGAAGTTCCCGGCTGACCCGGAGTCGAGGAGAGTAGAGACTGGAATGGAGACATGGGCTGCACTAAGCATTACACAAGTAGTCAACGGATGCATGTTTTTGATTTCATGTTGGATAGCACTCACCACAGGATGTGGAGGCCGCTTTGGGCATTCCTGGATGAAATGCCCACTGTTGCCGCAATATAAACAGAGACCCTGGGTCAGTTGTTGTTGACACTTTGTTGGAAACATTCGTTCTCTGCCTATTTGCATGGGTTTTGTGTTGGCTTCTGGAGGGCAGGTGATCTCCGGCTAGCAGGGCAAAATTGCTGCAGTGCTCGGGCTCTCCAGGAAACATGACTGAAGGCGGGAGGAACAGCGGATTGAATATTGCATAAATCTTTCAAGTCCCACGTAGTCATCATAAGCAGCTAACATCAAGCGAAGGTTGGGTTCCAGTCCTTGCCGGTAGGTGGTCAAAGGGATCACTCGTTTCAACCACTTGCAGCTGTGAGAGTGCGAAACTTTAGTGAATATTCTTGGACAGTCATTGTACCTTGCCTTACCTGCCGACTCTTCCCCATCCATGCGATCCATGATTCCGCTTCTGTTACGGAAGCAGACTCTACACAGGAGCTAAGTGATACGAGACAGTAATTTATTTCACAGCAGAGTATGATAATGGATGAAGACAATGAAAGAGGTGAGTATCGGAGATCAGGATGGTTTGAAGTTGTCGAGTGCAGTATAATGAAGTCCGTCTTTGTCTTTAACAGGATCGAAGGAACTTAGAAGACACACTGAGACGATGGAGACATGCTGAATCGGAGAGACAACCACACACCACATACATGTGAGGATTCCTGGAACTTGGAGACTAGAACGAAGGAGAACAAGGAGGTAAGTACAGGGTAAGTATTTCATCATCGTAGTGCTAGGAGCATATGGTTTTAGTCCACTTCGTATGAACGAGCCCGGACACTTACTGAGGAATGGTGTGTGGTTTTAAAGTGACTGTGATTGCGGTGATGATGAGATGCAGGTGGCAGAGAATTCAGGGGAGAGCTAATGCTGTGATTGGCTGGGTGCAGAGCCTGGCAGATCTGTGATAGCCTTAACTAATACGTACTTATATTTAAATTATTAATTCAATGCAATGCACTTATTTTGTAAACATGTTTGTACATTTTACTTGCATCTGTAATTGCATTTATGATTACACTGTTGACCCGTCCCTTACACTTTAACCCACCCTCAACAATAGCAGAAAAAGTGTTTTGGGTTGCACTTTATTTTAAGGTGTCCTTATTACATTGTAATTATACATTAAGTACAGAATATTAATTAACTACATGTAAACCTTGAAACACCTTAAATAATAAATAAATTGTTACCGTGTTTTGTAGTACAATATGAACACAATAAGTATGTTGGACTTCTTTTTTGAAGTAGTCAAGGCATCCTAATATGAAAAGGGACCATTGATTTGATATAAAACTGGTACTAAACAAAAAAAATTGGAAATTTTTTTAAGCCATTACTGTTAAACATGTAAGAATGTGTGTTTTTAACAATAAGAGTTGGACTACGCAGTTTGCCCGGCGTGTTTGTGATTCACTAAAAAGAACTGGTTAATATTAATTTTATATCTTGACTACACTATTTATTTGTTAATTCACTACTAAATAAATTACTCAAAAATCATTCATTGGGAAATCAGACTACAAGGTTGGGGCTTTAACATCATTAGCGGTGTTGTGATGCTACTGATGTCTTGCAGGAATCTATTTCAGTATTTTTGAATGGAGTTCTGTCCTCATCAGCAGAAGAATGCACTTTTTTATATGAAAATGAATAGGCTCTCAAATATTAAATAGTACCAATAATAACAGTAAGGGAAAGGATGTGAACTTTGTGTGCTTGAGTATTTTAATGTCCTCTTCCTGTCCCCTCAATCAGACATCAGGGGAGGTCTTGACAGTAAAGACTGTTTCAGCTTTATAGCCTAAGAACATTCTGTGAGATGGAAATCTAATTATTCAGAACAAGGCCATCGACTAATGAATTTATCAAGGTTCTGAAAGTAAGGTTATGTCTGTCTCTCTTGATATTAAAGGACATGATCTCGATGGTCAGCATCTATTGAATTGGGCTCTGTACTGAATGCCTGTGATGTTGGATTGCCATCATTGGGGTTTAACATAACCTGCTTCTCAATAATGGTTTATTTTCAAAGAGTTACATCAAGTTTCTTCATGTAAGAGGTGGATTGATTAAAAGAGATTTTGATAAGCACGCAGGTATCTGCATGAGCAAACAGGAACGACACACTTGCTGCTTCGCTGGGCAATGATGTGCGATGATTGATGCATCCTGCGTGCTGTAATTGGCAACAGGTGCAATTACAATAGTCATTTAAAAGTTTCTGATGTTATTCTCGCTGTTTTGCAAACAGGGCACGCAAATAATGACATAATGAATTAATGGCATTAACCTCCACAAACTGCTGTGCCTGTCAAACAGCTAATTTCACAAGTCCTCGTTTGCCTGTTGCCGCTTATTTATGGAGACATGTTTTTAGCAAAGACCTAGAAGTTTAAACTGTCAGTTCGTTGATGAATTTGTAGTAAATTTGAAGTAAAGTTGTCCATACTGGACATTTGCATAGCCGAACACGTTCTGTGGTATGTACTGGGGAAAATGATTCACCTGACATGAGACTAAAAGGTTAAATAGACAATATAATGAAGATTCTCTCATACCTTCTAATCATCTTAATGCTCCATGTCTTTATCCAACCCTTCTTTTTCCCAGAATATTCATTATTTCAATATCATCTTGCTTAATAATTCATGAGACCAAAATGCAAGTCAATTAGGTACTGCTGATTATGAGATTGATAATAGCACTTTTATTGGATAATTTATGGAAATATGAAAGGTAAGGTGGGCCAAGGATTATGAAGGATCTTTTTCGCTCGACTAATCCGTTTAACCTGAGTTCACTTTACAAAGCTTTTAAAAAGTGTCATACTCTTCTATATTAAACTTCTATATAAAACAGGTAAAGCAGCTTTAGTTCGAGAGTTGCTCTTTTTGAGCTACCTGAATGTAGTGGAAGTTTAAGAGCTTGTGTCAGTAAGATTTATTTTAAATGTATACAATGTTTGTTATTATTAGTATTAGTATTATTAAAAAACAGTAAAACAGTAGCATTGTTAAATGTTCTTACAGTATATATATATATTTTTTTTTAACCACTTTTATCAATTTAATAAATCCTTACTGACTAAAAGTATGTATTTATTTAAAAATAAATATATAAATTAAAGTCTAACTGACCCCAGACTTTTCATTAATACGGTATGTGATCAGATGACCTAAGAATAGATGACACATCTAATTTGACATCAAAAACATCACGTCCTCCATTTACACTGGAGTTTCTGATGAACAGCTACGGCGAAAACAAAGCTCTTTCCTAGATACAATAATAAGAGAATGGATGTTGCTTTAGCCAGCGTTCCTTTTCAACACAGCGCTTTGAGATAAACTACATAAAGCTGATGCACTCTAATGTTCGTAGTCTGTAAATTAGCCTAATTTGGTCAAGCCCTGAAAAAAGGAAAGACTTGAAAGCACATGACTGTCATACTCATTTTAATCCAGATACATTTTATCTTCTCATTTAAATAATTTGCTCTGAAGTGAACTTGATTCAATATGAAAGTAATTACTATCTATTATATTCAAACAAGATGTTGTAAACCTTTGGTCATGCTAATCAAATCTTCTTTTATTCCAAATTAAGATTCTAGTTTTCTCGCGGTTCCCTTCTTTTCACATTTGATGCTTATTATCTAATTTTCTTTTTGAGGCCTTGATTACACTTCGTCTGAAAATGGACAGTAATTACTGCCCCACTGCTTACAAAAGGTCTGCGGCAGAAAGAGGCCGAAATCATTCTTATTCAACGAACAACAAAGCAGGCAAATGAATCTCTTTCTGCCGTGTCTCGTTTCGGTGCTCCCAATACACATCTCTCCTCTGGATTAAACTCTTTTACCCTTTCCCTTACGCCCTGAATCATAGATGCTCTATTCAGAGACATAATACGCACAACAAGCATAAAACAGAATTCAGAGGAGGCCTCATGCTTTGAACAGGTTGGCCTGGAGCTCTGTTGCCGGAGTCACTTTGATGTGGATCTTAGCTCATGAAAGACGGGTCCACTCTGGCCCGCAGGTACTTGCTGATATTTACACATTTTAATCGCACGCTCGCCTGCTCCGCCAGGTGTGTGTCGAGCGCAAACCGCCCCGTTTAGTTTATCATTTCCAGGATGAGGAGTCTCCTAACTCGCTGCGACAGAATGGTGTGAAACGATTTCTTGCTCTAGAAAGGAGATTTCATTATCACCGCGACACACCCTTCTCCCCCTCCGGTGTGGGTTTGTGCGAGCGTGAAGTGGAGAGACAAGCTGAAGAGGCTTTGCGGTGAAAATCTGAGGACATTTGTTGTTTTAATGCTTTATTAAAGCCAAAGATGCCAGAACCTGATTACCATCAGCTTTGGAGTAGCAAAAGGTTAATGATGCCCTTTTTCTGATATAGTGAGAGTGAGGAGAAAGAAGAAGGAGAGGTAGAGAATATCTATTTTGTACTGATAAGATTTCTGCTGGCCTCATACCACACCCAAAGCAATGCACAGCGGTTTGTTTTGCTCTGGCCTGGGTAACGTTGGGGAGGTGAGGGACTGCTTTTGTCTGATGTATGAAACGGACTCTTATTTATGCCAGTTAGGCCACTACTCTGAATTAAATAGTTAAATCATTAAGAGAAGAGAGGATAGCAGAACAGTCTTGATGCCACAGGAACATGAAGCACTGAAGACATTTTCACATTTTAGAACAATCTACGTTAAATGGTCATGAAACCCCACTGTTTCAGAGGTGCTTTTTCATACCTCCAGTTTGAAAAACTTTCTGAAAAGGGGCGTTGTTCACTGGGGTAAGGTGAGGGGGTGTGGAGAAAAGGCAGAGATTGCATAAAAGGCCAGTAAAAGACAGTAAGTGAAAAAATACTGCTAATTTGCACACAAACATTGTAAAAACATGGACTGTGATGCATAATTTATACCTTGCTTATCAGGCCAATAAACGTCTCCCTGTGTTTAGTGTCCTGCAGCAGAGAACGTGCTTCCAGCACAGCAGAAGAGTTCTGCGTTCAGATACACGCAGTAGGCCAAAGCTTGCCACAGAGCACCAGCAAAATAATTACACTGAGTGTGTTGGGGGGATAGTAAGAAGATATTTAAATTATTTACTAATAAAATTGTGGGTTTTGAGTCGTGTTGCAAAGATTAATTTCCTGACTCACCATCTCCTCATAAATGCGCCTTTAAAGAAAAGTTTATATACACTTTATAATAACTACACTCTATGAATCATTAGTTAAGCATTAGTAAATAGTCAGTTCATCCTTTATAAAGCATTCTTCCAACGTTAATCGTCATTAGTAAGCAGTTTATAAATACAGCTATAAATGCCTTGTTCTTGGTTTATAAGCATTTCTAAATGTACATTGGAGATTTAAAGGGTCAGTTATCTTCCTAACAGAACAAATAAGCAAACACAACACAGAGGGATACAGTTTCTAGATGCAAAAAAATATATAACTGTACACTTTTTTTTTTTTCTATGATACTGAAAGTTTATTTTCCATTCATCAAGTGTACAGTTGTATGATTAGATTTTTTCAATCTTGAAAAAATATGTCTGTGTTCTGTAGCACTCTGTGTTGTGTTTGTTTAACTTTGCTGTTTAAAAGATAAATGAGCCTTTACATCTGCTTTATAAATGCTTTACAAGCTATAAATAGTCCTCACTTTAGCTCACAAAAACAGACGTCTGGTAACTACTAAATGCTTTATAACTACCTGACTTAATCATGAATTACAGCAGGAACATGTGTTAATAAAGCATTTATTAATTAAGCCTCTGAATTCCTGATGGTTTTACAGTAGGATTTTATTTTTATGCAAATCTGGTTTCCAGAA
>JAUMHR010000050.1:7665731-7681251 GCA_032361145.1 Enteromius fasciolatus
GTGAAGCATGGTGGTGGCAGCATCATGCTGTGGGGGTGTTTTTCAGCTCCAGGGACAGGACGACTGGTTGCAATCGAAGGGAGAGGTGAATGCAGCCAAGTAAAGGGATATCCTGGACCAAAACCTTCTCCAGAGAGCTCAGGACCTCAGACTGGGCCGAAAGCTTATCTTCCAACAAGGCAATGACCCTAAGCACACAGCTAAAATAATGAAAGAGTGGCTTCACAACAACTCTGTGACTGTTCTTAAATGGTCCAGCCAGAGCCCTGACTTACTGAGCATCTCTGGAGAGACCTAAAAAAGGCTGTCCACCAAGGTTCACCATCCAACCTGAAAAGAACTGGAGAGGATCTGCAAGGAGGAATGGCAGAGGATCCCCCAATCCAGGTGTGAAAAACTTGTTGCTTCTTTACTTCTTTTTTAATAAATCTGCAAAAATGTCAACAATTCTGTCAATATGTGTGCTGTGTGTACATTAATGAGGACAAAAATGAACTTAAATTATTTTAGCAAATGGCTGAAATATAACAAAGAGTAAAAAATTAAAGGGGGTCTGAATACTTTCTATACCCACTGTATATATATATATATATATATATATAACTATTAACTATTTTGGATTAAAAATAAAAAAATACCCACATCTGATCAGTGAACACTGCTGAAGGCCAAAAAATGACTTGTCACTCAAATGGCAGACATGAAAGGTGCAGGATTTGGACAATCCCCTGTATTTGCCATGGCTACCTGATTTTAAAAAGACTGAACTGGCTTGATTAGACATTGAGGTAATAGATCTGAAGTATCAGCTTGACTCATGATTAATAAAAGCGTATTGTACAAGGCAGTGACCCTCACTGCTAAAATCCTTTCTATGTTCTTACAGGCAGAAAGGGTTTAGACCTCATAATAGTTCTTTAAAGGGCACGTAATTAACAGGGTCTAATGCCATTGTCATACTGTTAAGGCTCAAAAGTTTGCACAGCAAGGAAGTTGGGTTTTAAAATAGACCGCTCAGTGAACATGGGCTCTGATTACAATTATGCGCTACACTTTGCTGATTTGAAATCAATGAGGCCAAATTTCACAGGGGCCCTGTCAAATGGTAGCAACGAGCATCCCAGATCCATTCCCCAATCAAAAGTTTTTGCTCTGTATAATTTCACGCAATCAGATTTCTCCACAGTCATCCAGTGCAATCAGGTAATCAGTGGGGCCCATTAACAAGACAAATGGGGTTTAAAAAGTGGGTGCACTCTGTTTGCAGGAACTTCCTGTGGAGAAGGCCCCCCTGCCTCTGCCATCTTAGATACGCTGCTGAATGGCTCCAGAGTCTCTGTAATTTGGGTTTAGAAAAAGAACTCTCGATTTCATGAGATTTCAAGCATTTAACATTGTATCAGCTAATGAAGCAATATGGCTAACTGGTAAAGGAAAGCTTAAATTGGCTGGATATCAGTTAAAGGTGTTTTCTTTATTAAATTCAAATGGTTTCATTAATGCAGTGCACTGTGGGCTTGCATAACAGCGTTCGCCATCATCCACATTACGAAAAAGGCTCTCTATAGAATTTTTCCTTTAATTGCTTTCGGCATAAATTTAAAAATTGAAGAAAAGGTGTCTTTCATTTGCCCTTTTAAAACTGAAAGGATGATATTTTGGCCTAAACTACCGTTTCTCTCAGTGGACACAAACTGTCATTACCACAAATTTAAATGCCTGTGGAAATAATGAACCAAGACAATGTGAACATAACAAAGACAACAACAAAAAAATGAAAAGGAATAGGCTCTAATTTTGGCCCTCAGGGAAACGTGGAGCGATTCTAATTAAGCTCATCCTGAAATGAAACACTCAGGTCACGCCGGTTTCTCATCTCAGTCTCTTAACTGGCGGCTTTTGTAGAAGGCGTACAGTTAATAACAATGTTCAACCTCAGAGAGAGGAAGTCATGCCCGCAAAGACCCCATGGCCATTAGGAACCTCACATGCTGTATAGATATTAGATTAGATGCAGCTTTAACTGCCAGACGGCAGTCAAACACGGCTGAATCGCAGAAGTCGTCCCTCAAGTAGTCCTGATTAAACACGCGAGGAGCGGTGCTGATTCTACCCAAGGTGATTTGAAGTGCTTAATTAAACATAGACTATACCGAGATAGCTCAATCTAGGAGCTGTCAAGCCTTAAACCAGGAAGAATATCGCACACCTCATGCATCATATTTGCAGATAGATCTATCTCGACTGGTAATATCTGATCCGCTCACACTTATCTACACTTTGCCAGACCTCAGATTGTTGAGCTATCTTTCATTTTGTTCATTGTGTGCGGGGCGGTAATTGGTCGCAGATAAGCATTCTCCCTCCCTTCTAGGCCATGCCCGAGCATCGCGAAAGCAATCATCTTGGACACGGGCTCTAGCCTGGGTCATTTGGCTGGCCAGGGATGTCTAAAGCTTTTGGATGGCTGGCTTCAGATGAGTCCACTCAGCTCTGGCCTGCCACTCCCAGCCAGATGCCCCAATCTTTCAATCAACCATTCCATTTACTGACGCAAAGCACCACTGCCCAGCCTCGCTTACTGACAGCAACGGCGCGATTATCAACTACTGCTGAAAATATCCTCTGCAGTGAGCCTAATAACTCACGTTGTTCTGGAAGAGCGAAAGGAGCGCGTCGGGGTTAAGCATGTTGATGCCAACATTTAAGGATTGTGGTTTCGTCTGGAAGGCTAAATCCAATCCATTAAACACACAACTGAATTTTTATTCTGGGTGTCGATGTATCAGCAGTAACCAATGAGAGTAAGAGAATCAAGGTTCCCATGGCAACACTAGTTAGGAATAAAAAGGGAATAATTGTCAATCATTTGTCACCACCAGTCTAAATTGTTTTGATATTAGGTTGATATCTAATTTGCATTTTTAATTTCTCTGCAGATGATACACTCCCTGGTTAATGAGCAATTAATTGGTGACAAACTCAAATTAATATCAAATATGGAAAATGCCATGGCTTGACAGAGAACAAACAAAACATTTGCCAGTTCTTTCCTTCACAGAATACAAAAGATAAAACTCAATTTCAGAGGTCAGCAAAGCGGTTGCACTTTTCCAAAACAAAGGCACTACGTGCAAACGTCATTGTGCTGCATCATTGGGCTACTTGACACCGAGTCACTCAAAAGGTAGAAACCTTCCACATAGCAAATGAGCAGTTTCTGTGGCTTATAGCACCTTCAGAACACCTCATTTCAGTCGTATAATCACACGGCACAATGAACAGACTAAAATTGTAACAATTACATTTCAATCATGTGCCATGAATTCAAACTTTTTAAAAGCCTCTCAGTCATACAGTTCTTTCCTTTTGTCCCCTTTTAAAATGTCTCCTAATTTCCATGAGTTCCTTTTCCTGCCTCCAATTGGATAATGGATGTAAATAGGCCTTATACATCTAATATGACTAGGGACTGAAAATAGAGAGTAAGTGCCTTTTTATAAAGGCTTATATTGAGGGAGAGCTTTTGATTGCAGGAAATGGAGATCTTATCTCTTGTGTTTGCCTGGCAAACGCCTGCACACTGTAATCTGGATTATTTAACTAAAAAGCCTATATGTTCCCTTTTAGACGAAATGGATTAATCTTTGCGTGCATGTGAAGTATTTCCATTATACGCATTCAGATATGCTTTAGCTTGATGTTGCTAGAGTCTGTTCACTGTCTGTTTTATGTAAAGAAACCAGATCACTCTGAACATTGCTTTTCATCTATCCACCCACCTATCTACCATAAAATCTCTATTCATTATTTTTTTGTAAACAATGATGGAACTAACTTTATTTTATTTTATTATTTTAACTTATTTTAGAAAATTAGAAACAGTCCTTTATTATACATTACCATCTGTGCACACCAGTTTATTGCAGCACTGAAGTGATAATGAACTCGTTTGCTCTATTAAAAACTCATTGGTAATACCCAGACCTGTGAAGTCACAAAGTAACGCTGCATAAACATGGTCCTCCTACATTCTCCCTCTTACTCGACCTCCCAGGTTAATGGCTACTTTTTAGAATTCTTGGTGTGTTACAATTGTTGGAACGGTACCCAAAACACTTTTTATTCACCTCAATTCATGCAGTTTTCTTTTTTTGTAGCAAGAAGGGAGGCCTTAGAGCAAGTAAACAGCTGATTGGGTTGGTTAGACATGTTAAAAAACATGTTTTATATCACCTTTTTTTAAGATTTAGGCCTTTCTAATGCTATCTCTTGCTTTTGCTTCAGGGCACGTTTCCCCCTTGCAGAGTCGTCTTCTCTGATCACTCCTCTTGTGTCGACTTTTGGCTCTTTAGGAGACAAAGAAGTCTTGTGCTGCATTTCGTGCTGACAACCTCACTTGCTTCATTTTGAATCGGCTTAGAATTCAGTGACCTTTTCATTTTGGGCTGTTTTTGTGCGCATCCATCTCTTGGGATTATCTCTATACAGATTGTTTGTGTGCGAGTGTTTGAACGTACGTGTCGGGAGGGAGGTGGGATAGGAGAATTATTTTAGGCTGTTATCATTCTAATGGTATTGGGGGGGGAAGTGACTTAGTTCAAAACAAAATCGATGTGAATTAACGTCCCCTTGGAGATCTGAGGACAACAACAGCACTGAAATCATTTTGTCCTTTTCACGTGTTTTCACTCAGAGGGAATGAAAAATGTTCTCCTTTCGTACATGGAAATGAAACACGAGACAGTAGATAATCTCATAAATATGTGTTGCATTTCATGCCCAATTCTCTGGCTTATAGAGAGCGAGCGAGAGAGGAGGAGCAGCAAAGGAGTTAGAGAGAGAAGGTCTTTGTTTCAGGCTTGGCTGACAGGAAGTGGTGGCAGAGGGACAGTCAGGGACACTCATCCCCACGAATAAGGAATGCTGGAAGACACGGTATCCCTTTTTGATCAGACCTCGCTGATGGATCGGTCGGAGAAAGGCAAATGGGGATAAGACAGACCCTTGATGACAGCAGACCAATTTTGATGTCCTTTTAACTCTCATTGCGTTTTTGAGCAGCATGGGAAAATGGCCTTTAACCTGAGCGCAGAATCAGTGAAAACCACAAAACAGACATGCAGAGAAAAAGACAGGGTGGGCCGACATAGAATATTCACAACACTACTACAAGACATTACAGCTTTCAGGGGGCAAAGTGGAGCCGATCGACTCTCAGAGGCTGGTTTTGCTGGTGCTTTAACAAGATAAAGCTTTCATTAAGACCGCAGCACAGGGCAGAGGCGACTGTCTTGTTGCCGTGGTCGAAGAGTGAGTTTCCTTGTTTGTCTGCAGCCGTGGCTGTGATTAATGCTCCTGCTGTCCACTTTAAGCAGGGCCTTCGAGAAAAACACTGAGAGAAACAGAGTGGGAAAAAGGAAGAATTTATGTTCCTGTCAAATTTCCTTTCTCCTCCCGTTTCCGAGGTTCTGAAACGAGACGGCAGCTTTCTCTCTGCTTTGCGCAAAATTAAAGAACAAGGACAGTGGGTTTTCAATGGAAAATGATTAATTCCAAAACGCCAAACCATGTGCAAAGTGTTGCATTAGTGCAGCGTCCGGTTCCATATTGAATGTAACCCTAAACTCAAAGGCCCCGAGCCCTCCTCCATGTTTATAATGCATTAGTGGAACAAACTCTTCACTGTACTCTATTTACAAATCCCAGCAGGTCACGGATTAGTTGCAGATGTGGCTATGAAACAGCTCCGACCGAATTCATACCACAGAAATAAATGTTATGTTGGTCTAAGGTCTTTTTTTTTTCTCGTATTTTTGTTTGAACTAATTTTGATGGGGTCCAGCTCACTGTTTGGAACAAGAGGTGTGGTGTGGTACAACATTTCTATTCCACAGATTAGCTCTGCACTCATCTACATGTAAAACAAAGGTTATTAACTTGCTGGGCTAAAAGCTTTAACAAACATTTATTTATCTTGTGAGAGCAGATTCAGCAATTTGTCTCTGAATGCGACAATTATTGCTTTTTACTTTGGCTCACACCAACACACGCTCGCAGTCTCTCTTCATTTAACTGATTTGGATGAGCACTCAGGAACTCTTAGACAGAGCAACCCGAATTGATTTTCTCAACTAACACCTTGTAGCGAGGGAGACGTTTCAACAAACAAATGTACTGCTCTTGTCAGAGTCACATCCTTGCAAACGCATCTTCATTTGCAATAATGTAAGAACAACAGCCCTGCTTACAAATGTAAGCACAACGGAAGTGGAATAGCTAAAGAAGAGCTAAAATCGGAGCGTCTATATACACGACTGGACACTGTTGTGCATTTTATTGTCACTCTGTCCCCTCCAGCCTCTTACACATGATCAGAGAGACAAGTGGCTTGCCGTTGGCAGGTTAATGGACAAAGGAGACAGTGTCTGGGGTGCAGGAAGACCTTCTGCCGGAGCTATCAGCCGGCCCATTGTTGGGCTCTCAGGTGCATTAGGATCATCGTAGCCCTCACTTTGTGTGAGAGGAGAGAACAGTAAATGCATTTAACTTCCAACAGAACACTGGACATGTCAGTCAAGCACCCCCACAACGCCACTTACTTCCTGCTCCTCTTTCCAGACAAATAAATAAACTATGGCTATGCCTGAAACCTAAAAAAATGCTTTTCAGATGGTATACAGAGGATTGGGAGGCACTAAAACACATTTGATTCCTTCATCTATGTTAAAAGGGTCATGACATGAGAAACCAAATTTTGCCTTAATCTTTTGATACAGAAGAGCTCTTTGTATGCTTAATACATCCACACATCCTGATTTTGATGTGTTTATGGGTCAACATATTTTTGACCCTGGAACAACATTTTAATCAAAAAAGTTTGTCTTGACCATATCTATACCTAAACCATATAAATCAGAGGACATAATAGATGAATGACATTGATGTAAAAGCACCATAAACTAATCTGATTGGTTAATCACAATGTTGTTCCAGGGTCGAGACATAAATCCAGTAAAATGCTATACTCTGCAAGATCAGGTTCTGCATTACATTATAACCCTCAGAAAACATCTCGTTTGGATCCAAGATGCCAGGGTGACGTCATCTAGACAGCACACATCTACTAACAGTCTTCTTTTTTTCCACAGGCCCCGCCCACAGGCGGGCATTGATACCGTTTCCTATGCAATGACATTAGCCAATCATAACAGTGACAGATCACTGATAAGTCTTAAAGTAAATGCCCCCTTAAAAAAGGTCATTTTAGACAGAAGGTCAGAATAGTCAAGTAAATAAAATAACTATTAAAAAAATATATATATATATATGTGGAAAAATAATTATTACTTTATTATTTTTTACATTTTTTTCTTTTGTGCAAAAAAACTTAATTAACATAGGTAAACCTTATAGAACATATTTTTCTAATAATAATAATAATAATAATAATCATGACCCTTTTAGGTATGACTTTTAAAAGATACTTTTTGATACCATGCAGTCACTTAAATATTAAGGCATAACTTATGCAGCTAGATATTTTCAGGTATAAATTTCCATCGATATAGTAAAAATATGTTTTGCATCTTATCTGGCAAAATTAATAAATAAAAAACTATACAATAATTTGCTTGTGATGTTCCTTTTGAAATTTGAACATTTGAAAGTTGCTGTATGTATTTTTTGACTGTACTAAAGCATAGAACCATCATAACACATAATACATAAATGATTCTATTTGAAAATGTGCATTCTGTGTCAGAATGTCTGTTTTTGTTTTGGTCTGTGTGATTCCTTCCACTTACAGTTTACCCAATTATATTTATTTAGACAGCCTGGGTTGCCAGTTTGCAGAAAACACAGCATTTTGCAGCCAAGGAAGAGAGTAAACAAACTCGGTCAGAGATCGCAGATCCTAAAGCTGTATGACCACAGGCATATTAAAACATGGATAAATCCAACTCATCAGTTTACAGTGTAATGTCTGTCACCTTCCACTGACAACCTTGTGCACCCACAATCTGACAACCCTTGTGAGCGGAAGAAACAAGAACTTGAATTTACACGGCAGTACCCATTTCAACCATTTAAATACATACTACACCTTTAATAAACTACAGTTTACACAATGACGAGGTCATAATGCAGTCACATGCATTTTTGACTACATTTTGTACTGTGCACCTCTATTCAGTACCATCACATTTGCGATCAGATCACCTGAGCTGGATCTTAATACCAGATGTAAACGAGATCTATGCATGATATTTAAGAACTTTTTATCAACTGCAGATGTATTAAACCAACAAAGCTACACTGTATTCTCAAGATAAAACTTTTCTGGTATTTATGCAACAGACTGAATGAGTATTTCAATATTGCAACAGTTGAAGTCCAAGACTCAAGTAAACCTGAGAAGGAAGTTTGGCTGGAAGTCAGCTGAGCCCTAATCCCACACTGACCTAATCTCTACCTCCTCATCCTCTTCCTCCAGAGACGCAAACGCAGACCTGCATTCCTCTCTCTAATGCTGTACTTAATCAGTCAAGTGCAAATATGAAATGTATGGCATACTGGATTCGGTCCAACTCTAAGGAGAGCGTAAGTCATGTTGTGTCAGACCCACGCTGAAGGCAGAGGTTCATACTAATGTGTGATTTACAATGACTTCACTGTCCAGTTTCAGATAGTAGACAAGCATGATCCTCAGACAGAGCTCGGGGGAAATGTCAGCCCACACTGCTAAAAACAAAGTCACATTTGAGTGTGGCCAGTAGATGGTCCCTTGTGGTTTGTCTCCACATTCTGAAGTGGAGACAGTGATTTACACAGTGTGTCTATCAGTCGTTTGGGACCGGCGGTTAGTCTGCGGTGCGCTGATGACAGGCATGCTGTGTGCAACATTACGTTATAAATAGATCTTTAAAGCAAAGTGGCCACACTGGAGCTCATACGTATCTGTCACTTGTTAAACGCCCATATCATAGCCTTGTTTTCGAAAATCTGAAAGTGATTTCGAGGTGTACTACAGAATGATGCATTATGTTTCTGATAATTTTATAAATTTAGATTTATTTTTACGGAATTGGCCATTTGCCTCTGCATCAAATTCAAATGTCAAAGAGAGCAGGACAATGCTTGAGAATAAAATGCAGGGGCATAAATAAGGCTCAAAATTTATATCCTCTGCTTCCAAAAAAACAGTCTGGGCTTATAGTGAGATCAGCACACTAGTGCAAAAGTCTCCTTCAACACTCATCTTCGCAAACTTTTCTTTACTCCGTTTGGAAGACAAATCACCAAACTGGCCGGTCAGATTTCACAGTGCTTTCTAAAGACTCTGAAGCTGCTTCTCTGAAAGAAAGCAGCTTTGATTTGAGACACCTGTCTGCGCTCCAAGCTGTTCTGATCTGGTCGCTTTTTAGATTTCAGTGAATGATACACACAGGTTTTGATGTCTCCACCCCACCCTAATTGTTTCTGCTGCTAACATCCCTTATATTATCTTACCGGTCAAGGCAGTTTGCAGTTACAGAATACAGGGGGTGGCCCACCGAGTAAACCTGACACCCAGAAGCATTGTCGCTCAGGGTAAGTCACACCTCTTTATTGTACGGGAAAGATGGGAAGAGGCTTAAAGCATCTCAACTTTCTCCAGCTGGAGGATCCCTGCAGGCCCTTGAGACGCAAGCACAATGACACCAGAGATGTGACTCATGGACTCTTAACGCAGTCGAGTGTGAGTGAGTGATCACCAGAAGTGTTTACAACTGTGTGAGAGCAAAAGTTCAAGGGTCATTTGGATATCACCATTGAAAACAGCTAAAGCATCAGGCCCATTAACTACAGAGTTCAAATATCCGGGGAATGTTGCTAAAAGTTAATGCTCTACACCAAATCCAACCCTAAACCTACCAATAAAAAGGCATCTGTTGATGCAACCGTATCACTTCAGCTTCCTTTTACACAGATTTCGAACCGCAGTTACGCAGGATTCAAACCAGAGCTCCTCACCTTTCAAGTACATCTCTGTACTCCGTGCACTACAGACACATGCATCCATCTATGAAAACCCATTGATATGAAGCTGGCTTGTGTGATGCTACAGTTCAAAAGCAAAAGCATAGTTCAAATCTCCTAGCATATTAGTATTATTTTGAAGTCATAAACTGATATAATTGTGCAAAATATTATGCTTTATTAATCAAAACTCTGTAAATCTGAGTGAAAAGGAATAAAAGGTGTTGGAGTTTTACTGCCTCTTTTGGAAACTGCAGTGATATGTACTTATTGGTACGTATTTTGTGTCTTGCTAAAAAGTGTACCAAGGTACGTTTATGCCATGAGACCAGGTAGATATCTATACATACATATACCCCGACTTCATACATTATATTTATATACAAAAACAAACATTGCTTTGGAATATTAACCGAAAAGCACTTGTATACTATTGTTACTGCATACTAAATAAAACTATTAATGGTACTGTATATAGAATTTGCTATATAACATATATTATTAAGTATTATATATCCTGTTAGATTTTCTTATTCATATTTTTGGGAAACCTTTGCACAACAATTCCCTGACCTATAGAGCGCCATATGAGTCAGGACTGTCAAAATCTTTTTTTTTTTTTTTTTAATAACCAGACACCCCTGATTATAGGCTTCTTTTGCCTTGGAAAGTTCCTCTCATTTCCATTTCGTATTTTTCAGCATTTTTAACGAACAACTAATATGTAAAACATGGCAAGCATGTTGATATTCCAAGCTGAACTTTCATGGCGAGGCTCTTTTATGCTCAGCCGTCCTGTTTTACATATTTGACTTCTCTGACATAGGTCAAGACTTTGAAAAGAGAGAAACTAAAGCGGGTTAATTTAACTTGGCAACAGGTTAAATCAAGCTATTCAATAACAGCCAACTTCACGTTGGTGAGCAGGGCCAGCCAGCAGTGTCATGGAATGTTTTTAAGTGGCCAGCTTTGATGTCTGGTGTGCGGGAGAGACTGCGCCCTCTATGTGCCCTAACATTTGTGCTTCTAACTCCCTCGCTTCGAGGCCTCTGTGATAGTCATCGTATGAAAGGGAGAGCGATAAATACAAAGAGAAAGGAATAGAGAGCGAGTGAGAAGGAAAGAGAAAGGACTGTAGAGCATTGTAATTAGTTGCACCTGTTTCCTTTAACGCGGCTCCGGTTTCTCTGTACAAACGCATGTAGATTAGGCATCAAAGTGCCTCTCTTCAATGCCCCCTTTGTTGGCAGTTGTCAGGGAAGCAGCCTCCAGAAATGTGTGACCTGAGCAAAGCTCTGGAACTCAAGCACAGAGAACCCGCAGCCATGTGTCCTCTCCACAGCAGGAGAGCGAGCTTCTGCTGGGTCACTGTTAGACTTCGCTCACTTCTGTAATGACATGTGGATACAGTCCTGCTTTGTTGAGGATCTGAGTGAGTGAAATTTTAATAAGTTGTCCTGCGGCCTTGTAACTTACTAGTAAAAGTTACTTTCTGATTTTAAAAAAAAGTAAATAAAAGCATCACGGCATTTTATTTCATGGGACAGTATGGTATATTTGCCTTACCTGAAATATTCATGCTACGCAAGGCAAATTGCAGTACTTGCACAATTTGTACATTAATATATGTATACGTTCATCTGTTTTCTCTTTAATTGCTCTATTTACGAGTGAGTTCTAATTTCTTTGGAGCTTGCAGAAAGAATATGACATTGCCAGCAATTACTGCAGCATACTGTATTGTTGCGCGTTTGATAAATAAACTTTGGATGCGTCCCAATTCATATACTATCCATCTTCTATTATGCAAGATTATAATTAGTGGGTCTCCAATTATAGCATGTTGAAAATAGTACTCTAAAGATGTCCAAACGGTTTGCTATTTTCAGTGCATCGTGCTTTTTCAGCTAGAGGTGTAGATTATGATGCTTTAATGTTAACCTTTCTAGTTGCATAATATAGTGGCTTTATAGATATATATATATATATATATATATATAGATAGATAGATAGATAGATAGATAAGTAGATAAAGTAGATAGGCCTAGTTAATTTGATCTAGAACGAAACAGTCACCAAATGATAATTATTATTATTATTATCAGGCCTATTATAATTTAAGTCCAACATCAGGAGGATTTGGTCTGTTTAATTGCTCATTTTGCTTACAAATGATGAAAATAAGTAAATAAATAAAAACAGAAAACAAAGCAATAAAAAAGACATGAATTTAGCTATTTATAAATACTGCTAATTCCACACTCTATATAATATTATGTATTTCAACAAAACGGTGAAAAAAACCATAAAGTATGTAAAACAAGAAAGCAGTGACACCTAGCGGCTGACGAACGCAAGTACTAGTATCTTTCAAAACTAAGATTGCAAGAAATAAGACGATTTTGAGATTCAGGTTTTGTTTTGATTAATATACAGTCTATGTGGTTAAAATAAATAAATATGTTCTTGGCTTATCACGCAAGTTTAATCAGCATGATTAGATCTAATTTCTCCCCCTCTAGTTTTCATTGATTAAGAGAAGCCATCATTTGTATGGGTCATAGTTTAGTTGATGGCTGATTGTGTTCTACCACACACGCAGTGTGAACAAATCAGCCGTTTTAAGAAACAAATATGTGCGCAATATAAAGTTTGCATTCTTAATTTTGTCATTTCACATGAAACCGTTTGCTAACTGACAATAAACATGGGAGATCATCTACCTTTCGACAGAATTTGAAATTGTCTCTTGTCTTGCCAAGGTAATCATTCTTAATATTTTAGCGTTATGATGCAAAAGCAAGAACATATTTAGTGCCAACTGCAGTGTTTTCTACGGTGCTTGAGAGAGCTCAACGCGCTGCAACTTAGAAAAACACATGCAAACAGAAAAAAACACATGTAAACTGCAATTAATTCTAACAACGCAACCAAACACAGAAACGTGCTGCAAACAGCACGGACCACAATGGAAATGTTTCAGGGGGACCTCAAAAAGTGACGAAGCCATCTGGGACCTGATTATTGCTGTGTCCGAAATCGCATACTGCTTAAGTAGGTACTACATTGAAAATTGAATGTACTAACCGACCGTTAAAAAGTATGTTCTATATACTGTAGTATGAATGTGGGTAGTGTTGTCATGTGACAACAGCATACAAATTTAAACTTTCAATAAGTCATCTGTTTATTTAGATTGTGTTAAACAAATGTAATTTAATCACGATAAACAACGTTTTTTTTCTGTGCTGCGTCTCAACTTTCCGCCATTTTTCGAATATTATGCTTCCTCTCCCGGAGCCTCATGGGATAGGAAAGTGTCCATGGTATGCGTACTACAGAATTCGGGGTGGAAGCAGTGGGTCATCCATCCGGGTACTTCTCGCCTACTGAATTTTGAATACTATGAATTCGGACATACTACTCGCCACATATTGTTTTTTCACCATATAGTAGGAAAGTAAGCAATTTTGGAAGAAACATATTTGTTTAGTGGCTTTTGGCCAGAGCAGAGGTGTTGTCACTGAACTAAAAGGTGAGGGGTTTTTTGTTTATTTTAACAACCTGATCATATGGTCTTTTGGATATCATTAGACTAATCTGACGAATTACACACTTAACTGTGAAACATTATTTTAATGCTATGTTAGCTGGAGTGACTCTCAGATGGGTTAATCACTTTTTGAGGTCTCCCTGAAATATTTCCGTTGTGGTCTGTGCTATTTGCAGCATATTTCTGTGTTTGGTTGGTTTGGTGGGAGAATTTGCTGCGCCTGTGTTGTCGAACTGATGAAGTTTTTTAATGTGTTGTCGTTTTTTTTTTTTTGTTTGCATGTGTTTTTTTGCGCAGTTGCAGCGCATTGAGCTCTCTTGGCCACCATAGTTTTCTCGGTCAGGTTTTTTGTGGAACTGTGAATAGTAGCAAAGGGGACTTAAAGGGGACTTCAAAGCAGCTAAATGAAATGATGCAAAAGAGGGGCTCAGGGCTACTGAAACCAATTTGCATGAAGGTTATTTACCTCTAACCGAGGCAGACAGGGAAAATGTTCTGTGCGTCCTGCAGAGATGGTAATGGCCGACAGCGACAAAATATTGAGTGTTTGTCTGAGTTCTTCTGCTTTTTCTTCCTACTACACTGGTTTGCAAATAGCTACACAGATCACAGACTCACTTCAGGTTTAGAAACCCTTTATAAATGCAATGAAATATGTTTAGAAGAATGAAGGGTCTCTCAGTACTTGTGCAGTAGGCCTGTTCCATTTGACACAAAAGGGTTCATCTTTGAAAGCAATTTACCAGCTTCCCGCCTAAATGTTTTAGGCATGGTTAACCTGCCGAGCTGTGCTGCTGGAACACATATGTGGTGATTGTTTTCAGCTGTAATATATATCAACATTAGTCATATATTACACGTTTATGTCTGTAGATAGTAGAAACTTTTACCTTTTGATATCATGCTCCCTCATTCTGTAGTGTACTTGCTCCAATGCTTTTAGCCACGATATCACGCTGTGGCCAGCTGCGTCACCAAGGCGATGTAGGCTCCATTCCAAAATCTTAATTTTGTAACATCACTGTGGAAAAAACCGTAGGGGCCGATCGCAAAAAATGTGTTTTTCCACTGCGCTACGTTTTTTTTGTGTAAACACGTCACGGGCTATATGTTTAACTTTAGCATGCGCCTTTCGCGTCTTTGTCAGTTCAACGCTTACGTTTAAAATGAAAGCTTTCATATGCAAAAGCCTCTAAGGTTGACAGAGAGTCAGATTATTTCGTGTTCAAAGCAGTAACGGTGTCCCAGACCTCTCTGTGTTCAGACTGTTGCTTTTTTGGATCTAGTCCAGTTCAGTGTTTGATGGCTGAACCTCCGAAATGTAATCTTATTCACTTACAATGTATACCTCACTAACCAGGAGATGTTTGGTAAAGATTGTTGTTGTTAGTGTATATATATATTTTTATACAACATAACTATAATAATTTATTAAGCTTACCTAGTAACATAGAATATTTCTCAAATGTTTATCTTTTTCATAAAATATTTAATATTTATAATTATTTTCCTTGTTTATGTAATCATGTTTATTTTATAGCACAAGACATTTTAATATTTTTAGTGCAGGTTTTTTTTTTTTTTTTAATGTTTAAATGTTTAAAGAACCTATTCATTGGCATTCCTGAACCTAGGAGCTTTAGAAAAAATACTAATTTTATAAATTTTTATCAGACTCTTATGAAATTTTCTTCTGAAATGATTTTAGGAGAACATTTTAAATGGTTCTTCGAGGCTTTTGTATCTGAACACCTCAATTCTATTTTACAAATAAATGTGACCCTGGACCACAAAACATTTTTTAGCAATTTTTCTTTTATGGCAAATATCATTAGGATATTAAGTAAAGGTCATGTTCCATTAAAATATTTGGTAACACTTTAGAATAGCGGATGGTTATAAGTCATTTATAAGAGATTAGTTAATGATGAAATGTTCATCTAC